>JAMZAV010000465.1:0-508846 GCA_024449915.1 Sweltsa coloradensis | reverse complement strand
AACAAATATAGGCCTCTAATGCACGCTAGCAAACAATAAAACGCAAACCACTATTAAGATCCAACCTGATTTATATAAACGTTAAATCTCAAAGCTTCCACTTCTTGACTCAACATGATGACGTGTTTTAATGACTTAAATTACAAATGATGCGATTTTGCCTCGTAATAAGCCCCAGGGGCATTCCATTTACCGTCACCCCTATAAAAAAAATCGTGAAATCCTTAGTTAATCAAAACGGGACACATTGCGAACATCAACAAAAACTCCGTACTGGTCACATCTAACATGTGTGATAAGGCTACGTTCCGACACCGGATCACTTTATGACTGACTATGGTCATTATTCTAGTGTTATAATATGAAAAGGATTTACTTAACAATATTATTTAAATAGTTTAGTGAATAAAATCTTTATTATATCATAAAAATGACGTGTCGAGAGAGGAGAGAGAGAGAGAGAGAGAGAGAGAGTAGGGCCTACCTATAACTGTTTAAATAATAACTGGGCGTTACAATTAGGCAAATCGAGACGATGGGTGCTACAATATCCTTGCAATGCCCACCCATCAGGGGATCTATACAAGACAACGCCCAAGTAGCAAGGATGTTTCTATGGGCTTTATCTCTGTTTACTATCATTCTGTTCGGCTTGACTTCGTCTCAGTCTAGCCAAGCACAAAACATCACTCTCACAATGTATCTAAACACGTAACACTTAACTTTATTTTTAACCTGTAATAAATTTTGTTCTGTCTGTACTTCTCTATCTTGTCAAACATTTTGTATTCGTACAAAACACGTAGCATAGACTGTATTTACCCACTTACAACCGTTTGTTTACGTCCGTGATGTTATGTTTAGCTGCACTAGTGTCCTGGAGGGGGGGGGGGGCTATAATTTATTAACGACGTCTGACAAGGCCTTTGCTCTAACCTTACATTTCTTAATCAGACTTTCAATCAACACCCGAGTAATGACCTTGTTAATTGTATCACAGTCGACCCATATTAATCTTGTAGAAGTCAATTTAATGTCTTATGGTCAATAAGTATTTTATTATCATGCTAATGTGGACTGTGTGGCGTAATTCGTTATACAATATTATAGCGTCTATTTAGTGTTCTGCGTATCCAGTAGCTACAACGAGTTTAGCTTATCAATTTTCTTTGTTTTTCTCGTGGGAAATTTGCCCACGGACATTATTGGGGTGTGAGATGGTTGGGAAGGAATGTCCAGATGTTGTATTCAGGACTTGGTCCAAACGTATATGCATTATGGCGGCATGAGGGGAACCTAAAACACTAACAAATCAGTCAGAATCGTGGAATGAGGTAGTCTGGGCCGATCGGGGGAAAACTGTAAAAGAACCTCTCCACATTATCTCCTCACATTTGTGTTGACAAAGCTCAAAAGTTCCATGTGTAAAATAAACGTGCTGTGCTATGGACAAAAATCACTTTTGATATCATAATATCACGTCTACTTTTTACTACAGGAGTGTTTGTCCGTACGGCTATTAAGAATTACTTTTTCTATTTGACAATAGTTTATTCTACTTTGGGAATGTGTTAAGACCTAAAAATGTATTCCTACTTTTGTGGAATAATTACATATTCATACTTTTTCTTATAAAGTGTGTGTGGCTATTTACAAAAGTGGATACATGGTACTACATTATAAATGGCCTTCTATCTTGAAATTGAAAGTGCTAAATATTGTGTACCAAAAATGCTTTTATATAAACACTTTATCCATTGAGCTAAACCGCGGAGCAATTATCCAATATTATTCTCGATTATGGTGCGAGCAGTCTTGCTGAAATATTATGGTCATAAGTCATTTGACGTGGCAAAATGCTACGTCAAACATATAATTCCGTAATTATTTCAAGATGCGAGAGCTTAAAAACATAAATTACGCTTATTATTTTGTTATTGATAAAAGGTGCTAAATTCAGTGATCGTTCTTTTAGTTTTGAAGGTAAAACTATATAATTTCGAGACGGCAAGTGGATGATTGGTAAGATTTACGATGCCAAAAATAAGTTTGGGTCTTCTAGTTTTGGAACACTATCGTACACTATGAAAGGTGAAGTCTTTCTTTAATTGATTTTTTAATAGTTAAATATTGAAATCTGTGCTTGTCTAAAAATTGTAAATAAAAGTTAGATTAAATATATAACAGTATAACATTTCCTTTGCAAATTAAATTGTAGCAAATGAAATACCAGCATTACTGGATGAGCGAAGCGAAGACTTTAATGTCACTGACCTCCCCCCCCCCCAAAAAAAAAAATTAGCTCGGGTGGGTTGTTTGTGTTTGTGTTTGTTTTGTTTTGTTTGTTTGTTTGTTTGTATTTTTGTCTGTTTGTTCGCTCTCTACCGGGCAAACGGCATATGCGATCTTGATGAAAATTGGAGGGGACCTTCGAAATTTCTAAACTTAGACCTGCCACGTTTTTGGGTACAATCGAAGAAATATTTATATTTATATAATATATTTCGTACTTTAACGATTTTTTTTTCGATTTTTAGTGCGATATTTTCGTGACATTTGGGCTGATTGTGACCAATCGGGTAGGGCTACAAGGTTCATATTTTATATGGATTCTAAGGTTATGGTGATGTGCCTTGTGAAAGAAAAAAATGTAAAGTTAGCCAGAATCCATAGAATGAAGATTTTAATATGAGTTTTTTTAGGTGTATAATAACAATTAACAAGTAACAATAGAAACTTGACAACAATCACCTACAATGCGTTCAAAAAACACTTGCAAAAGTAAAGAGATCCCACGCAAACTAAAAACTTACAAAAAAGCTCATCCATCAACGTGACTAAAAAAAGCGTTTGCAAAGCTTCCTAGTATTTATACACCGTGAAATATGTCTTGAATAATTTAATAATTTACTTTACGTAGGAGGATAGTAGACTTTTTCATTGGTGTGTTATTAAAACACATACATGTCTCACTAAAATTTACTTACGCGACGATAGATGGTGTTTTGTGATACAATCATCTGGTGATTTGATTCTTCTTCATTACATTTTGTTCATCATCGTGTTGTTTTGTTTTGTTAATTGCGTTCATTTCGTTACGCAGTATATTCATCTTCATCAACGCAATCGTCCCAGACCATGCAGGACTGTGTATAATTCAATAATGCGCCCACGGCGAATTAATTAATTACACCGTGAAGTGATATGGTTGAGAGTTGAGACTAATTTGTAAGCGTTTTGCCAGCGTCGCGTATGCCATACTGTATCATTAGGGTGACATTGATTTGAGAGTTGTGTTTCCGCCCGCCTATCTCAGTCGTAAGCTGATGTAATTTGCGTGGCTTGATTTGAATAATAACATTATAGTCATTATGAGATGGCATTGTTGCGAACACTCTAATGCCCAACTGCGTGTTCATTGACTCTTTAACTAATATTTTATTGCAGTATAAATACAGGTCCATTGTGATATTTTTTAATTAATAAAGCGATATTTATTGCGTCCTCAGACTGTATTATGTCACATTTTTTTTTTAGCACGCGCACTGACATTGTTTATGTATTATACTACATCAGTTAACAAGTTCAATGTTGGGACTGAGACCCTGATGTTTGACGCCTTTAAACATCAACTTTGTATTACAACATTGACAACAATACTTTAGTACCATATCTTCGGAATAAGCATCACTTTTCTGTCCGCACGTGCGTGTGTCACGTCTCACGATAAAACCGAACGAGTTAGCAAATTGCTCTTCAACAAGGATGACACAGAATGTTTTTCGTAATTTATTTATTTCAGTCCACTGATATATGCATTACATATATATGAGACAAACACAAATTACAAATAATAACAAAAAATATAAGTACAATACAGATTATGGTAATTACAAAATACTACAAAATATCAATAACAATGCTAATTGCATTTTGTTAATTACAATTTTTAAATCATATCCAAAGTGAAGAGAGAAAAAAAAAGTGGTGTGAGAGAAGTGTGAAAATAATAAGTTAAATTGTCCAATGGTCATCTAGGAATTCTCTAAATGAGTAATAAGCTTTATTTATAAGGAATTCTTTCAATTTGTGCTTAAAGAGTGTTAGTGAGTTGGAATATTTAATTGAAGCTGGTAATTTATTAAATATTGTACTACAAACGTGAGTCGGGCTTTTGTCAAAGAAAGTGTGGCTAGATTTTGGTATGAAAATGTTAGTATTATATCTAGTAAAATGGGAATGGGGGGCATTATTTAATGGAGAATTGGCAGGATGGGAATATACAAAAGTTGCTGCAGAGATAATTAGCGTACATGTTAGTGTGAGGATACGTAAATTTGTGAAATGTGCTTTGCACGATTGCCTACTGGATATTCCAGCAATTATCCTAACAGCACGTTTTTGAATAATAAAAATACGTTTAGCGTGAGGTGATGTACCCCAAAAAATAATGCCATAGGAAAGAAGAGAATGAATAAACGCATGATATACCATCGAAAGTATGGGAGGGTTAACAATTAATTTCAGTTTGCGGAGCATGAAACATCCACTCAGGAGGCGAGGAACAATTGATTGAATACGGGGGGCCCCCAGTCTAACGAATCACTTATGGTCAGCCCAAGGACTTTGGTGGTTACTACTCTTGGTATACTGTGGCCCTCTAAACGGATTAATGGACTCGAGAGCACTTGCCGAGTACTAGTGCGGAAATTCAGGAAAAATGTTTTAGTAGTTTGAATTGCAAGTCGATTATTAATTGTACTGTAAGATAACATTTGGGAAACTTGACAATTAGCAGCTTTGGTCAATTGCAAGGTAGTCTCCTTGGATGACGTAAGTAAAGAATTGATGTCATCAGCATAAAGTGTGAGTAACGCTTTAACACAAATAGGAATAGTATTGTTGTTATGTAGAAATTGACGTAGATCATTAATGTATACTATAAAGAAAAGAGGTCCTAAAACTGAACCTTGTGGGACGCCGTTTTGTACATTTTGAGGATTAGATAGAACTGGTACGCTAGAGGTTGCTCCCTTGATTTTGACAACTTGTGTGCGGTCCGATAAAAATGAGTCGATCCAACCTAGGGCAGGTCCATTAATACCTAAAGATGCTAATTTTGCAAGAAGAATTTTATGATCAATAGTGTCAAATGCTTTGCTAAGGTCAACGAAAAGGCCAATGGCAGAGTCACCCTTATCTAGTGCCAAGTAGAGGGAGGATAAAAATGAGAAAATAGCAGTAGTCGTGGATCTCTTAGAACGAAAGCCATGTTGACAGTTATCAAGAATATCAAATTCAGTGAAATACGATGTAATGCGGGATTGCATGATGAGTTCAAAGATTTTCGAAAATGATGAAAGTAATGAGATGGGTCGTTAATTTTTTGGTATATGAATGTCTCCTTTTTTGTGTATAGGGATAACAATCGACTTTTTTAAGACAGATGGGAATGTCCATTGTTCTACAGATATATTTATGATGTGGCAGAGGGGTTCGCTAATTAATTTGGCAGTCTTGACAATAATGGCACTTGGAATGTCATCAAACCCACATGAGTATTTAGGACTTATACCTTTTATAGTGTGTTCCACTTCAATTGGAGTTGTAGGTGAAACAAAAATTGAGTGATTTGTCTGGCATGATGAAATTGGGGAAGAACTTGGTGGCGGTAGATAACTTGACTCTTTAAAAAACGTATTGAAACTCATCTGCTATTTGTTTAGGATTTGTTATTGTTTTGCCATTAATTGACAAAGTTATGTCTGTAGATGGTTTGAGAGAACTGGTTTCTGCTTTAATGATGCTCCAAGTAGTCTTAGACTTATTCTTTGAGTTTGAAATGATTTGGCTATGAAAGAGGCGTTTAGTGGCTTTTATTTTTCGTGAGTGAATCTTTTTTTTCACATTGTAAGCAGCTTTGAGTTCAGGAATGTTTGGTTTCGTTTACAGGCTGAGTGCATATGGTGCAGATCTGCCGATGACAAACGGACCTCAGGCTTTACCCATTTTTTAGATTTGGGTTTGTTGTTAATTCTGTACTTAGTGAGAGGGAAGGCAACATTAAACAGTGCTACGTAACGCGAGTGGAAAGCACCAAAACAGTCATCTACATTTGTCTCTGTATATGATGAAGACCAAAGTTCCTCCTGTAGTAAGGAGACAAAATTATATACATTCTCATCAGAATAATTCCGTTTGTATAATGTAGTTATTTTAACATTAGGAATAGCTAGGAGTTGAAGGGAGATAGCATGGTGGTCTGAAAGACCTGGGTCTATAGTTTTGGTTTTAAGAGAGTTACCGTCAAGTGTAGTGAAATATTGTCTAGGAGGGTTGAACTAGTGGGACTAATGCGGGTTGGTGTGGAAATGGTGCTAGATAAATTAAAGAAACCAATAATATCCTGAAGAAGAGTTCTTTCTTTGGATGGTTGCAGAAAGTCAATATTAAAATCGCCACATATTATCATCTCAGCCTTGGGATATAATTTAGTGAGACGTATGAGAAGTTTATCAAATTTACATACAAATGTAGCTACGTCACTAGATGGGGACCTATATACTGAAAGGATTATGAAACTCTTATTAGATACAATAAAAGTGATGCCTGTACACTCAAATGTCTTCTCGATACAATATTTGTGTATTTCAGGAATAGGAGAAACATTAAGGTGTGGTTTTGAAAGGACTGCGACACCGCCATATGGGGAATTACGACAGTAGATATTAGAATTTACGTAAGATGGTATGGCAAATGTTGTAGCCTCAATATCAGATAGCCAGTGCTCCGACATACAGAATATATCTGGAGACTGCTCATCAAGAAATAATTCAACCTCTTCGCACTTATTTTTTATCGATCTGACATTCAGGGATATAATGTGTAGGTAGTTCTGTTTAATAACGGAAGGGTTTACTTTGGAATAAACTGAACACCTTTATTTAAGTTTTGTGAAGTGATATCTTGCCACTTATGTGAAGAAGTGTGAAGAGGCGGAGTGTTAAGGCTAATGAGAGGTTTTTTGTCATTAGTATTTTTAACAGCCACGATAATGTCATTATGGCTTGGTATGTCAACTAGTCAACTATGCTTAGATTTGGATTGATTGTATTTATAGGATTTTAAATGAAGAGGTGGAGATCTGATAATTTTTTGACGCTGTTTTTGCTTCTTCCGATAATGATCAGTAAGAATTTCTATTAACTCTCTGGGGGACCATGGTTTTTGAATTCGAAGTTTTTGCCCAAGACCCTCACTTGTCATTAATTCCCTTAGCTGTTGATAATTATAATTGGAGAATTGCCTTATACCACAACTTCGGGTTGTCATGTGGTGGTAGGTTGATTCTCCCCATGAAAAAGCAGCTGGTACAGCGTCCTGCTTGGAAGTGGACGCTTGGGCCGTCTCAGACGTTCGCAAGTAGGCTGGCATCTCTTCCGACGCAGGACAGTGTACATCGTTCAGTTCGCATATGGATGTGTGTCTCTGTATTGTCATCTCCTCCGACGCAGTGGACAATACAGCGCCCTGTGCCGAGCCAGATGATCGCACTTGGGCTGTCGTCCCCTCTTTCGGTTTTGAAGATAGGGCTACCTGGAGTTGTTGGAAGTCTTGATTCTGGGAGATAGGATATCCAGGATAAGATTTGTCCGATTTTTCTGCAGTTAAGGGAGTAGAGTCTATTAGAGGGAGTGTTAAAGAATTTGAATTTTTCAATTTTGTGGTAGCTGACAGATACTCAGTTAATTTAAACGAAGGATCTTGTGTCGTCTTCGGCTGATCCAAAGCAGGCACACTATCATCCTTGGTAGACGAACTTGTCAGTTGGTCTTTGCCCCTGCATTTGTCCTTGATGTGCTGGATTTGTCGGAAGTCTTGATTCTGGGAGATAGGATACCCAGGACGAGATTTGTCAGATTTATCTGCAGTGGAGGGAGTAGAGTCTATTAGAGAAAGTGTTATAGTATTTGAATTTTTCGATTTTGTGGTAGTTGACAGATACTCAGCTAAGTAAAGCAAAGGATCTTGTGTAGTCTTCGGCTGGTTCAACGAAGGCACACTATCCTCTTTAGTAAAGAACTTGTTAGTTGGTATTTGTCCCTACACTTGTCCTTGATGTGCTGATCGTTTTCAGAACAAGTAGTCTCTATAGTTGTATCGTCTAACGCTGGTTTACTCTTAGTCCCATTTACAACATTAGTAGTTGTTTTCTTCGAATGGTTATCCCTGAAGCTAGGCCTACTATCCTTGTGCTGAGTAGATGTTGTTGGTACATCATGGAACTTTTGCTGTAGCATTTGTGAGCCTTCTTTTTTGCACCTGAAAAGTAAACGAATCTGGGCATGGCTTCCAGTCCATTGTACTAATCATTTCAGTGATCATATTATGTAATTTCAAGGTTCCTTTGCTATTTGGATGAAGACCATCAGTTGAAATATCAGATGATGTTAACCAATTATTAGTTTCAACAAAAACCACCTCAAGTGTACTGCACACCCATTTCAGAGAAGAATTAATCTCGGATATCACGTGGTTTGGGACATCTTTACGATATAGCAAACTTGTGTAAGCTATGTCAGCATTTGGGTAATTTTTTTTAACAGCTCGCAGCAATTGGTAGACGTTATCCATTATCTGTAATGGCTCTAGATATCTTACAGAATTTGTGCCATTGTGGATTATAACAGTTCTTATGTGTAGTTTGGCAGGATTTTGGTCTTCTTCTATCAATTTTTGTAGCTGGTGAGGCTGAATTCCTGGATATACTCGTAGGGAATACTTATCTTGAGAAACATATTCTTCTCTTTGGCATCCTTTAAAAATAGAGTCACTTATAACTAGTCCCACTGTGCTAACAGTCTTTGTTATCTCGCTTTTAGATGTTTGAGTCTTTGTGAATTCACAGTTGGGCGTAGGTCCAGACCTAGGTCTGGTAATGTTTCTATTATTCATTGATCTTTTATTTGTACTTACATCAAGAGAAGGATAGGCATCGTCGTCTAAGTATTCCAGTGGTAGGTACCTGTTACTAGTTTTTGTGATCTCTGTCCATTTAGGTCTAGGAGGTTCCTTGTAGCTTATTGTTGTTGTCTGATGAATAGGAAAACTTGTCTTTTTTTGTAGATTAGCATTTAAGCATGTTTTACTGTATGCTTGAGGTTTTTGATATGCATATGCCTTCCTGTTTGGCATTAGTAGTGGAGGTCTAGGAACATCGTTGTGACGGACAGTGTGGATAATTGGTATAGAGCCCATTTCCTTCATATGTGGCATGTGGACAAGAGGCCTAGGTATGTCATTATGACTAACGCCGTGGTTAGGCTTAAACTCGGATCTTACATCAGCTGTCTTTTGGCTGAACCTAGTTCCAGTTGGGTGTTCGTTATTGTAAGAGCTAGTCAGATTTAGAGTTTGCTGTTGGTTTTCAAAAGAGTTAGGATGTGGCTTTGTCATTCCATAATCTTGTTGACATCTTGTTCTGAGAAGTAAATTGTTGTTCCTTTCGGTGTCAACATCAAATAGTAGCACATTGATGATTTTTTTATACATACCGCACTCGTGGCACGTCATTTTTAGTAAAGATTAGTTTGTTAACATTCACATTTAATAAATAACTTTCACAAAGCAGATGCAGCGGTATGCCCTGGTGTATGCCCTGGTGGTTAAAGAGAGTGGCTTTAGCCCCCCTCCCCCAGAAATTAAGTTTAAAAGTTCATGACCCGGCGCCTCCACCAAAATGATCAACGCGCGAACGATTTAATGTTTGAACTCATCTTCGACGATCTGATAAGTAGCTTCGCTCCCTCTTGTGAGTTGTTCCAAACTCGCGCTTGTTATAATTCTTGTAATGCCTTGTGTCATTCAAGATGATTCGGTAGTGTCAGTGAACTGTGACTCAATTAACCTATTTATTTTTTATTTTTACAGTCAGTCATGAATTGCACAGCGCTATGGATACGATGTTAGTCATAACGTTATTTTTCATATTCCCAGAAATCATGACCAACAAATTATTTGCAAATATGCAATTTGGAAATTTCTCTGAAAAAAAAAACAGTCTTGCGTTTCTCACAAAGAAATCATATTTTCTGTCGGGTGAAAAGGAAGAGCCTCGATATGTCTTGTGGTTTAGGAAATCCGTGTCCTCAATTTGATCGCGCGAATTTCTTCGTTCATGACGTCGTTATGACGATCATACTACTCGAAACAGGATTGGTCAGTTGAGTTAGGCAACAGCTGTTCTTAGGTTTATACGTGCAAGACAATGACACCACGCCCGCTGCAACTTGATAGGCGATTGTTGTTATTACTACGTCTAGACTCGCGGTGACATCTAACCTGCGCGTTGTTAGGGAGGACGTTGTTGGTTCTCTTTACTTTGTGCGAAGTATTCTCTTGACAACATTACCCAGTACACAGACTTTACAAGGAAAGAGTTCTGAGCGATTGCTCTGCAGCGCCCAATGCAAGGGGCTGAAATAGGTCTGACCTTAGAACTCAGATCTCAATTATCTGCAGGCTTCGATATTACAAAATTTTAACCACCTATAACCAAAGTGGGAAGTATTCCTCCCCAAAACTAGAGGCGAGCTCTGGCAGTCGTCGTCGGAAAACCACCCCCTTCTCCTCGACGATGTTCCCGACGACGACAATGACAACACGACGAACGATGACAAAGACAACGATGGACAAGACGTGAGAACCCCCCTTTTCTTTCCCTGACCGTGGCTGGTTCTGACTAACATGGGTCTCTTCTCCCTAGGCTACAGTGGCGCATTAAGACTTAACGGTTGACGCACCCTTAAACCAAATAAACAAAAACAAAAATAATGTGCAAACATAAGTGCATTATTTTCGGTTTCACCCATCATGTCTGGTTTGGCAGTGGAATCGAAAGTAAGGGCATTCAACGATACCGTCAAACAATGTTCGAACCGTCCTTTCACCAATGTCAGTTGTACCTGGTCACCCATTGAAATTTTAGTCCAGACCACGGAAGTTTAACTGCGGAGTTGCTAAAAAGAGTGGAGTCACTTATAGCTCGGCAAAAACGTGAGTTATTGGTCTCTTTAACTAGGAGATTAACTGATATGACCTCACTGTGGCATATGAAATTCCCAAGGCTTGCCGAACCATCTTGTCATTTAATTAACTATCAAGCTCTGGTTCCTAGCGTTCATGTTTGGAATTTCAAATTGCACCGGCAAAAAAACATCTAAACATAAGAACATCCACGCAGTTTTCTTCAGTGTAGTCCTCAATTATTAGGCCTATTACTAAAGCGAGCGTCCTCCTAACTTCAAATAAATTTTTCATAATATTTATCTACTATAATGTGAACCTTGTGTGTTAATTTGTTGGTAGATTGTCTCTATGGAGTGCACGTGCACTCTAACGAACAGTTTTGGGTACCTCTGTTAAACGCATTGGTAAAGTATATCGTTAATTGAGTTGGCTTGCGCCTGAACTTTAAAAACATAATTATATTACACTTAATTGTTTATTCAGTTGTACAAGCTATCAGTTTCTTTTTTAAAGGAAATAAATGGTACAATTTTTGTCTATAGCTGTTTCTTGAAAACTTTTCAAAGGTGTTTTATCGATTATCTAGCAGAATAGCATTTCTGTAATAGTTTTCTCCTTCAGGTCAGGGCTATCTTAGGATTTGGGATCATACACGAATAGTATTATTTCCCTAATTGCTTACTTAATTTATGTCATTTTTATTCACGGTTACAATTCACTGATACGTGCGCCAGTACGTTCGTTTATATCTGCTTTTCAATCACCATGCTAGACAAATTTCTCAAAACTTTTTGAATAAATTCCTAAAAAAAAAACGGTCTTGCGTTTCTCACAAAAAAATCACATTTTCTGTCGGGTGAAAAGGAAGAGCCTCGATATCTGTCTTGTGGTTTAGGAAATCCGTGTCCTCAATTTGATCGCGCGAATTTCTTCGTTCGTGACGTCATTATGATGATATTAGTCACTCAACGATCATACTACTCGAAACAGGATTGGTCAGTATGAGTTAAGGCTATTGTACCACCTCTGGCCGATAATTTGAAAGTCGAAGAAACATGTCTGAAAAGTTTGCTGAATGAAAGAAGGCCTTTAAAATAAGAGAAAACAATTGTGAATTTTTGCCTTGCGTTCTTCTTCTTCTTCTTCTTCTTCTTCTTCTTCTTCTTCTTCTTCTTCTTCTTCTTCTTCTTCTTCTTCTTCTTCTTCCAGGTCGCTACGAGACATGTTTCTACTTGAATTGAATCCTCTCGTTCCTTCATTAAAATTAGAATCTAACGAAGTTATGATCAGTCACCCACAAAACTTCTCAGTACACCTCGTCGCACAAATATAACCCAATCATATTTCTCCATCACTCGGCGAGCCAAGAGTCACGTTCATCTGCATTATAGACGTAACAAGAAGCTAATATTAAAAAAAAAAAAAACTTGTTTGAACGCAGTAAAAACTAATGTGCCATGATTCCGAGTAGCCTAAGCCTACGAGCACGTCCCTCCAACAAAACCTCCATCCGTGCATAAGCAAAGTGCAGGTGCAGTTAGTGTTGCGACTCTGGGTTCCTAGAATGCTTCTTGGTAGAAAGTAATATTCGTTATTGATAAAACATGAGTCTTGTCTATCTCTATTCAAACGCTATATGCGCACTAAAGTCGAGAGTGACATCATTCATCATTTGTACGCCATCTTTATATTATCCACACATCATTAATAAAAATGTTGAACGCCGATTAATATGCAGACAAGGACTGGTGGAAGGAATATCGCTATAACATCAAGCATTACCGAGAAAGCAATTTGTAATAAGTCACACATTTATTTGGGAAAAAGAATTAAATAAATGTGCACAATGTGCCAGGACGAATGGACAAACTTGGAGAAATTGTCCCGCAAGAAACACCAGCGACATTAGTTTATTTTTCTTTAGCGTACACGTGCTTCTTGTAAAAGGATATGTAGGTACTAGGTAGGCTATCACAAAGATTGCAGTTGAGTTGAGACTAAACAAAACATAATAGATAATATAAAACATAGCAGTAATGTTTCTAAATAAAACAGTTCAAACGATCCAAAACTTTGCCTGGAAGTTTTCGCGAAGAAAAACGCCGTTGCTTCATCATTGTAAAGAGCAACATAATTGCAACGTCGTCATACCCACAAAACGTGCACAGTTTGTCCTGCATGACTTCCACATCCTGAACATTGCCCCATGTGTCGTGGTCACTCTACGGTAGGATGTCGCTCTGTGGTTGAAAGAGGAGATATCCTGTGCTGTGCTGGGATAGGAGAGGAAACAGGAACTGAAGACATAGATTCCAACCGCGGACATGTGGAACATTTCCTTACACTTTAGCTACATTGTAAAGTAGTCATATTAATGCGAACAAAACAAATGTAGGGTACACATACGACAAATGTTATGCATAGAGGCAAACTTTGAACTTGAATATATCTTTGTGGTAAGTTTATAAGGTCACATTATTTCGGTAAAATGTTATATCATTAAGCTGTTACGTTGATGCAACGCCTTGGCCTGGGGTAGAATTTGGGCCGGAACATGATCGTGGAAAGCGAGTAAACAGGCATCAGGTCACCAAATGTAAATCACAATCTTTCAGCGGCCAAAAACTAGGTGCGAGCTCTGGCCGCTCCCTATTCCCTTCCCCTAATTTTACAGAACATGGGTACCGGTACTCGACTTATGCACAGGAATAATTACAAATAAGTAATTGTGTGTGTTATTTATGTGTTTTTTTAATTTGTTATCTCGAGCCGCCTGTGCACGGATCTGCCCCGCATGGGCCTTTCTTTTGGTTCATCCTACCTTTTCCTAGATTGTCTTCTGCATCATTCAAATATCACCTTACTCCAAGAACATCGCCAATCTACGTTGATTGTGGCTAGTTCAATAACTTTAATAGAATAAAGAACCTATAATTGTTATAAAATCTCGGATTTAAAATAAAATGGGAAGTTTCCAATTAAAAGTAAATTTTATTTTGTTTATCGTAAATTATATAATTGCTCTTTCAACGCAAATATCCTGGGCCCACCCGAGTTTTTGATATTGCAAATATTGGCACGGATTCGGATTCGTAAAGAATCCTGTTGATATAATAATACGAAATCGAAATATTTGCGATAGTTGTGCAGAATTTAGCACGATGTGTCAGTGTCTGTCACGGCTTGCAAAGGCCTCGGGCTGCGAGCGACTGTGAATGATAATGTCTGGTATTATACTGGATAATTTCATTAATGGTTTGAGTTTTGTCAGGTGATGGGCGTTTAAGCCACCCCGGAGCTGGCCCTGTCAGGAGTAATCCAAACATAGGTGACGTGAAGGACACACGAGAATGTTCTAAGCCCCCGGTCTTGGGGGATTGATATGTTTTAGTTGGACTGGCCAGATTATCTCAGACAATCCCACACAAGAAAGTTACGAACAATCAAATACCAATCGTTATAAGCAAGCGCGTAATGATTGCTTTTTTATCGAATTAAATTTAATAATGAATACTTTGATGTAAAGTCAATTTTGTGATATATTTAGTGATGTATTAAAGCTAGGCTAAAACAGTGGGGAAAACAAATAACGTAGCCGATTCTTGACGGAAAGTGTCAAGAATTCAATGACTTGACGCCTCGTCAAGAAGGGTGGTATAGCGACCCTCGGTTTCCACCATCAAAAAGCAGCTGTACCTGTCATCTCTATTAAATTGAGCACATTCTTATAAGTGAAAACGTATTTTATTTCCATCTTATTTTAAAATAAAGTAATATACATGGGTACAAGCAGTATTACTCGATTACATGTAATTAAATTATGGAACTCTGAAAAACTACCTGCATAACTTATTTCAATCCGATGGAATCTTTCAGAAAGTTATCGGGCTTTGAGAGTGCAAGTTTAAACTGCCAGGGTAATATATAAACCATTTCGTAAACCAATTTGCCTTGTGTGCTTACCAAACGCATTACGTGGTATATTACCATGAACTAACTGCAGGCAATTTTTAATATCGAATCGAAAGTATGTCACCAATTTATTGATATTAAAATATTAACCTTCGTTTTTTAATACACGTTTTGGTAGTGCCAGTAGGCTACTGAACTATTATGTTTATTTTTACAATCATGATTCGTTATATGTAATTCGCCTTATAAAATAAAATAACATATATTGCCTTTATTTTATATTCCTGCATTCCTCGTATAATCATCACAAGCCGCTAAGAAAACACGACGGACAGTTTCTACCAGACCAGACCAGACGCATTTCCTAGCAGAGTTGGTTTCCGTCTCCTGTCAATCCCGCAGGATAGCCGGACTATTCCTGGAATATTTAATATGTCGGGATGTGACTGGAAGCGTCTTGCAGTCACGTTCTCGCAATTTACGACAGTTCACGAGAGCCATGTTTGTAAGTTCAAAAAACTGTTCGAAATCTAACTGGCAACAACGAAGTATTTCTCTTGGCATCTCGAGCGTAATAAAACCTGCATTATACATTAACCTTATGGTTGTAGGTGCAGTATTTGCGTACAAAGGCTAAGTATTTAGACTTGGAACGTTTGATTGATGGCAATGTTATTTCCTATATGCTTGTGTTGTACCACACCACTTCAAGTACTCTTAATAATTTGTTTACACAGCTGAACGTGCCATATTTAGGCAAAGAAGGCGATGATATGTGTGTTATGACTAGAGAAAATGATATGCCGCAGACTTACGGGTTGAGGGGGAGGGGAGTTAAGGAGAGGTCTTTGAAGGTCTGTAAAAAACACCAGTAGGCTAGATTAGCAGTCTCCAATACCTCCGCACAGGCGCGAGCGTAACAAACTGAAGCGTCGAAAATCCAATTCAAGATGGCGATTTGGCGTTTTAATTTATGCTTTTTTAATGCAATAAAGTATTTTACTTGATTGTTTGATATGGTTTTAGCTTGTGCAGCATGGGATTGAACAAACAGAAACAATAAGAAGTTATTGCATAAGGGAATTTAGTAATCATTTGATGTCAATGGCTAATATGCTCAGCTGTCAAACTGACGGCCATCTTTAAAAATATTTGGACTACAAATCGCTCTTATTTAATTAACATGCAAACAGAATTTCAAGATGGCTTCTTATTGTCACGAAAGTGGACCAATGACTGCTAATCTAGCCTACTATAGGTGTTAAGATATCTATGAACTGAAATATATGCAGGAGTATCAATCCTCCCATTGCTATATAATTAAACATCACACTTATAAACGAATTTTTATTAAAATGCGGTATCCAACGATGATTAATTCTAACTATGTCGTCGCTCTAGAACCATTGTTCCATCTCATTTTCCCAAAAAATACGGTTAGGTCTAAAAAAAACATTCAAAATAAATTATTTATGGCAGAAATTAAAATGAATGTGGCAGAATTTGTGATATTACTAAGAATTACATTTTAAAAAATCGCTAAAAATTATATTATGCTCTGTCTAGGCATTTTGATTTTTGATTTTTTGAAGTAGGTAGTTAGAACAGTATAGTTCTAGGGCGACGATGTATTGAAATAATTTTCCAAAAACGTATGATTTCGTGAGTGACCTCATTTATAGTTTTTTGTCTTGTACACCTAAATAAACCCAGGTTAAATAATCACATACCGACAGGGATGGCTCAAGCGTAAATCACGATACTCTGATTCGGGGAGTCCCGGCTCGAGCTTACGGGACTTTTCCCGTTGATGTTACACTGGGAAGTCGAAAAGTAAAAAGTGAAAAACTTTCCGAACTAGTCGGACTTGGTTCGACTAGTGAAAAGTCCCATAAGCTACATGCTAACTCTACTTCCAAAAAGTTACTTTTTCTCTTTCACTTTTTCTTTTCACTTCCCAGTGTAACGTCCGCTTGACTTAAGTTTTTTCCGAGATTTTCCTCAGTCGATAATGCGAATGCAAGGGATTGGGTCCTCTTAAACAGTCCTAGGACATCCCTTCACAATTGTCCTACCTAGATAATCACATCGGTTAGTTCTGATGTGTACCCCTGGCGGGCATCCTTATGTTTTGTTTGGTGTGAGCCTCTTCAGTTTGTCTGTTTGTGCAGTTTGTCAGTTATTACACTGATTGATGTTCCAGGATCTTTGCCAGGCACGAATCAAGAATATAATAAAATAATACAACACGGAGCGAAATTACTATATGCTTTTGCTGAAGCATATCTAGGGTGAAAGGGTAATAGAATATGGAATGCCCGAGTTTTGTCTAGCATTCGCCTTATATCGACTGAAGAATACCTCGTAAAAAACTTTCGGTCAGCATTGCCGGCGTTGGGATTCGAACCAGTGCGTGTCGCACACGTTATGCATGAGAGAATGACCAGATATAACGCTGTCTGCCTCTTAATTGGATGAGCGCAGCGAGCGAAGCGAAGATTCCATTTCACTACACTGGAGAAAAAAATCCGGAATGTTTTTTTTTTGTATTTTTGTGTGTCTGTTAACACGATTCCGGCTAAACCGATACTCCGATTGCGATGAAACTTTATGGAGGCCTTCAAAATCTCTGAACTTAGAACTGCCACGTTTTTGAGCGCAATCGGGAAATTTTTTCTCATAAAAAACGCAATTTTACGATTTTTTCGATTTTAAAAAAATTTCTTCGACTTTTAACACCTACATGCTTTATTCGATTGTAATGATTTTTTCACAGAACCTTAATTTTATGAATTAAGATATTCGTGTGAAATTTGAGCGTAATCGAAAAATTATTTCTTATGAAAATCGAAACTTTACGGGTTTTTTCTTTTTTTTAAAACAATTCTTTGACTTGTAACACCTACATGCTTTATCCTATTGTAATGGTTTTTTCACAGAACCTTAATTTCATGAATTAATATATTCGTGTTAAATTTGAGCGCAATCGAATAATTATTTCTTATGAAAATTGCAATTTTACGATTTTTTTCTTTTTAAAAATTACGATAAATTAAAAAAATTAAGTTAATTTTTTATTTAATTTAATTTAATTTTAAAAAAATCTTCGACTAAGTAATGATTTTTTCTCAGAACAACATAAAATCCGCGCAACACATGGCAGCTCAATGCACCAATTACGCTCATCCAACAACGCGGCGGGACTTAAGCGTTTTTCTAGTGTATATTATAATGTCGTCGAACTTGCAACCCAACTGTTGGAGCTGCGTGAATCCTCGTCCAGGTTATTGTATCGTCCATGCAAATCCGAGGTTAGCACATGCGCGTGGTGGGAGTTGCCTTGTAAACAATGAAGGTATCTGTTACCTAGCCGCTGACAACAAACACTGTGTTTAAATGTGTAGAACAACGTAATTTCAGGAGGACCCCGTGTTCTTACGTGCACACAAGTTTTTATCAGTAACACAGTCTAAACAAAATATTTAGATGAGCGTAGCGAGCGAAGTGATGATTCCATTTCACTACACTGGAGAAAAAAAATCCGCAATGTTTTTTTTTGTATTTTTGTGTGTCTGTTAACGCGATTCCGGCTAAACCGATACATTTCTGAACTTAGAACTGCCACATTTTTGAGCGCAATCGGAAAATTATTTCTTATGAAAATTGCAATCTAACGATTTTTTCGATTTTTAAAGTTTTCGACTTATAACACCTTTGCTTTATCCGATTGAAATTATTTTTTTACAGAACCTTAATTTTATGAATTAATATATCCGTGTGAAATTCTAGCGTAATCTAAAAATTATTTCTCATGAAAATCGCAATTTTACGATTTTTTCGCTTTTTTAAAAAATTCTTTGACTTACAACACCTACATGCTTTATCCGATTGTAATGATTTTTTTCTTTTTCACAGTACCTTAATTTTATGAATTAATATATTCGTGTGAAATTTGAGCGTAATCGAAAAATTATTTCTCATAAAAATTGCAGCTTTACGCTTTTTTTCTTTAAAAAAAAATTACGCTCATCCAACATCGCGCCTTTAAAAGCGTTTGCGAAGCTTCCTAGTAAACACAAACATACACGTTCTAGAAACTAAATTTCCTAAAAATCAGTTCATTTAATTGTGTGGGCAAACTATAGTTAGAAATGTATTTATTTGATAAATAAACAAACTATCATGCGTCGGGCCATTTTTTAGGCCTATCTCGGTTTAGAGAAGTCTAATTGAGTTTGTCCGTTGAATGTTCTTGTTTTGTAGGCATGTTCAGTTTTGTGGAATATTTAGAGCCCATTAGCACAAACAACACGTAGAACAATAACTTCTTTATTGGATGAGCGTAGCGAGCGTAGCGAGCGAAGCGAAGACTTCAATTTCACTGACCCCCAAAAAATTTAGCTCCAATGTTTTTTGTTTGTTTTTTTTTTTGTTTTTCTGTCTGTTTGTTCGCTCTCTACCGGGCAAACGGCATATGCGATCTTGATGAAAATTTGAGGGGACCTTCGTTTTCTCTGAACTTAGACTTGCTACGTTTTTGGGTACAATCGAAGAAATATTTCTCATGAATATCGTACTTTTACGATTTTTTTCGATTTTTAGTGCGATATTTTCGTCACATTTGGGTCGATTCTGACCAAACGGGTGGGGCTACAACGTTCATATTTCACATGAACTTTAGGATTATGGTGATGTAGTACCTTTTGAAACAAAAAGCTGAAAAAGTTAGGTAGAACCCATATAAATAATGGTTTTAATATGAGTTTTTCGATTTTGAGTTCGATATTTTCGTCACATTTGGGCCGATTCTGACCAAACGGGTGGGGCTACAACGTTCATATTTCACATGGACATTGAGGTTATGGTGATGTAGTAATTTTTAAAATAAAAAGATGAGAAAGTTATCTATAATCCACATAAAATAACGGTTTTAATATGAGTTTTTCGATTTTTAGTGCGATATTTTCGTCGCATTTGGACCGATTGTGACCAAACGGGTGGGGCTACAACGTTCATATTTCACATGGACATTAAGGTTATGGTGATGTAGTACCTTTTGAAAGAAAAAGTTGAAAAAGTTAGCTAGAATCTATAGAAATAAAGGTTTTAATATGAGTTTTTTTACTTTAAGTGCGATATTTTCGTCACATTTAGGCCGATTTTGACCAAACGGGTGGGGCAACAACGTTCATATTTCACATGGACATTACGGTTATGGTGATGTAGTACCTTTTGTAAGAAAAAGTTGCAAAAGTTGACAAAGTAAGCCAGAATGCATAGAAATAAAGGTTTTAAAATGTGTTTTTTGAGGTTTATAATAACAACTAACAAGAAACAATTGAAACTTGACAACAGTCACCTACAATGCATTCACAAAGCACTTGCAAAGGAAAAGTGGTCCCACGCAAACTAAAAACTTACAAAAACGCTCATCCATCAACGCGGCGGGACTTTAGCGTTTTCCTAGTATTTACAAACTTACTTGATAATGCAGATTTTATTGTTTTGCTTTGAAATACGCTTGATTTAAATATTTGATTCCTAGCCAAGATAAAAAGTTCGATCTTCACGTTTAAATATAGTCATGCAGTAAGTACACTCAAGGTGAATCGCATTGGATTTTACTTCACACTTTGTCGCGAAACTGATGATGGTTTATCGTTTTCGTTTCTGTGGGAGTCTTTTTTACTTATTTATTTCTCGATTTGGTTAGTTGGGAAACACTCCCGTAGGTGTAAATGTTTTTATTTACTACAATTTAGAAATTAAAAATCCCGGTCGGGGAGGACTTTTTTAATTTCTAAATTTTAGTAAATAAAAATAAAAATATTTATTTATTGTGGGATGGAATATTCAATATACCTTACTTATACCACATGTGTGCCAAATTTCGCTATTCACCCAGTGAAAGAGTAGATTCACCTTATTACGTTTTCCCCTCATCTCACCGCTATCTTCGTAGATTCCTCATCGTTTGACCTTTTTTTAAAAGTAAATTTGTCCCTATTATGCTCCGATGTTAAGATCAAAATTATAATTATTGTTAACTATTTTTGTGCGTTTTGGGTGCAGAGTGAATTGCAAATTTTTCTTCAGAATCTCTACTGAATCAGTCTTCTATGTAAAACGTACTGTTTTAGTTTAATGCATGAGTCAACATTGAACGCACAAGGTTCCATTGTTATCTCACGTTAAATAAATTCACGGAAATAGTTAAAACAGTAAATTTTAAAAGTAGATTAAGTTACCCCAACACATTTGTGTCGGACGTGGGGGATGGCGGGAGGAAGGGGGCTAGTTACGCACTTCTTACAATGACTACTAGAAATAGAATGATTGTGCATTTTTCATATCAAAAAGTTATAGATTTATATTTAGGTTATAACCGTAACTCAGATGTATTCTACGTAGCGTTTTCCCCAACAATGCAACGATTGATTCTTAACGAGCGTACTAAAAAATAAAATTCATATCATCTCGCATTTGTTTATTTGAAAGTAGTTGAAGTTTTCGGTAATTGTCTTCATAAGATTTATAGCGTCAGGAATAGCTGCGCAAAAAGAGAAAATAGTGCTGATGTAAAAGTATTCTCGACCTGAGCCCGTGTTTTGAACAGCTGGGCGCCGCCATTTTAGCGCCCTGGAAACTGAACCGTCCCGGAAATGGCGGTTTGTGTTGTTGTATATACTAACATCTTGAGTACAAAGTCTCAAAGAGTAAATGCAAACTTCAATTGTAACGTTTCCGGTGTATTTTCTCCGTAGATTGGTTGCTAATGGTTGGATATTAAGATTAGTCATGCAGTTAATTAAGAAATAATATCACGTCGAATCATCGCACCGTTACCGCCTTCCTTGCCAAACATCATTAGCATCCGCCTGTGACCTTGATGACCTTTGACAATGACTGTCACACATTTCTTCCGAAGACGCAAGTTAACATGCAAGCAAACGAAGGAAGGAAGGGAAGTACAAAACGCTATATTAGGCCCTACATAGGTCTGCATGTTCAAATTTATCAATTAAAAAATTACTACCTTGTAAATTGTCTACATAATATTTTTAGCACGCATAGTTAAATAGTTATAGAAACACATAGATTAAAACGTTTTCGTTTGCAGTATTGTATTTTATGGATTTTTGAACGAATAGTCTTATTTTAATTTCCAAATCAGATGGTTGTGGGTTTGGTGCTCGATAAAAGTAATTGTTTTTCTTACGGAAATGATTTAACCTATAACAATTGGCTATAACAGTTCGCTTTCCTTCTGTCATAGCGAAGAGGCGTGTAGTTAATCACATAGTGTCCTCCACTGGAAATTAATTGTAGAACATCTTGGGTGGGATGACAATAAATAGACGTATTTTATTACGCCGGTAGTTGCTGAGCGCTCGTAATCCAGTCCCACGCCCGGCAGTAATTAGCTATAGAGGCTTATGCATGCTGTCAGGTCGCGAAGGTAGTTCTACGCCTCCTTGCACTGCACGACGGGTATTGTAGCTACACAAGATATGTTTATATGTTGAGTGAGCTATCTGCCATACTAATGTATTTTCACAATTGAGTGAGAGTGAGACGCCAATTGAGCACAAGAGTTTAGTGGAGATGGGATCTATCTACTTACAACATCTTCTAGTTTCATACTGTTGTTACTGCAACTTTGAATTTACAATGTTGAAGATTTATTGTGAGTTTGTAAGTTTCATATTAAATATTTTGCTGTCTAGGCAAAATATACAAATAAAATATTGCATTTCTCCTAATTTCAATTCATTGCCGTGTTTTCGTTGTTCAATTCTGACCAAACAAATGTTAATATTCGTGCAATTTTTTATACGTCAAATTGTTATCCGTTTTGTATTTTTTACAATAAATTTTTCTAATTTGTGAAGTTTACCGCGTTTCAAGAACGTGTATAAAAAGTAGAAAATTGGGGATTTGCATACGCAACTAACAACTTGAGAATTTTCGACTAAGGGGTGTCCACTGTACAATAATATTGAATTTTTTGGCGTTGTTTGAGATATTTACGCTGTTTAAAACATAACATCACGATGAACGTAGCTCAATTAAAATTTATTTTAAAATCGGTTTTTATAGATTTCCGGTCCTATACACTCTTCCACTAACAGAATCACAAGATCACGTACAGTTACAGAAAACTTAACTGTAACCTTATGAAATGATACAATTTCCATCAATCGTCCTCGGCCATCGTCGCGATAACCTCACGCTAAACCTAGATGTCAGCTTCAGCCCCATGAGAGGCTACGTCCTAGCTACTGGTCCCTCGTATCATGTGTGCATATCTTACCTGGTTTCGTTCAACACCTCAGGCAATCTGTTCATTACAAGGTTCTCTCATTACGCAAGACATTGTTAATTAAACGAGATATAAAAAGACCAAACATCTACTTCTTATCTGATGATGTAAATCTAGTGGATACAGTGCATGTTTCACTCTAACATAGCCAGGAAACTTAGCAAATAAATCACAATTATTAATTTAAAGCATCTTATTTAATAAAACAACAACCAACTCACAAACTGCAAAATGCCGCCAAATTGTGTAATTAATGAATTGAGTACATTGAACTCAATGTTGGCATTACTTACATAAACGTGTTGGCAGCATTGCTCCCGTTTCTTCATCAATCATAAGATTAGACATGGATTTCATGCAATCTGTTTTTAAATCACATTTCTAAATAACTGGCCCTCCTTTACTAAATGCTTAAATTATATACAAATAAAACAGATAAATTGTATGGCATGAAATATTTCAAAGTAAGAGCAATTGTTATAATAAATAGAGTTTAGAATAAAAACCTATATAATTAACTAGACGCTAATTAAACTAATGACGACGGTATTGTAAACTTGTCCAAGAGAAAGATGCGGCATTGCAATATCATGTAAATTGGTCAGGGCTTATTTTGGGTCTCAATACTGATTATCCTCCAATGCAGTAATGCAACGCTGTAATATTAAAACATAGGTGATGCCTTCTATCAATATAGTTAAGTATAGATTCTCCTCACCTTGCTCTGTCGAATGCAGCTAGGCGTCTTGCGTCAGTTGAGTAAAGAGGACCGAAAGATTGCCAGTTAATTTTAAAGAAACGTTACATTACTCTTGAAAATTATCACTTTTCTTGTCATCTCTCCGTCCATCCGTATGTGCGTGTGCGAGTCACATCTCACAATAAAAATTGAACACAACTTCCTATAGACGTGTTTTTGTTGACTGCCCTTCAACAAGGATGATACAGAATGTTTTTGGTGACCCTGGGGGTCAGGGGAGAGACTAGCGTCACCCAAAACTTGACGATAAATAACCGACCATCCACCAACAACGAGATTTGAATAACAAATAGAACGTATTTTTATTTTTGTATCCATGGCTTTACTCAGCACCTTCACCAACAACGATTTTTGAACATTGGATGAATGAAATGAAATTGCGCACACATGCCATATTTATGCGAACTAGTGCTAATCGAGACGATTGAAAGTAACGTTATTATTTTCATTTTTGTATTCTTTATAATGATCTGTTGTAACTTGCCTCCTTCTTTTGGGTACACTCGTACGCGTGCTATGTCAATATATGCGTATATTAATTTTTATATATTAGTTTTTTTGGTTTATTTGGATTAAGGACGCGTCAACCGTTAGGTCATAATGCACCACTCTAGCCTAAGGGGGGAGGGGGGAGGAGGAGCCCATGCTGGTCAGAACCAGCCACGGGTAAGGGGAGGAAGGGTGGTTTCTCACGTCGCGGTCGTCATCGTCTTTGTCATCGTTCGTTGTGTCATTGTCATCGTCGCCGGGGGGTCGTCACGGGAAGGGGACAAGGTCCCCGACGACGGTTGCCAGAGCTCGCCTCTAGTTTCGGGGAGTAAGATACTCCGCTCTTACTAGCTGATGTTTGCGAGGTGGACTTTTTCTCTTGAATCGCCTTTTACGATTAGCAGAGCCATGCTCTGGGCCAATTCTACCCCGGGCCCAGACGGGGTATTAGTGAATCCAGATAGTAGGTTTCTCAAACTTAATTTATCGCCATAAATCCACCTTTCACTTAATCACTTTCTCACACACGTTTATGCACACAAACACGCGTATTTATACAATTCTATTCTTGTTTCATTGTCGTAAAGCACGGTTGATACCGGTAACATATAATTAGATTTAGTGCTAAGGTGGAGATCAGTTGATGTAAGGAGCAGCCCGCTCTAAGGGATTGCCATATACTTCTCGTTGCTTTTAGTTTGTATGGCATAATTATTGTTCTACACATTTGTCACAATCATACTGAAACTTTTAAAAAATCATTTCCATCTATTCACCTTCTCAACTTTCGAACACCACATTTCTTTTCAATTCGCGAGTATAGTACAATAGAACCTTTTTTCTCGATTTGGTTAGTCGGGAAACACTCCCGTAGGTGTAATTGTTATTATTTACTACAATTCAGAAATTAAAACAGTCCGCCCCAACCGGGATTCGAACCATCCATTCAGATGTATAATGCAACTACAATTCATAGATTAAAATGTACCCGTCGTCCTTATGGTATATTGGTTAAGACGCCTGCCTGGAATGCGGGAGACCCGTGATTCGAATCCCGGTTGGGGCGGACTTTTTTAATTTCTGAATTGTAGTAAACAATAGAACCGTGGTAATATTTATGCAAAACGGGAAAGTGACAAATACATTTTATTGGTACTAATACATCTGAAGGTGTTATCAATACCTACCCGCTCCACGACACGTCTAAATATTTAGTCACCGGACCGGTTCCCATCAGTTACTCTCGTGGAGTGGACCTGTTTCAGCGACAACTCGTCTGATGGCGATCCATGTTCGTCACCACCTAGGTCTAGGAGGTTCTAATGGTCACCACCTGGTTTAGCGTGGATGTCTGAGGCGACATGGTCAGACTCAGACCACTGTTGTACATGGTGTGAGGGAAATACCCATAGTTAGTCACTTGAAGAGGGTAACACCGGATAAAACTGGTGCGAACGAAAAATAAAGGAAACATGTTGCCTTAGGTTATTTGAAATAGGTGCAAATGATTTTTTTTTAAATTTGTATTATACTTATGTAAATGAGTGCTTGTTGTGTGCCTGCTTGACATACAAAATAAGAATTTAACGTGAAAATCCCGAATTGGAACATTTAACATTAACAATTTATTAAATTAAATAAAAACTATATTATTTGTAATTTGCACTTGCCCAAGTCTTTATGAATATTAAAATACGTATAACTATGTGTAAATGTTAAATGTGTTTTCAATCTAAAACGCACAACGTTGGATGATTTTAAAAAAATGTGGTCTTCTGTTACTAGTTGAGGAACCTTTGTAAGTTTCGCTGTTCTAAGAATTATGTTCAAAAATGTCGTAAGTGGCGTTCGGGTATTTTTATTCGTTGCAGCGGTTTTCCTCTCTCTTATGTTTTCACAGATGTCAGTGCAGCTTCCTCGTTCGTCTCGAATCTAAGCCTGCATTATATATTAAAACACGCGGTGTTCAAATTTAGTAAGGAATGTCTATGCCCGGTATTTGGTTGGGAATGTTTTAGCTCAGTACACTGATATGCTTTGTGTACGGTTAGTTTTGACAACTGCGTGGCAAACTTCTGCCAAAGTTGTTAAGTCCGACTGTCCGACTGTTAAGTTTCTGCTCACCTGCTACTCGTGTACCAAATTTAAATCACTAGATACGCATTGGTTAGAGCTCTGAAATTTACCCAATGACTATAACATATTTATATTGTGTTAAATATAGGCTACACAGGAATTGATTAATGATTGAACATAACCATTCAAAACAAGCCAATGTAAAACACAAAATTTGAATGATTATACCCTACTTTTATATCGAACTTAATTATTTACATGGTGGAAGTCTGTGTCGATACTGTTTTAAGGTTTTGAGGGACTTGAAATGAAAATGGCGACGTTGAAATAGGTATCAACTCAACAAGAACCCAACAGATAAATAATTCACATGCAACATCTAAAATTTACTCGAATTAACTTTTTTTTAAATTGCTATTTATTTATCTATATTATCGTTAATCTTGATAATTTAGAAACACATTAAATTGGTTAAGTGGGGCGTTAACCAAGAATTGAAAGTCTTGCGGAATTCTTTAAATTTCTAATAAATACTCTCCTGTTTTACTCAACTAGAGCATTCATCCAAATCACAGGGTCATAACACTAAATTTTGACCCACTTGGTCATTTTGATGAAATTTTCAGAAAACCCAATTTAGACCTTCCACGTTTTTGTACAATTGAAAAAATAAAATACCCTCATTAACACATTATACTCACATTGTATGAAATTAAAAGTGGTTTAAAATGTTTTTTACGATATGCAATCTCTACAATATCTATCGCAAACCCAAATGACGGCATGCTCATCCTTCAACATTGCTATAAATCGCGTTCTTGAAGCTCTTAGCTCTTTATTTCTGTAGCCTGCCATACATGGTTTCTAATATCCTAGTTTTAAGTCAGCACTATCCAAGAGTTGACATTAGATCCTCTTACAGTGAACCAAAGTTCGCCACCAGACCGCTGACTTCGTGATGTTCTTCTGTCTTTGTCTCGCTAATTGCTGTTTACCAAGTACTTGCGTTTACGACTCGCCCGAACACAAAGACAGTTAATTTTATTTTATTACTTTATGGTCACGCCAGAATAGGCAACTCTTTGCGAGCAGGAGAAAGGCTGCCGCGAGAAATATTCTGTGGCGAAGGTTGTGATAATCGTGTTGTGTCTTGAATAAGTTTTATTCTAAAGTTTTCTTGTGAATAAAAATCACTTAGACATTCAGTAACCTTGACTTTTGACATGATAAAAATAATGTGGTACGATTCGTAGGTTTTCCTGTGCACAAATATAGGCTATTCATATTGTTCCTGGTATAAAACTTAAACTGATCTACAAACAAACGACCACTCGTTTGCTGGTATGACTGCAGCTAATCAACTCGGGTATGGGATATAATGCCTAAGGACTGTTGGTGGGAACATATAACAAAAATTAATTAATTCGATTTAGAGTTTACCGACTCAAGGCACAACAGATTTCCAGTGAGTGACTTCGATTTACAGCGGACCAAGCCAACCCTGTCGCCGCCGACGTCAACTACACGCGAATAATGGCCAACCAGAGATCGGTAAAATAGGACAGAGTGGCTAAGTGGCTGCAGGACACGACTCACCCGTGGGTGACGCTAGAAGCAAACAAGGCTGTTTCAAAACGACTTTGTACAATTTATCATGTGCTTTGTTGCTAGGATGGCGCCAAAGTCAAAGTTAACATATGTTAAAGTTTAGAATGTACAGCCCGAAGCGGGAATCGATCTCGGGACCTTCTGCATAGAAAGTATTGTCCTACTGCACTGAACGAGCCATCCACCTTGGACCAAAAACTTTATTTAAAACCTTGAATCAGGATTGCTGGTGGCTGGAATGTAACCAACGACCTCCCGACTTTTAGATTTGAGCCTCTTTCAGCGTAGAAAACAGAATGTGTGGCCGCCATGGACAGAACGACAACACGAAACATGGTTACGTGTTAAAAGGTCGTAAAGAAAGTGGGCACAAGACTGAATTAATTATTGTATTGATTTTATTGCAAATCGATTATGATATTTAAATCGAGATCAGAAAATTCACTCACTTTTTAGGTGATATATTTATTAAAAATTAAAAACAAATACGGTATAATCAGCCATGGACCAACACCACAACGCTATATTAACGTCTCACATTCACTGCATTGTTCAATGCGTCCGTTTATCTTTAGCGGGTTATAAAGAGATTTAGTTTATAAAATGTGTCTTGCCAAACCTTTTTTTTCTGGGTGCTTCATTGGTTGTTTGTTGGATGAGCGAAGCGAAGACTTCAATTTCACTGACCCCTCAAAAAATTTGGCTCGTTTTTTTTTGTATTTTTGTCTGTGTGTTTGCGCTCTACCGGGCAAACGGCTTATGCGATCTTGATGAAAATTTGAGGGGACCTTCGAAATCTCTGAACTTAGACTTGCCACGTTTTTTGGGTACAATCGTTCAAATATTTCTTGCGATAATCGTACTTTTACGATGATTTTTTTCGATTTTTAATTAGATATTTTCGTGATATTTGGCAAACGGCTACTCCGATTCTTGATGAAACTTGATAGGAACGTGGAAAATCAATGAAATTATATATGTTACGATTTTAGAGACATTTGAAGAAATATTTCTCATAGAAATTTTTCAAAAGCTTATCCATCAACGCGACTGGAAAAAGCGTTAGCAAAGCGGCCTAGTATGTGTGAATATTGATAGGGATAACACACAGAAAGCATCTTTGATGATAACATTTAACAATGCGTGTGTCATTGAAACAAGTATATATTGTTAGTTCTTCATTAGTTTTATGGTCCCCATCAACATGTTTAAGCCCGTTAAGTTGCTGGTAGCCTCCCGAGGCCAAATTACTTTGCTAAACGCTGTTCTGCGAGTTTAGTATAGTCATGTAACAGATAACGATTTGCACGTCCACTCAAACTTATAAAAACGCAAGAAGTATGTTCAAAACGTGATATTCGAGCACTAAAATCACAAGACATAGGCGAGTTTCACTTAGAGAGACGTGTTTCCTTCTTGTAATACTTCAACATAAGAGGCTTCTCTTGTGTAGAGACCCTTGAAACAAAATGGCGAGGAGGCGAGTGGGTGTCTATAGTTCAGGGTTCCGGGAAGACCGTCCGGGGGGTGGGGGGGGGGGGGGCACGTATTAACATTATCGTCTGGTTGACTTGTATCCTACGTATTATTAATGAGAATCAAAGATTAATTTATTTTCTACGAAGACTCGATTGTTCGGTGAACGCGGCCAGTGAGACGGACAGACGGTAGTTGTCATTTCCAAAGTATCACCTTCGGCTTAGTGTGAGCACCTCGACCGTCGTTGAGTTGATCCTCGGCGATGCTGATGCAAACAAGTTTTCAACGTTAGTCCAATTAGAAGCTAGACGAATCAAAGATTGCCATTAAGATATGCTTGTCTGGATGACAGTCGCACAAAGAAGATGTCGGGGTGACGAAATACAGAAGACAGTTTCATAAAGGGACATAAGAAGATTCTGCTGACATTGAGACGCAATGAGTAAAATGTTACTTTGATAAAAACTATCCGAGCATCCAGCCTAAACTTTTGTTTAATTGTAGCACAAATTGAGCACTGACAAGTGACACTAACAACCCCTCAAGTTCCGTCATTAGTCTTTAGTGGGGTAGGGGGTGAGGTTGAAAGTATACACGTCCTTCCCCCTAATTAAACATTTCTCGAAAACAACCATAACATTTTGTGATTTTTAGGTCTTACAATTATTTCTAGCTTTCATATGTGATGTATTTGGAGAGGGTTTAGCCCAGGCACAAGGAGTAAAAATGATGCTATGTAAGCTAACCTTAGGATAATTGCCAGTGGATGAAATCGAGACGGTGACTTTCCGAATGATTCTCGTGTGATTGGCGTTAAGCCACCTCTAGCAGTGTAGGCGGAGGGAATAATGTCGAGTGCCATGTTTGAAATTTCCCTTTTAAGTGATGTTACTAATCACATCGAATAGCTTAGTCATTCTCTTAATCAATATACTGTGTGGTTCGCATGCAGGGAAATATCCACTTTTAACAAGTAAAGTTTACTTAATTTGTAAAAACAAGTTCCCTCTTGGATGGATATAAGTTTGAGGATAGTTCGCAGAGCATGCCCACGGGTATTTTAATTTACTTAATCCTAGAATTCGGCTTTTGACAGAGGGAAACGTTGTATAAACTTCAGCCAAGATTGCTGGTGAATGGTGTTGGCCCTACGCTCTCCCGATTTTGAGTCACACGTGTAACTACCGGTATAGGTAGAAAGGTGAAGTTTCGGGGTCTCGAACTCGACGGTATTGCGTAGAGGAGTTACTGTGTTGTGTTGTAGAATGTAGATGGTATTATAATTGCGTGTAAATGTGAACTATGCAGGGAGTGGTTCAAAATCAACGACAAAAGTCAACTAGTGTCAAGATATATGAATTGAATTGAGAGTTTGCCAAACGGTTCCACTTATATAAACTTCACTTAAATTTAACGAGTGTGTCATTAGTGTCAAGTTGTCTATATCAGCTCTCCTACCGTTCGCTTTACTTTATCATAAGAGACCTGTTGCAGGGCACATTGTGTCTCCCTGTCGATAGTGCGATTCTGTTACATTATTATTATAGCCATAATCCGGAAGGAATCTCTTTTGATTATTTCTTTGTAACAATGCAAGGAGTTGCCTTATAAGACTGAGGAAAACACCTGGGAAAACCTTCGATCATGATTAACCGTGGCGGGGATAAGACTGACAACCTCTGGAATCAGCAAATGCAAAGCCAATTTACTCGCAAACAAAATATTTCAATCATTTCACAATTTTTCCTCTGTAGACATTTAGTGGTTACTTCAAGTGAGTGATTTTTCGCAATTTCGTACTTTAAATATTGATTCGCAAAATTATATAATCGTTATTTCGTTGGTACGTAATGCTTGTTGAATTAGGCACACCCTTTTAAAAATGTGCTGTTACTCATGTCGGCATAACCAAGTTCTATGTGGATGAGTGTGTGCCATCTTTGGGTTGAACCATAGCGCCAACTGAACTCACGTGTGTGCACCTACCTATAATATTTGGTAATACTTAGCTTTAAAAGCAGTAGAAGAAACAGAAAAAAAATATAAGAAGCGGGAATTCTAGATAAAGTGATATTTTATATTTTAAATTTAAAACTAATAAATATTGTTTAATATAAAGAACAATACATCGTTTTGTACTGTTATGCTCACACTCCATTTAAAAAGGAAGTTCTAACAAAAAGTAATCGATTATCACCCCCCCCCCCCCCTCAAGGACATATTAGGGAGCGAAGCTCTCCTATGTGAATCACCTTTCTGTCCGTCTGTGCACCTGTCATGTCTCAGGATAAAAACCGAACATGACCTCTGATTGACATGCGTCTTTTGTTGACATTTCAATTTTCCACATTTCCATACAGAATGTTTATGGTGACTCTGGGAGGTAATATTCATGTCATGCGGCCGGCAACTAGAACTAGATAAGAACAAGAAAATAACTAGAACATGCAAAGAACAATAAATAACGGTACCTAAACTTTGCACCCTATTTTGGGTTCTCCCATACTCGTGCTTGTTTAACTTAGCCACGGATTATGAAAATGAATGATAATTTTGTAATTTACTATAGCGTATCTTAAGGACAGTGTAGAGACTTTAAGGCGTTGAAAAGGCAACAGCTATAGCTATAACATTCCCGCCCTATCAGCGCTTTTGTGTTTAAATTGCTGGCATTGTTGAGATATTCTGGAAGCAACTAAACGCTGAATGCATCTGAATCAGCGTCATTAGATGTGTTGATGCTGGCCCCTCCCTCCCTAGCTTGATGAACGGGACAATGACATATCTGTGCACGTGTTTGCCGTACAAGGCGAGCACCACATTGTTATAACAACACAGGTTACTAATCAGACCACAGGTGACGCCTCACACGTCACTTATTTGCATTTCGTAATATAATATTTCTTGATAATGCTTTTGGTAGTGCCTTAAGGCACTTTAAAAATTTAAATCACGACTATACTTTTTCCCGGTAGACCAAGTATAAGTGTTGGCGAACTTATACTAATCAGCCATACACCAACGTTTCGTGGCTTCTGTGGTAAGTTAGTAAGTATTGTTATGCCTATCCGAAGAAAGTATTCATGCATACAGAATATTATGTTTTTATAACCGAAAAAGCTTCAATCAAGTCATTAAATTATGTCGAAACAAAAATTTTAATATTATCATTCACATTCGTTCACACATCCCCACGTAAAGGGGTTGTATCTACAATACCCACCCCTTGATTTACTTCTGACGCCAGGTGTACAAGACGTTTTATTCCCTAATATAATCCCTTATCATTGATGACATCTATATAATTTAACATTCAGGCTGTAGGATCCGAGCGTAAGCTCGAAACTGTACTGCTAATCTGAAATGCATTACCTCCGTAAAGTATGAATCTATGAGCTTTCGCTTTTATCCTTCCCTCTGATTGGCCTATGTATCACAACTTAGAAATATTCCCATCAAGTTTGTATTTGACTTCATGCCAAAGAGATGACGATGAATCAAATATTCGATTCGCAACTTATTTACGATGAGACGTCTCGATCTCGATCTTATTTGAATGGGGAACTGACAAGAGACAAATGCCAAAACAAATTCTTCCGGTCCATGGATGATGTAAACACCTGAAGGCAAAACCTTTGCCACTGTGAAATAGGTTATCTCGTAACCCTTTTCGCAGGTTCCACGTTTTCCACTTTCAGACATTCTGGCAGAATTTCAACCCGGAAATACGAAAAATTAATAACTAAAAACGGTACAAATTTCAAAGTTTTTAATTTTCTCTAAGTTCGTCCTGTTCATCTCTGTAGGACAACCTTATTCAACAATAACGATATATTATATCACAACCTTTTCGTAGTAAACTCCCCCAAGTCACTGTTATATTGCAAATATTTATACTTTTTATGTACAATTCGAGCACTCCTTCTGAGATTCTCCTAAGCAATCTTACAAATACAGTTTCAACTCTTTTACACAAACTTCCGTCTTACATGTTTATTTTCACTTGGCTTTGTTTCTTCTAAAGGTTGTGTTTACATTCGAGTGAGCTAACACTCGCAAAAACGGCCAAACGATCGGGAAGTCGCACGATCGGGACTTCCCATTGTTTTTCTGAACGCATGTGTTGTCAAGACTCGCACTTTATGAGAACAGGGTTTTCTGTTGGTCGGAAGAGAATTCTAGAAAACGTTTCCGCTCATCTTGACAATCAAGGTAATTGATTCGTCTTGCATTGTTTATGCAAGACAGGGAATCCTAATGTAGCACGTAGCCTGATCACGTTGTAATGGTAACGGTTTAACATATCAATCAGAGGACGGTGTAACTTTGACGACCGTAGTTCTTCTGCCAATCTTATTGCCAAGCGGTTTTTGCCAAGAACATCGCAACTTCTGTAGCCGAAGTTAACAATATTGAGAAGAACATTTTTTGTCAATTACGAAATGATATCGTAAAATATAAATTATCCAAACCATTTAAATCGAAAGTACTTTTCTGACTCAACTATAAACTCTGACGAAATTGCACTAGTCTAGTAGACTTGGCATGCACCACATTAGCACCATATATGCATGTAGCTTTCCTTAATAGGTCCTGCGCAAGACATTCTAGATTCTACTAGGAGTGGGCAGGGGCGGAATCCCAGTGATTAAAAACGTGTTAATATATCATTGAAGGAACAAATGGTGCTGATTCGAACATTGACCCTATAAAAGGACGCAATGGTCTCCCAGGTTTCATCGGGCTTGTGAAATATATCAATGTTGTTAGGCTTATAATATAAAAAACATTTTAAAACCCATTTCACAGAGGAGATGTACAAGAATTATAAGAAATATATGAAAAAAACCATTTCAGCAGCCAAAAAGCAATATTTTAACAATCAAATCTATAACAGTGAAAAAAGTCAAGAAAGGTATGGGAAATTGTAAATCAACAAACTAATAAATCAATAAACAAAAAATCTGCCGACTCTAATATAAATCTAAAAGTAAATGGAACTACAATCACAGATCAACAAATAGTGTCAGATACCTTCAATCACAACTTTGCAACAATGGCAGGTAATCTCACCAACATCTAAATACTGATGGCAAAGCATCTGCTAAATATCTAGCAGATTCAGGTAAAGCTCCATCAAAATCTTTATTTGTAAACCATACCAATGAAACTGAAATAATGGACATAGTTATGAAAATGAAAAATCTCCAATCTTGTGGGCTTGATCAAATACCCATGACAATAGTCAAAAAAATTATACGTAATATAGCGCCAGTCTTAACCCACATTTTTAATTACTGTATTGACAAATCAATATTTCCGAAGAAATTAAAGGTTTCAAAAATAATACCTTTATTTAAAAAGGGTGACAAATCGGATGGAAATAACTACCGACCAATTTCTCTACTGCCAGTATTTTCTAAAATTTTTGAAAAAATACTCCATACAAGAATTACTTCATTCCTTGAAAAAAGAACATCTACTATCAAATAGCCAAAATGGGTTTAGGAAATATAGGTCAACAACTAATACCATAGAAAAATTTATTAATAATATAACTCAAGGAAAGGAAAAAAATGAACGCTTAATTGGAATCTTTTGTGACCTTTCGAAAGCTTTCGATTGTATAGATCACGCGTTACTACTGGCTAAACTGCACTATTATGGCATTAGAGGTCATGCGTATAATCTAGTTAAATCATATCTCACGGACAGGAGGCAACATGTAGAAATTAAAACCACAGATGAATACAATCACGAGAAATGTTACTTATCTGATGGTGAAGCAGTCAACTGTGGAGTTCCTCAAGGCTCCATACTAGGCCCTCTATTGTTCATAATATTCGTAAATGATCTCACTTACATCTTGAAAAATAGGTTTTGAATTATTTGCGGATGATACCAGTATCCTAATAAGAAGCAAAATACATGACAATCTGATAGTCATTAGCGAAGAAGTGCTGAGCGCAGTAACTAAGTGGTTCCAAAATAACAAACTTTTACTAAATGCCAATAAAACTAATTTCATAGAATTCCACCCAAGTAAACAAACTCATAGTCAAAACAACAATTTAACAACAATAAATAACACGGCAGATAACACCGTGATAAAAAGAGTTCACACAACAGAATTTCTTGGAATCCATATCGACCAAAATCTAAACTGGCACACACATTGCGATATGTTAGCAAAAAAACTAAGTTCTGCATGCTTTTCACTAAAAACAATCAATTTAATCACAAACACAAAAACTGCAAAAATAGCTTACTATGCTAACTTTGAATCACATATGAGGTACGGCATCAATATATGGGGCAGCTCTGTAAAAGCGGACACAATATTTAAACTACAGAAAAGAGCAATAAGAAATATTCTTGGACTCAAACAAAAGAAAAATTCTTACATTAAACCTCACTGTAAGCCACACTTCATCAAACACAAAATACTCACTTTCTACAGTCTATACATATTTCAATCCGTACTAAATTTAAAAAATCTATGATTAATGAAGAAATTGACAAGAACAATAGCATTCACAGCCATAACACAAGACAAGCAAACAACATACACACTAATTATCTCAAGCGAAAAAATTCACAACTTAACTCCAATTATATAAGTTCTAAATTATTTAACAAGCTACCGACAAGTCTAAAAGCCATTTCTAATATGAGCATTTTTAAAAACAAACTAAAACAACTCCTATGTAACAAAGCATATTACTCTATTGAGGAATTTTTGAAGGACAAACTACTATAACACTGTTAGGCCTATCTTTATACTACAATTCTAAATATGGCCTAATAGATATAGATATATTGTACTATTGTTATGTTTGTATTCCACAAATAGGCTAAGATATATTGTATGGTAGGCCCATTTCTTTGTCTTGTGTTTTAAATTTTGTCTTATAGTTTGTCTTATTTCTATAGATTCATTTAAGTCTGATTATATTAATATTTGTTTGCCTTTTTTGTCTCTTATGTCTTATCTTTGTTTTATGTACTGCCTTAAATTGAAACCAATCTCGGCCCACAAGAAAAACTAGGCAAATACTTGTTCTCTCGTTTCATTAGTATTCTCTTATATACGAGGCCACTCAAATTCTATACTAGCCAACAGTAAAATTGTTATGATATGTACAAACTAAGACTAAGGCATTAATTATTTTTAGGATAGAAATGTGACGGAGTATATCTCAATTTGCATCCTGCTTGATACAGCAAATTGTACCTTTCCAAACACCTCAATAACAAAGTTTATTTGTTTAGGAATAAGTAAATAATACTTATTCCAGACAATATATTCTTAGAGGTCATCACAAAGTGTAAATTATTATAATGTAATATGCTATGTGTGTGGAAATAAAACTTACTTACTTACTTACTTACTTACTTATTATACACCTGCTGAAAGACAAAATTAGAGTGATAGCAATTTTCGAAAATAGCTGTTATGTCACCAAAGCAAAGCAACTAAGGAGGGCCCCTGTGGTCCGATAGCTTTAAATTAGAGAATCTGGACGTAAGCCTGTAAGACCCTGATTCGATCTCCGATCAGGACATAGCGTTTCAAAAATTTGTGTCCCGATCCCCTCATACATAATGGTTGTTTATATTGGTTAATGGTTATAATTACGTATTATATGTACATTGGTTTACAAAAGACTACTGACTCTGGTATAGACAGAAATGTAAAAAAATGGTCTCTGATGTTGCAATTTTTTAAATTTTTATTAAAATACCATCAGCTATATAATTCACGACGATGAATGGTGACGATAAAGATTTTTTCCGGAACCTATCCCTAGTGGATTGAAACCCACGTCTATGTAGAATCATATGTTCCCGACTGTATGAGGCTGAGCCATCGAACTAGTAATGGATTTGTGTTTCGTTTATAGTGTTGGGGATGGTAAACCGTGGTATCCGAGGTTGGATCGCGACGTCATGTGGATGGCTTTCTCCTTCGTTATAATTATATCATCGTTAGCACTCGAAACATTGAGAAGAGTATATGTATTATTTGTTAACTTTTTCAGAAACGAATTAAATTAGTATAAATTAGGTCATTTTTCAGCAAACAATTAATTTTTTGCATTTTTTTTAGATTTTTAGTATTTTTCAATATATTTTCTCATCGTGATTTTTAAGGAATTCAGGACAAATTTTGATTTTGAACTAAAGCTGCAATTTTAGTTCAAATTTAAATTTTAATTTCGTTACTTTAAGTAGATATTTTTCTTATTTTTTTTTTTGCATATTTTAGATTGATTGTCAAAAGACAGGAACAAATATATTGCATTTCCGGGACAAACCAAAATTTTCACATTTTTAGCAGTTTTTGCGGATGTGTATTTTTAATCTTCTCTAATAAAGGTACTATTCGTCCCATTTAAATGGGGACCTTTTTTAAATCCACTTTTTTTTTAAATGTGGTCAAACTGAAAAAAACCTATCATTTACCCGAATTAACATTATGAAGTTTTTGCCCATAATCATGGACACCATGTCTGAAAGGGTAAAAACATGTTTCTCGTTCTATTGTTAGAAATAACTAAACATATTAGTGACTAATGAGACACATTTCAAGCATGTCAGAGTCAACTGTCAACAACAAAATTCATACGTTTGAATTTCTGAATTTCCTATTTTGCAATGAGTAACGCTTTTCCAAAGCGGAATCACAATGTTATCAATAATTTTATGTTTTAATTAAAAGAAACAGAAAATGGAAACTTCATGGCATAGTATTAATTGAATAATCAGGGTTGCTTTTATATTTTAAACTTCCATATCGCTGTTGTTTTATTTTAACACTGTTGGCTTGATGCTTTTTGCTGATTTCAATTATATTTTGACTTTTAGTCTAACTGATTTCAATTACATTTTGATATTTAGTCTAACAATATTTTCAATAATTTTATGTTTTAATTTAAAAACAGAAAATGGAAACTTCATGACATTGTCGTACTAAGGGCCGGTATTACAATCAACAAAATAATAAACGTTAACTGTAACAAATAGTATCTGTCGGAAAGCTATCCGTCCAATTACTACCTAGTTCGCGTATTACAAAGGAAGTTAATCCTCCAATAGCTATTTGGAACATTCTGATCGAGTGGATAGTCCACGCGTCGCGAGAACTGCCACCTCGAGAATGTTTAATACCAAAATAAGCAGTAATTGCAAACAAATGCTGTATACAGCTGTGAATTACATTCAAGAAATATTGGCAGAAGGTTTTAAAAGCATTGAAAGTGTTCAATTGTCATCGTGAAGCTTTTACACTCGACTCTAGTCAGCGTGCATATCTACCGGGCTGAATGAGTATCGCTCTAGACCGGACGCCCCCTGCCGACGCTGCTAGCCGAGTGGTTAGCGTGCTAGTTTTGCACGCGAGAGGTCGCCGGTTCGAGTCCCGTCTGTGAAACTTTTTTACTTTTTTTACTCATCCATCATTATTGTGTTCACTTATTATCAATGACGAATGTCAATTTTTATAACTTTTCCTTGTAATTTACTCGAAAAAAGACTTTCCCCTCAAAATTTTGCTTTTACATCTGAGCTACACCAAGCGAGCCCAAATGAAGCTCTATTTACAGATCGGTTTTTTATGATTACACTAAATATTGTTGTTTTTTACATCGCACTTCGTATTGGTTTGTATAAATTATTTAAAATAAGGCCAATTGTGCCCTTTTCCGTCTCAGGATAAAAAAACCGAACAGCCCCTCTGTTTTGCATGCTCTTTGTTGACATTTCAATTTCCACATTTCCTACAAAATTTTAGGGTGACTCTGGGAGAAAATTTTTTTGTATGCGGGGGGGCAACTAGAACTAGAAAAGAAAAGAAAAAAAACTAGAACATGCAAAGAAAATAAAAAGGGTACAAAGGGCTGTTTCCTATTTTGGGTTTCCCATATTCGTGCTTGTTGAACTTAGCCACGGATTATAAAATGAATGAAAATTTTTGTAATTATATAGCGTATCTTAACGACAGTGTAGAGACTTAAGCGTTGAAAGGCAACAGTATAGCTATAACATTCCCGCCCTATCAGCGTTTGGTTTAAATTCGGGATTTTTGAGATTTTTGGAAAGCAACTAAACCTGAATGCACTGAATCAGCGTCATTAGATGGTTGATGTGGCCCCTCCCCCCTAGCTTGATAAACGGGACAATGACAATCTGTGCACGTGTTTGCGACAAGGCGAGCGCCACATTGTTACAACCACAACACAGGTTACTAATCAGACCACAGGTGACGCCTCACACGTCACTTATTTGCATTTCGTAATATAATATTTCTTGATAATGCTTTTGGTAGTGCCTTAAGGCACTTTAAAAATTTAAATCACGACTATACTTTTTCCCGGTAGACCAAAAGTAAGTGTTGGCGAACTTATACTAATCAACCATACACCAACGTTTCGTGGCTTCTGTGGTAAGTTATAGTAAGTATTGTTATGCCTATCCGAAGAAAGTATTCATGCATACAGAATATTTTGTTTTTATAACCGAAAAAGCTTCAATCAAGTCATTAAATTATGTCGAAACAAAAATTTTAATATTATCATTCACATTCGTTCACACATCCCCACGTAAAGGGGTATCGTTGTATCTACAATACCCACCCCTTGATTTACTTCTGTCGCCGGGTGTACAAGACGTTTTCTTCCCTAGTATAGTCCCTAATCAATGATGGCATCTATATAATCTAACATTCAGGCTGTAGGATCCGACCGTAAGCTCGAAACTGTACTGCTAATCTGAAATGCATTACCTCCGTAAAGTATGAATCTCTGAGCTTTCGCTTTTATCTTGCCCTCTGATTGGCACATGTATCACAACTGTTAATTAGTTAAGACTATACATGAGAAATATTCTCGTCAAGTTTGTATTTGACTTCATGCCAAAGAGACGACGACGAATCAAATATTCGATTCGCAACTTATTTACGATGAGACGTCTCGATCTCGATCTTATTTGAATGGGGAACTGACAAGAGACAAATGCCAAAACAAATTCTTCCGGTCCATGGATGATGTAAACACCTGAAGGCAAAACCTTTGCCACTGTGAAATAGGTTATCTCACAACCCCTTTTCGTAGGTTCCACGTTTTTCAGTTTCAGACATTCTGGCAGAATTTCAACCCGGAAATACGAAAAAATTAATAACTAAAAACGGTACAAATTTCAAAGTTTTTAATTTTCTCTAAGTTCGTCCTTTTCATCTGTGTAGGACAACCTTATTCAACAATAACGCATATATTATATCGCAACCTTTTCGTAGTAAACCCCCCCAAGGTCACTGTTATATATTGCAAATATTTATATTTTTTTTATGTACAATTCGAGCACTCCTTCTGAGATTCTCCTCAGCAATCTTACCAATACAGTTTCAACTCTTTTTACACAAACTTCCGTCTTACATGTTTATTTTCACTTGGCTTTGTTTCTTCTAAAGGTTGTGTTACATTCGAGTGAGCAACACTCGCAAAACTGCCAAACGATCGGGAAGTCGCACGATCGGGACTTCCCATTGTTTTTCTGAACGCATGTGTTGTCAAGACTCGCACTTTATGAGAACAGGGTTTTCTGTTGGTCGGAAGAGAATTCTAGAAAACGTTTCCGCTCATCTTGACAATCAAGGTCATTGATTCGTCTTGTATTGTTTATGCAAGACAGGGAATCCTAATGTAGCACGTAGCCTGATCACGTTGAAACGGTAACGGTTTTACATATCAATCAGAGGACGGTGTAACTTTGACGACCGTAGTTCTTCTGCCAATCTGATTGCCAAGCGGTTTTTGCCAAGAACCTCGCAACTTCTGTAGCCGAAGTTAACAATATTGTATTCGGAAAGAACATTTTTTGTCAATTACGAAATGATAACGTAAAATATAAATTATCCAAACCATTTAAATCGAAAGTACTTTTCTGACTCAGCTATAAACTCTGACGAAATTGCACTAGTCTAGTAGACTTGGCATGCACCACATTAGCACCATATATGCATGTAGCTTTCCTTAATAGGTCCTGCGCAAGACATTCTATATTCTACTAGGAGTGGGCAGGGGCAGAATCCCACTGATTAAAAACGTGTTAATATATCATTGAAGGAACAAATGGTGCTGATTCGAACATTGACCCTATAAAAGGACGCAATGGTCTCCCAGGTTTCATCGGGCTTGTGAAATATATCAATGTTGTTAGGCTTATAATATTATACACCTGCTGAAAGACAAAATTAGAGTGATAGCAATTTTCGAAAATTGCTGTTATGTCACCAAAGCAAAGCAACTAAGGAGGGCCCCTGTGGTCCGATAGCTTTAAATTAGAGAATCTGGACGTAAGCCTGTAAGACCCTGATTCGATCTCCGATCAGGACATAGCGTTTCAAAAATTTGTGTCCCGATCCCCTCATACATAATGGTTGTTTATAACTAGGAAAACGCTCAAGTCCCGCCGCGTTGATGGATGAGCTTTTTTTAAGTATTTAGTTTGCGTGGGATATCTTTACTTTTGTAAGTGTTTTGCTTTGCTGCCTATGCATTGTAGGTGATTGTTGTCAAGTTTCTATTATTACAGTCTTGTCAAATGTTATTATTTACCGTAAAAAAACTTTTATTAAAAGCTTTATTTCTATGGATTCTGGCAAACTTTTTCAACTTTTTTTTCAAAGGGTACTACATCACCATAACCTTAATGTCCATGTATAATATGAACGTTGTAGCCCCACCCGTTTGGTCATAATCGGCCCAAATGGCACGAAAATATCGCATTAAACCGTAAAAAACTTATATTTAAAAGCTTTATTTCTATGGATTCTGGCTAATTTTTCAACTTTTTCTTTCAAAAGGTACTACATGACCATAACCTTAATGTCCATGTATAATACTAGGAAAACGAAGTCCCGCCGCGTTGTTGGATGAGCGTAATTGGTGCATTGAGCTGCCATGTGTTATGCGGATTTTCTGTTGTTTTGTGAAAAAAATAATTATTCGATTGCGCACAAATTTAACATTAATATATTAATACATAAAATTAAGGTTATGTCAAAAAATAATTACAATCTAATAAAGGATGTAGATGTTATAAGCTGGAGAAATTTTAAAAATTGAAAAAAAAGTCGTAAAATTGCGATTTTCGTAAAAATAGTTTTTTGATAACGCTCAAATTTCACATGAATATATCAATTCATGAAATTAAGGTTCTGTGAAAAAATCATTACAATCGGACAAAGCATGTAGGTGTTGTAAGTCGAAGAAATTTTTTAAAAATTGAAAAAAATCGTAAAATTGTGATTTTCATGAGAAATAATTTTTCGATTGTGCTCAAAAACGTGGCAGTTCTAAGTTCAGAGATTTCGAAGACTCCATAAAATTTCATCGCAATCTGAGTATCGGTTTAGCCGGAATCGTGCTAACAAACAGACAAAAATACAAAACAAAAAAAAAAAACAAAAAAAAAACTTTCCGGTTTTTTTTCCCCAGTGTAGAAGAATGGAATTTTCGTTCGCTCGCACGCTCGCTACGCTCATCCAATGACGTTGACCCCCACCCGTTTGGTCAGAACGGCCCAAATGACACGAAAAATCGCACTAAAATCGAAAAAAATCGAAAAAAGTACGATATTCATGAGAAATATTTCTTCGATTGTACCCAAAAAACAATACATTCTAGTTTAGAGATTTCAAAGGCCCCTACAATTTTCATCAATATGCTTATCCCTTTTCCCCCGGGAACCCTGCTACAAACAGAAAAAAAATAAAAAAAAAAAAAAAAAACTTTGGAGCAAAAATTTTTTGGGAGTCAGTGAAATTGAAGCTTCGCTTCGCTCATCCAATTACGTATTATTATATATACATGGTTTCAATAGACTACTGACTCGGTATAGACAAAAAAGAAAAAAAGGTCTCTGATGTTGAAATTTTTTTTACATTTTTTTTAAAAACCATCAGCTATATATTCAGACATGAATGGGCGATAAGTTTTTTTCCCGGAACTATCCCAGGGGTTTGAAACCCACGTCTATATAAAAATCATATTTTTCCGGGGGGGATGTAGAGGCTGACCCATAAAACTAGTAAGGGGATTTGTTTTTCTTTTATATTGTTGGGATGAAAACCGTGGTATCGGGTTCGAATTCAGGTTGGATCGCGACGTCAGGGGCTTTCACCTTCTTTAAAATTAATCAGTTTGCACCAAAAATTGAGAAGGATAATGTGTATTATTATTTTACCCTGTCGAACGTTAAATTATCATAAATTAGGTCTTTTTCAGCAAAAAATTTAAATTTTTTTTGCATTTTTTTTTTAGTATTTTTCATTATTATTTCCATAGTGTTTTTAAGGAATCGGGAAAAACTTTGTTTTTGAACTAATGGCGCAATTTTAGTTAAAATTTAAATTTTAATTTCGTTTTTTTAAGAAAATTTTTTTCTGAATTTTTTGCATATTTTATATTGTTTTTTATAAAGGGAAAGGGAAAAAATTATTTCATTGGGGCAAACCCAAAAGTTCTCATTTCTAGCAGTTTTGCGGATGTGTATTTTTTAAATTTTCTAATAAAGGTCTATTGTCCCTTGAAAAGGGGGGCTTTTTTTAAATCCACCATTTTTTAAAATGTGGGCAAACTGAAAAAAACCCCATCATTTTCCCCAATTAACATTTTGAAATAAAGTCCCTTAAACATGGACACCAGTCTGAAAGGGGAAACCATTTTTTCGTTCTTTGTTAGAAAAAACTGAACATATTAGGACTAATGAGACACACAGGTGTCAGAGTCAACTGCAAAAACAAAATTCCTACTTTTAATTTCTGAATTTTTATTTTTAATGAGTAACGCTTTTTCCCAAAACGGAATCAAATGTTATCCATAATTTTTTTTTTAATTTAAAAAAAAACGAAAAAGGAAATTCATGACTAGTACTAATTTAATAATCAGGGTTTCTTTTTTATTTTAAAAAGCCCATATCGCTGTTGTTTTTTTAAATCCGTCGGCTTGATGTTTTTTTGGATTTTAATTTTAATTTTTACATTTAGCTAATGATTCAATTTTAAATTTTACTTTAGTCTAACAATATTTTCAATAATTTTATGTTTTAATTTAAAAACAGAAAATGGAAACTTCATGACATTGTCGTACTAAATGAATCATCAGAGTTGCTTTTATATTTTAAACGCCTCATTTATCTGTTGTTTTATTTAACACTGTCGACTTGATGCTTTTTGCTGATTTCAATTATATTTTGACATTTAGTCTAACAATACTTCAGTTTAGAAAGCGAAAGAAACATTTTGTGTTGCTATAATTAACACTTCATAAGTTTTCTATTCTTTGAACAAAATGTATATTTTGATATGTATTCGAATTTCAAAGGAATACATTATTTTTTTGTATTTTATGAGAATCTATTTCAAATGAGACTACCCACATGACATCTATGCCCAAAACAGATTCGGAAAAGAAGTTAAGAATATACTAGATTAAAAACTTTGATTTCGAAAAAAAAAATGTTTGAAAAATGCAAAATTATGCAAACTAGCAGCAAATGCAACTTCCTCATATATTATATTTTAGTGTTGTCTGTCTGGATGGTACTCACCTCGTTTGGCGTGAGGTCCACGTGCGGCACCGCCGGCCCCCAGTTGTGAATATGATGGGGATGATGATGTCCCGAGAGGTGTCTATGTCCGTGCGAGTGATCGTAGAAACTCGGGGGCTCGTTGTAGTTGGGGAACATAATATCCCTCTTCTCCCTCCCGGTCCCGCACAATTCTCCCCCGACACACGCTACGACCACCGCGAGTAGTAGACACGCGAGCTTGCAAACTGTCATCGTCGTCGTCGTCATCACGTCTATTCAGGTCGACTGCCGGCCGTCGAGTGAGCAGAGATAAGTCGGAAGCGGCGGCTGCGAGGTGCGGCCTCGGTCGGCGTCCGCCGGGCTTCCGCGAAGTTTGATTCATTCACGCACAAGTACCCTGAGGACGTTTTGGGACCGTCCGTGGATTACGTCATGCTTTTGAGGAGGGAGGGGGTCAAAAATTTGAGAAAGTTCTACTGGGGAGAGTGGAAGTTACCATGGTGTAAAGTAATCCGAGAGTATTAAAAACGCAATTTTTAAAATTAATTTTAATTTTTTTACAAAACTTCAATTGACGCCTCATATGGACTTTTTATTTGTTTGGAGAGACGAATTGCGTTGGAGAGTCATTGTTTTTTTAATGTTTAAAAATTGGCGTGCGTTAGTGCGTGCGTGCGTGGTTGAGTGAGTGAGTGAATGAATGCGTGAGTGAGTGAGTGCGTGAGTGTGTGAGTGAGTGGTGAGTGAGTGTGAGTGAGTGAGTGAGTGAGTGAGTGAGTGAGTGAGTGGGTGAGTGAGTGCGTGAGTGAGTGAGTGAGTGTGTGAGTGCGTGCGTGAGGAGTGCGTGAGTGCTTGAGCGTGAGAGTGAGAGTGAGCCGTCTGTCACCACTCCGGGGTAGTTGAACTTAGAACTTGTGCTATAAACTGTCAACAAGCTTAGATTTATATCCCAGACAGTCTCATACTTTGTATCAGGATATGTTAGTGCGCATAGTAAAACTAAGTTACGAGAGCGATTGTGCGCCTAAGAGATGTCGTAAATCCGAAAACTGTGCTAACATGTCTTGAGAAGAATGATAAAGAGGATGACTATAGAAGTGGTTCCTTTTTTAGCACAGCAAATTGTGTTGTCTGCAAAATAAAGACAAGGTGGTCTGCTTGTCCTACTGAGGTAGCACATACGGTTGAAGTACGGGGCCGACTGTTACCACATTGTATTTCTACACAACAATGATCGCTGAAGAATAGATAACAGCGTACACTGTAAAAAGTTCATACTCGGAAGAAACTCTTTCACTTATATGCAACATAGTACGTGTTGCTCAACTGAAACAAATTAGTTTATCTTAATTAGACACCTACAGTAGATGTCGGCAATAGTAATGGCATTGATTAAAAGTGGTGGGATGCTCTACAATCTACAAAAGCATGCACACACCGCACAATGGAGGCAAGGACTGATAACGCGATTCTTGCGTTCCGAGTTCGGATCCTGGTTTGGCAAGGATATTTATGACGCTTTCAACTTATTGTCGCTTTTATCATCTTTGTAATTGCAAAAGTAATAAAAATATAGATCAATTATCAAGTCAAATCGGGCACAATCAAGTTGCAAGATTATTTACAGAACAGAAGAAAAAGCTGTTTTTTAGCAGGAGGACAAAATCGTAAGTAGTGGTCAAAATAGTTCAATAAAGATTGGCTAATCAATCCATGGTTTCCGAGGGCCCAGGTTCGAATCCTTGCTCTGGCACTAGTTACGGCTCGGGTTTATCTGCGTACGCCAACTGAGCAGTGACGAACGTTGAATTTGACGAATCTGATGGTCTGTAGCATAGCAGAAGTTAAAACACATTGCTGCATTTTACCAATTTATGAAAGTTGATGAGTATAAAACCACTTTTACTTCAACAATTTACCTATGTTCATTCACAAACGCAGAGTGGACATAATTAGAATAATATCCTAATCCTCGCTTTGACGACATAACCACCACAATGCAACTGAATATGCACTTTGTTGGTGGTTCACCGTGAGAATTCTATACAGGAAATCAAAACCAACAACAATAAAACAACTGATGATAGTAAGTAACCCATCTCGAGTTCTAGTTTTCTAATTAGGCTGACTAATGATATTCATAGTTGGACTTCGAAATGCTACATCTCAAGGTCGACTAGTTGTTATTAGATTTTTGTTGGCTTCTGTGTTCGAGCTATAATCCGTCGACTTTCATGCAGAATCAAATGACTTGCGTATTAAAACTTATAACTCTGTTTAAATTTGTAATTAATCATACTTAATGTATATTGCATTTTGTGGTACATTATATTGCTGCAAGTCATGCTGTTTCTGGTCAAGCAAAACTTGTCAATGTTAATTGATGCAGACGCATTTGATTACCAAGTAGGACCTACCAACAAACACACCATGGCATAATAATGGCGACCCAAATATGAATTCAGACAAGACCAACAAATATTTTCCATGTTTTATTCTATTGTGTCGAGACCTATATGACATAGAATCGGTTATTTGAGAAACCGAATAAGTCATGTAACCATTATTCTGAGTAAAACGCAAAAAAGTTCATTTAATACCACGAAGTCAAAAAATGCAGGTTTTTTGATGTAGTAATTTAGATGTGGCATAGTTACATTGATTTTGGTTGATATTTATATTTATGAGCACGTAATTTCATAATTACGAGGGTGTAATTAGCGTGGACTTATTTGGTTTCTAAATTAAATGGGGTGGGTATATATAAAATTAGTAAAAATAATGTAGGATCAGAAGTTTTTATGATTGTTTATTGGATGAGCGAAGCGAAGACTTCAATTTCACCGACCCCCAAAAAATTTAGCTCGGGTGTTTTTTTTTTTCTTCTTCTTTTTTCTGTCTGTTTGTTCGCTCTCTAAAGGGCAAACGGCATATGCGATCTTGATGAAAATTTGACACGACCTTCGTTTTCTCTGAACTTAGACTTGCCACGTTTTTGGGTACAATCGAAGAAATATTTCTCATGAATATCGTACTTTTACGATTTTTTTCGATTTTTAGTGCGATATTTTCGTGCCATTTGGGCCAATTCTGATCAAACGGGTGGGGCTACAACGTTCATATTTCACATGGACATTAAGGTTATGGTGATGTATTGCTTTCTGAAAGAAAAAGTTGAAAAAGTTAGCCAGAATCGAGAGAAATAAAGCTTTTAATATACGTTTTTTTGACTTTTTGTGCGATATTTTCGTGCTATTTGGGCCAATTCTGACCAAACGGGTGGGGCTACAACGTTCATATTATACATGGACATTAAGGTTATGGTGATGTAGTACCTTTTGAAAGAAAATGTTGAAAAAGTTAGCCACAATCCATAGAAATATAGCTTTTAATGTAAGATTTTTACGTTAAATAATAACAAATTAACAAGAAACAATAGAAACTTGACAACAATCACCTACAATGCGTCGGCAGAAAAACAAAGCACTTGCAAAAGTAAAGATATCCCACGCAAACTAAAAACTTTAAAAAAGCTCATCCATCAACGCGGCGGGACTTTTGCGTTTTCTTAGTTATAGTAAATACATAAAACTAAATTTTTAAAACTTTGTTTAATTAAAATTTCTCGGCAATGAGAGCCAATGACTCATTTTATTGAAAGTGACTTGTTCCGTTTCTGAAATCAATACAATTTTTTCTTCAGAACGTATGGACTGACATACGGTTTCTCAACTCAACGGGAAAATTGACACCCTGTAATATACACAGGCATGGTCGAAAAATATTTCGTTTCTCTACTAATCAATAGGTCTTGAAATTCTGAAGAAAATGGCTATCTTAACTCATTTACGCAATTTGGGTGACATATTCGGTTTCTCAAATAACCGATTCATATGTATTTGTTGGCGTTGGCGGGTTTGAAAACAGATGAACTATAAAATATGGGACCCATTCAATTGAAGTTAATTTAATTTCAGTATTTCAGTATTCTCTATTGGCTACAATACGTTCATGCGCGTAAAACAGTGAATGGTTCACACATTTATATATATATTTAAACGCATTGCGTAACAAAAACGTTACTGTTCACATTCCGCTGCATACACAAGTCAGAAGGCTTGTGAGTTATGCGTGTGCAGTGTGCACCTACACTTACTATCGACGAAGAGCTTATTTTACTTATTGCGTCGGTTGTGAAAATGTAGCTGTGTCATAGCCATAACTCAAGCAAATTAATCCCGCGTAGGACACTTATGAATAAAGAACACCATAACAAAACCCAAACGCAAAAAACAGCAACAATTAATTCGACTTCTCAATTTGATTAATTATTTTGCAACCTAAATTCAACGCTCGCCTGCTAAACTGTAATAAATATTAAATATGGCCATGACAGCTGGATGAGACCAGTTCCACTTAAACCACTGGTCCTCCAACCGCGAAGAGCGAGGTAAACTGATCCATCAGCAAAAAAGCTGATTTACCACGTTCTTTGGCGTAGGAAAACAATTAAACTAAAGCCACTCCCCTTATCTGCAAAGACCTTGCGAATTATCCTGGATTCACATTATCGTATGTTTTCGGGAGAGCTCCAATAGCTTAGAGCAAGATACTTAGATTGGCTTAGCTAAAAGCCACTCCCCTCATCTATACCTACGCTGCAAATTGTCCAGGTTTATCAACGACAACACGCAAATATTTACTACGGGGGGCCCTTCGCTTCTCTCGGGAGGTGAGATCTATGACCGTACCACCAACACGCACACTATGTAAACATAATTAATTTTGGTTAATAATAATTCAAAATTGTCACTATTATGAAGTTATAAATCAGAAGTAAAAATAAAAAATAAAAAAAAACATGCCTACTTCTTCAAATGTCTATACTTACCTTGGAGAATCATGTCGTTGTTGTGATAGTGCACGTCGTAGTCTGATCTACACAATATTGTCTATTACAAATTACCACTAATAAGAAATTAAGTAAAAATAGACTTTACTACTTCAATTGACCAAAAACGACCTAGTTTATCATTAATTAGTACATATGAAAACATACATATTTCTTTAACTAATTCTCCACATGTATAGTAAGCAATTGTAGATCGTATGAAACTATAATAATGACCACCTCCCTACATCCCCCTAGTCATAGGTACACCCCTAAAGAGTGTATTTTATTGTGGCACACATTCGTTAAATGCCACTGTGGCCAAGGTGGGCATGGTTCTAGCTTGCCACAGAGCCACAGATGCTAACTGAACAGGGAACCAATGATTAATGAGTGGCGATAAAGATTGAGAAGATTGACTGCGTTACAGTAGCCTACAATATCTCTGAACCTCTCATAGCTGATGTGATTGATGGCGTAGGCCTACCATGTGAAGGACGCTAGCTTGAGCCAAGTTATAGGATCCTTCAACATGTTGTCATGTTCAACGGCGTGTCGACAGCATGAGCAATATCTTCACAGTTGTAGGCGGACGTTTGTTAATAGAACTGTTGCTTAGGGAAGAAGATTGGTTTTGTGTATAAAGTTCTTAAAGGGGCTATTACCCCAAAAAATATGTTTTACCACATGATCTAAAGCATAATACTGTATACTAAAACGACAGTATAAAAAAATATTTCTTGACCATGTGATTTTACACGTATTTTTAAAAAGTTTTTTGATCCCCAAATTTGCGTAAATTAACTTTTTGGAGAATTTCGCAAATCGGCTTTAACCTGCTAATTTATTGTTCTAAATAGATACTAAAGCACCGTACCAATCTAGAATGGCTCTATATAACATTGTATCTGGAAACTGTGCTCAAATATACACCTAAACACTAAAAAATATGCATTCCAAAATCACACCCCTTCTTGGTAATCAGCATATTTTGACCGAACTACTTATGCATATTACAAAACAAAATATAGCGGATTTACAGAAAAAAACTGTCGAGTACGTCAATATTGTCCAATATTTTTCTGGATCAAAATCCTCCAAGGTTACGGGGCATAAAGATCGTCCCCATGTTATTTCTTATGGGAGATTTCTGCCGATGGGACCTAGCTCGAAAATAACCAAGTTCGACCATTTTTTGTGGGGTCATGGTGGCCCCAATAATTTTTCTGTTAATTTGTAAATTCATAACTAGTTAGTATAAATGAAATATATTTTTTGAGTTTGGCGGGTGAATACCCCTTTTAAAATAACATTTTGATTTATACTTGGGAGACATGATGACTTTATTGTACAACACATAACGGGTGTCAAAAATCAACTTGACAATATAATAATGTATTTAATTCTATGATGCCATCTTTGTAGAGTCCGCGTGGGAGGGGGCCAACGACAAAAATTGCGATGGGGGAAAGTGTTATAAATAATGTTTTCATGTCAGAGGAACGGAGCTAACTCTTTATATAAAATATAAATAAAATATCATTTTCTAACCCGGCACCTCCACCAAGAGGTTCCGCTGCATGATATGATTTGATCTGTGTTCTTGCGTGCACCATCGGTTAAAATTAAGAAAGTTCAATCCCTATTTTGGTAAATGTATTAAACTTTACATTTTAGCATTGATATGACTATTTTGACTAGTTCATGTATGAATTATTGAAGTAGTCTGTTTGTCAAGACATAAATTTATGAAGCAAATAAGTGGTGCATGCTAAGCGCACGACTCTGATTCGGCAGGTCCTGGGTTCGAATCCCGTCAAGACTGCCAATCCTGACTGAAGGTTTTTTCCGGGGTTTTCCTCAGTCGTTAATGCGAATGCCAGGGATTGAGTCCTCTTAAACAGCCCTCGGACATCCCTTCACAATTGTCCTATGCGCAACATACCTAGTTCACCTGAAGAAGGGCATATTGCACCCTATAATCGGTTTAATTCCCATGATAAAAATCTAAAAATACGGAGGCTCATTTGAAACATTCCAACAAATTAAACTATTCTATTCCTGAACGCAGTCGGATGCTAATTCGGGAATCGTTTACACTCTCTTGTTGTCAATTCAAATAAACAACGTTTACGCACATGTGTGAGGGTCTGTTACATCACATAGATGTGTATCCAAGTGTTATAGGTCAGTCAGTCAGCCAGTGTTTTGACGCGCCGACTGTAGGCCTATACGCATGCAATGTGTTCACAACATTGCAACACTTGTTTTGTGTTGTGAGAGAGGAGTGGACTGGTTATATTTACGTTGTTGTTTGTTGTTGAGCATCTCAATGACATTACGTCATCTTCACAAGTGCAGTAATTGATATAGTTATTTGGGGAGATTAGCGTGCTAGAGTCGTCGCCGTGGTTAATCATGGCGTAGGTTTGACAAACCACGTTTCCTCCGTTTAAAAACAACAACAAACACAAACAACAGAACAAAAAATGATTGATAATTTTTTATGTTTAAACTTATTGTACTAATTTATTTTATGTGTGTTCTTATATCTCTTCTTGGGGGTAAAGCACCCGACCGGCAATGGGGAGACCGGGGTTCGTTACCCCGCTGAGATTTTGTAATTTCTGGTTTAAATTCCATTCCATAAGATATGTATTTATAATTTAACGTCTATCCTATTCAGTTATAAAAACCATAGATATTAAACACCTATAGTAGGCTAGATACGCAGTCTCCAATACCTCCGCACAAGGCGCGAGCGTAGCAAATTGAAGAGTCAATCTGCCATATTCAAGATGGCGATTTGGCGTTTTAATTTATGCTTTTTTAATGCAATAAAGTATTTTACTGGATTGTTTGATATGGTTTTAGCTTGTGCAGCATGGGAATGTACAAACAGAAACGATAAGAAGTTATTGCATAAGGGAATTTAGTAAACATGTGGTGTTAATGGCTAGTATGCTCACCTGTCAACCTGGCGGCAATCTTGAAAACTATTTGGGCTACAAATCGCTCCCATTTACTTAACATGCTAACAGGCTTTTCAAGATGGCTTCAAATTGTCACGGAAGTGGAGTTGGACCAATGACTGCTGATCTAGCCTACTATAGGTGTTTAATATCTATGATAAAAAAAAAACTGATTTACGACAGGGAATTTTGAGGAGACATAATTCCGAATATACAATTTGACAAGATAAGGGGCCGGGGATAAGCAGAGAAAACGAGGGAGGGTAGACTGAGGTGGGAAGAGGTAATAGAGATGGAAGTGGAATTAAAATCAAGTGTACATATTGGATATGGCCAAAGTTGAAGTGGCCACCTTCCCTCTTTCCGGCGTCCATGCCACAAGGTACTACCATGGGTACTACCCGTTCACTATCGATCCGCCGAAGCCTTACAGCTTCTAGTCCTCATCACAAGATGTCGCCCTCCGAGACAACTTGACAGATATTCGCACACCGGCTCGACCAATCAGAAGACAGCGCTGATATCGCGCGCGTCTCCGTGGGTCACCGCCATCCACCAGCGCTCGCAGCGGTGGATCGCACAACTTCCACACTGGTCAATCAACTCCCATCACTCACTCACTACATCGCATAGATTTATAGCCTCGATCCTCGCGTACTGATCAAACAGAATCTTTGCAGCAACACCGGGAGGGACAGCCAACATGAGCTCGGGGTGCATTTATAGTCAAAATGGGTGAGTTTTAGATTTTACAATTTTTGCAAACGTTTAAAAAAGTTATCAAATTTACAAAATCTCGGAAATTTTATAATTGACGGAGTGTTGTAATGAAAAATTGCAATTATTTTAGGATTATTTGATCCAATAACTTTGTTTTTTCACTTCAAATACTCAAACTTTGATCGTTATCAACTGATTAAGAGCACAAATTAAAACGAAGATTGATTGTTAATATTTAATTCAATATTTAATTACAAAATCGTTTTTTTTCCATTTTGAGCACTTCAATAATAATTTTGCGCGTTTTGATTGTTCTCGTGTATAATCCCATTCATCGAAGGCGATCAATATTATTTTACTCTAGCTATAACGATTTTTGGATGATCGTAGCGAGCGTAGCGAGCGAAACGAAGATTCCCTTTCACTACACTGGAGAAAAAAATCCGGAATGTTTTTTTTCTTTCTTTCTTTCTTTCTTTCTTTCTTTCTTTCTTTTTTTTGTATTTTTGTGTGTTTGTCCACACGATTCCGGCTAAACCGATACTCCAATTGCGATTAAATTTTATGGAGGCCTTCGAAATCTCTGAACTTAGAACTGCCACGTTTTTGAGCGCAATCGAAAAATTATTTCTCATTAAAATCGCAATTTTACGATTTTTTTTCGATTTTTAAAACATTTCTTCGACTTATAACACCTACATGCTTTATCCGATTGTAATGATTTTTTCACAGAACCTTAATTTTATGAATTAATATATTGGTGTGAAATTTGAGCGCAATCAAAAAATAATTTCTTATGAAAATCGCAATTTTACGCTTTTTTCGTTTAAAAAAACATACGCTCATCCAACAACGCGCCTTAAAAAGCGTTTGCGAAGCTTCCTAGTGTAACAGAATTTCATATTCATGAGTTAATAACATAACTTACTAATAGCGGTTACGATTGCTCTAAATGCAGTATTTACTCCCTAGAATTTGAAATTTATTCTATCCACGACAAATAGTTGTGTTACTATAAAAACACGTACTACTTTTCAATCTATATAGGCCTAGTGCGCATTTTTGTGCTCATACCTTGTCTTGACACAGTAAAGTAAAATAATCTCCGTGCATACTCTTTTCCTTTATCTAAACTCTTTTTTAAACATATATCTCTTTCAAAGTCTACATTAATCAATGCGCCGATTTATCAACACATGCGTTTTCCCGAAATAAACTCACTCGACGTATTTATAGCTTCGTGTTGTTTGCACGGAGGTAAATAACAAAGCAGGAGGCTACGACTTGTACAAGTACATCGACAATGTGAGGGATTGTTCAACAAGTTAGCACGGTGTCAAACGAGTTGTCTGTCGCTACTTTGAAAGTAATGTCCGACCGCAACCATCTCCAAAGCCAAGAATGAAGTGTAAATCAGTTTGGAATGTGAATTGATGTATCCGAGATCTTGCGTGCGACGTAATGCGGACAACTAGTTTCGTAAGGGGAAAAAATAATTGCTTGTTGCTTCGTTTAAAGCTGAGCAAAAAGTTGTTTCGTTATTGTCAGGATGATTGGATTATTGGTCAACTGAAGCGTTTTTGTTTGTTTCTTGCGTAGGATAATTGCCCAGAGCACAACTCGCCCCTGTTCAGATTGACGCTCCTGGGTATCGAGCACCCGTCTTCCTGAACGAATTAGTCTCGCGCGTAAAACATGATCCTCTACGAGTTCAGAGGAAAGTCAAATCAAAGTTAAATATACCGAAAAATTACAAAATACATAATTTATTTATTTATTGAATTAATGGGCGTGTATTGTTTAAAAACTGAACATTTTTACATTTAAAAAACAAATTCGAATTATTATCTTCTTTCTGGTTGATAGACGGCTAAATTGGACACGTTTTTCCTCTTGGTGAAAGTTGTTATACAAATTCTTGCAAAACCATTGTAGTGAAGAGGCAGTAACATCTCATAAACGAGAGTTAACTGTTATAAATGTTAAGTTTATAGTATTTCTCAAGACCGATGTCAAGTTGTCTTCACTATACCAATTCAAATACATTTCACTCTTTAAAAAAAAACTCTTTCACGAAAGGTGTACGGGAAATAAAATCATATCTATTGCTCCCCTACTACTATCATTGAGTATATTGGTTATATACTCAAAGCTACTATGAATTCCATGTATTTTATTTGTATTTCAGTTGGTAGTGTCTTGCATCGGTCAGGAATCAATTGTTTTGAAGGTTAAATGATCAACTAACTTTTATTTATATTATAATTATTATCAAAAAATGTGCAGACAAATAAACTACAGTGAAGATTTTCCCCTGGCAAATGATATCAAAATGATTGGTTTGATTGCACAATTGTGTTCCATGTCCAATTCGGTTTTTATATTGGTTTTGCTTGTTCGATTGTTTCTCCAGTATTTCACTTTGCTACTATCAAACTCAATATTTAGTATTTACTCTATTTAAATTCAGCCAAGAACTGCAACACTTTGATCAGGATGCTGTTAAACTCATTCATACAACGCGGTTTCTGTGTGGTTAGTGTGAGATTGCGTCTTCTGACCAAATATTTGGATTGGAGTTGGTAGATAAAACTCGCAACATTACAGTCGACCGTGGCTGTATTAAACATTCACCGAAGATAAACGCAATATTACTATCACCTTAGTAAAGAAGACTGTGTAACCAAGAAATTAAAATAATAAAATTATATTCTAGAGATCTTGATTTGGTTTATACCAAGATGAACGCTACCATGTTTGAAAATTGAAACTGCTTGGATTCTCTGTCGTATTGTTTAAAATACAAAAAGTGAGTCACTCAAATTTTAGCAACATACACACTTGGTTAGAGGTGTGAATTAGAGAGTTTGTAGGCAAATATAATATTATATTTAAGCTAAAGTAGGTGGGGGGCATGTCCATAACCTTATACACTGGCCGACCCCCAAAACCTTGTACACTGGCCGACCTGCCCTTAAGGCTATTGTACCACCTCTGGCCGATAATTTGAAAGTCGAAGAAACATGTCTGAAAAGTTTGCTGAATGAAAGAAGGCCTTTAAAATAACAGGAAAAAAATTGTGAATTTTTTTGGGCGGGACATAACCTCACTTTTGGAAATTATATTTAGATTTTTGGACAAAATACACTACAAATCTAGTTCAAAATTAAATTTTGAGAATCGGTTTTCTGGACATAGTTTCTAAACACCTTTAGCTATAACTTGACTATAGCTAAAATAGTTTTCTGAAAATAACAGTTGGTGTACGATTTTTTTGTCAAACGGTACAAATACGAGTTTTTTACCCAGTTTTGTACCGTTTGACAAAAAAATTCGTACACCAACTGTTATTTTCAGAAAACTATTTTGGCTATAGTCAAGTTATAGCTAAAGGTGTTTAGAAACTATGTCCAGAAAACCTATTCTCAAAATTTAATTTTGAACTAGATTAATTGTAGTGTACACTTTAGTCCAAAAATCTAAATATAGTTTCCAAAAGTGTGGTTATGTCCCGCCCAAAAAAAATCACAATTTTTTTCTGTTATTTTAAAGGCTTTCTTTCATTCAGCAAACTTTTCAGACATGTTTCTTCGACTTTCAAATTATCGGCCAGAGGTGGTACAATAGCCTTAAGCTTAATAAGGTGGGCATGTCCATAACCTTATACACTGGCCGACCTGCCCGTGAATTAGAGAGTTTGTAGACAAATATTATATTATTGAGCGAGCGTAGCGAGCGTCTCCACTTGACTCTTATGGCTCGAATGTCTGTTTTTTTTTTGTTTGTTTGTTTTTTTGTTTTTTTTTCTGTTACTGCTTCGATACAGGTCGCACCGTTTCTCTGATCGACCTGAAATTTTTTACACATGTACATACCACGTAGGCGGGTTGCTGTATAGTTTTTGAACAAAATCCAATCGTTAGTTATAAAAAATAAAATAAAAATAAATAAAAAAAATCCGATCGTTATGAAATTTTGCAGGGTCAATAAGTATAACATTCTCTCCTATTTTCCAAATTTTCAGCTAAATCGGGCATGACCTTAAAGACTTATTGGTAATCATAATTCGAAAAATGAAGGAGGCAGTGAAGATACGAAGATACACTTTAGAAGGCATGACGTAAATTAGTACAATGCAAAGATGTTGGAATAGTATATAGTGTACAATGTCAATATCCAGTTAGGCCTACACTGTGTGGTGGGCTTTATGGGAATGTCGTACTCGGGTCATGTTGCACGTACCGGTGCTCGCTCAACAACGCGTCCACCTGAGCGTTTTCCTAGTATGTAAGCTTAAAAAGGTGGGCATGTCCATAACCTTATACACTGGCCGACCTGCCCCGCGTCACTGGACAAGGAAAACCACAAGAAGACTATTATTGCATGATACTTTCTCAACTTCCTTCGACATCATCATGCATTCAATTCTTTGTCGTGAGTTCTTTACCTCATTTGCTACTCAATCATGTATTATTTTCCTATAACATATATTATATTAGGAGTATCGGTAGGAGTAGACAACGTACAATTCAAACCGCTTATCTTACTCTAATTAGGCCGGTTTTAACGTGTCGCATTCCAGCGTGGCATCCTACTACCGTTGAGTGACTAATATATTAGTCACTCAACGGTACTACTCAGAAAAATATGTGCAAACTTGAAGGCATACAGAATAGAGCCACTAAAATGATTTTAGGTAAGGCTAGTTTCAACCCCAGTGCTACTGCACGCCGCAATCTATGTAAGATTCCTTCAATTAAAAATTTTTGTAAGCAAGCTGATGTTAAGTTGTTGAGGGGTATGCTGTGTAGTAAGGTGGATGTAGATCCGTTCTTAAGAATATCCATTAGCGAAAGACAGCTACTTCGAAATGATCATGGCATTCCCTTGATACCTCCACGGGCTAGAACATCAGCATATCAAAATGTTTTTACAATAGATCTGTCTCCTTATGGAATATACTTCCAAATGAATTAAAAACAGACATAAGTTTCAATAGCGCCATCAAGGATTATTTTAAGTAGGTTGTAGTTCTGTTTTTGTTAGTTGAAGTATTGTTTAGTTTAGGTTATGTAGTGATTTTATAATATTTATTGGTGTTTTATTTGATAATGTATTAAACTTGGACATTGTATTTCATTATATATTGTATAAGAGGGTGACAGGTACTCACGTACTATGGGGCAGATGCTCTATCTGTCACTCTCGCATTTATTTTTAATATTGTGTTCAAATGATGTACAATAAATGCAAATGTTAATTTAAAATAAAATAAAATAAAAACATTACGTCTATTACAATGCAATGCTCGAACCCTCACATAAACCTTCATTCTCTAAGTCCACTTGCCAACTATTTCATTATTGAAACTGCATGTCTCGTGTTGTAAATGGCTATTTTGAATGTTATTATCTTCGGGGTATATTGTTTGTATTGATGATCACAAATTTTCTTTCGTCAAAATAATGTCAAAATTAACTGTTAGATTTAATTTGTACGCCACCTCTCCACCACTTCAATTAATATAATAATTCGTGAGTAATGATAAAACTAGGTGAAATGAGTAATTTTTTTCGTCGTAGACACCAAAGTATTCTTACCTTTGAAATAGAAAATAGGAAAACTCAAATCACACCTTACGTGTACAGTCCAACGCATAAAGTAATGTTAATCTTGTTGTACAGTCTGAACGCGCAGGATGGCGAACAACTGGACTCCCAAGCGGGGATGTTATACGGGGAGTATCTTCAACTGGACAAGGTACTCAACGCTCAGGTGATGCAGAGCGCCGCCAACAATAGACCTGTGCACGACGAACACCTCTTCATCATCACACACCAGGGTAGGTGATGTGTGGTGTAGTGTAGTGTAGTGTAGTGTAGTGTAGTGTAGTGTAGTGTAGTGTAGTGAGTGTAGTGTAGTGTAGTGTGGTGTGGTGTAGTGTAGTGTAGTGTAGTGTAGTGTAGTGTGTGTAGTGTAGTGTAGTGTAGTGTGTCATAGGTGGGGGATGTTGTACGGGGTATCTTCAACTAGACAAGGTACTCAACGCTCAAGTGATGCAGAGCGCCGCCAACAATAGACCTGTGCACGACGAACACCTCTTCATCATCACACACCAGGGTAGGTGATGTGTAGTGTAGTGTAGTGTAGTGTAGTGTAGTCTAGTCTAGTGTAGTGTAGTGTAGTGTCGTGTGTGTAGTGAATGTGGTGAGGTGTGGTGTGGTGTGGTGTGGTGTGGTGTGGTGTGGTGTGTAGTAGTGTAGTGTAGTGTAGTGTAGTGTAGTGTAGTGTAGTGTAGTGGTCATAGGTAGGGGATGTTGTACGGGGAGTATCTCAACTAGACAAAGTATTAACGCTCAAGTGATGCAGAGCGCCCCCAAAACAACAGACCTGTGCACGATGAACACCTCTTCATCATCACACACCAGGGTAGGTGTAGTGTAGTGTAGTGTAGTGTAGTGTAGTGAAGGTGTAGTGTAGTGTAGTGTAGTGTAGTAGTGTGGTGTGGTGTGGTTGGCGTGGTGTGGCGTGGTGTGGTGTGGTTTTGGTGTGGTGTGTTTGGTGTGGTGTATTGGGGGTGTAGTGTGGTGTAGTGTAGTAAAGTGGAAAGTAATAGTATTGGGTAGTGTAGTGTAGTGTAGTGTAGTGTAGTGTAGTTAGTGTAGTAGTAGTAGTAGCAGTAGTAGTAGTAGTAGTAGAAGTGTAGTGTAGTGTAGTGTAGTGTAGTGTAGTGTAGTGTAGTGTAGTGTAGTGTAGTGTAGTGTAGTGTATGTATTGTAGGGTGTGGTGTGGTGTGGTGGGGTTTGCTGTGCTGTGCTGTGCAGGGTAGTGGTAGTGGTAGTGGTAGTGGGAGGGGTAGGGGGGAGTGGTGGGGGGAGAGGAAGTGGGAGTGGGAGTGGGAGTGGGAGTGGGAGTGGAGTGGGAGTGGTAGTGGGAGTGGGCGTGGTAGTGGTAGTGGTAGTAGTAGTAGTAGTTGTAGTAGTAGTAGTAGTAGTAGAAGTAGTTGTGTAGAGTCGTAGTAGTAGTAGTAGTAGTAAGTAGTAGTAGTGAAGTAGTTGTAGTAGTAGTGTAGTGTAGTGTAGTGTATAGTGTAGTGTAGTGTGTGAGGGTGAGGATAGTTGAGAGGACATGACAAAAAGATATTTAATTGCATGGAATCAATGACAACATTCGTTAGTTGACCGATAAACACCTAAGAAAAAACCTCCAGTTATGATTGCCGATGACGGGTTCCGAATAAACGACCTCCGAGTTAGAGTACCGCTTGTAGAACGTATATGTTTATCGTTTACATCAAACGTTTACGTGTAGTTCTCACTTCTGTATGATTACAGTTGTTCTTGAATCAGCAAATTGTGGTCAAGTATATGTAGTTGGTAACGGATATTAGCATCTTCTAAGACTACTGGATAACGTGGTTGTGGATGGAGGTGTAGAGTTGTTAGTGCCTGTCCAAGAACCACCAGATCAAACGATGGTCAACTATTGAACAGATCACATCACAGTACATGGATACATATCTGCATTGTTGTACGAACATGGAGCCTAGTTTCTCATGGACAGATTCGAAGAACTGGATTCCAGCTACTTGTATTCCGTATTTAGTTTTCGTTTTGGTATCGGTTCTGCGGTCAGGTTCAGTTTCAAATCATCCAGCATATTTCAGCCGGTTTCCCAGTCTCTTCCACTCTACTGGACAGCTTGTATTGAGTTTCTTGAACCTCCTACTCATAGCACAGTTTTACTTATATTACCCGTAAATATTGCGAAGTTTCTGTTTAGAAATTAAGCAATTTTCTAGGTAATAACAGATTATTTTAATTGCAAGCCTTCTCCGAATACATATTTATACTTATTTTACGTTTCTTGAGAATCAGTCAATAACGTTTTTCGTTTCGTTTGTTCATTGACATACTGATCTGAGATGGGCTATCCAATCCGCGTCAGTAAACATATACTAGTACACGGATGTGCAATAAAATAATTCACCAACATAGCTACATATCTCATCTCAATAAAATGATTTATTATTCTTGCATATCATATGGTTTTTTGTCGATTTTAGTCAGTTTTACTAATATAACAATAAAGAACTTTCATGATCATTAAAATTAAATTTTTTTTAAAAATTTTATCGTGGGAAACCTGTTATAGGGTGCAATTAGCCCCTCTTCAGGTGAACTAGTATGTGCGGATAGGAAATTGTGAAGGGATGTCCAGGGCTGGTTATGAGGACTCAATCAATTGCATACTGAGGAAAACCCAGGGAAAAACCTTCTGTCAGGATTGCCGGTCTCGACGGGATTTGAACCCGGGACCTCTCGAATCAGAGTCGAGCGCTTAACGCTCGAGCCAACACTATCGGTTCATGATCATTAGGCCTTTATAAGTTTTATGGATAGACTAAATTAATCGGAAAGTTGCTATCGTAAATTTAACAATTATTAATCAATCAACTTAAATTAAATTAATTTTAAATTAGTTTTAATTAATTTACTAAAACGTTAAAGCAATAAAAATACATTTGACGCAGCGAAATGACCCGAGCAGTTAATTGTATTTTGCAATATTTCGGGCCGCGAAAGCCGCTTCATTTTAAATTAATTGGTTAATCAATTGAGAGATGCAGTAGTTGGTGCATTTCTCTATTTATCTCGAAACGTAAAGGGCGATAGTATTGCACTTACAAAAACACTTGTGATTTGGTCGTGAGTTACAGTGCAAGTATTTATTTATGTAGATATTATTGAAATTGCAGTGAATGTAGGAGTCATATAGTTCCAAGATTCATTGTAACTCCTGCAATTATTGTGATTGGTTGAATTCTTCTCCAAACAACCCCAAATATAGTTCTATTGAAACGTTGTAAGAATCTTCGTCGATACTTGTCTGTCCAAATAGAGACGGTCTATAGCGTATACGTGCCTATGCCGGCGTTGCGTTCAACAGCAATTCAGGTAGTCGTTGCGTGAAATACTTGTCAGAGAGTAGGCGATTAAGCTGTACGTATAGGATGGCATTTAATGTTTTATGAGCTTGTTGAATCTTTATCGATCAAGACGAGAATGCACGTCATATTCTACTGTGTTCTGAGCAGTTGCAGCGAGCCTGCTTATTATGGCCAGAGTGTTGTGAAATACAATCGCTGTTCAATGGAATATAGTATACGCGAACAAATGTCGTAGTTAATATTTAAACAAAACTTGTGAAAAGCATCACAAGCAATAATGTGTATCGCAAACCAACAGTTTTATAAAATTAACAGATAACATTTTGTGAACACGGCATGGGCGCATGATTATACAATATACGCGACATACGCTTATTAAAAGTGTATGATGTCATGTGTTAGCATAATATTCTGAAATATGGAATGTTTAATATATTTAAAGCCGTGATCAATGATTCGTCATGATAATGTACTAAGTTTTCCTATCTAGTTGTTTTACACCAGAAGAAAGGCAAAACAATGCGAAATGCTTGTGTATATAGGCTACTGTATAAGCCCAAAATGATGCAACTCCGGCCTAGCAAGCAATAAATACGATCGAAGGTCGACTGCATCTCTCACTGTTTTATGTTAATTGCTGGAGATCATAATCAGTAACTAGCTAATCGCAAGTTGTGATACAGTAAATGTATATTGCCTGAATAGCTTCTGAGAAAACACTACCGCTAATATTAAAACTAGGGATGTCAAATGATCAATTAAATATAAGATATCGATTAAACATGAATTTAGAAATGAATGAGTATAAAACCAAAAGTATATTAAATTGGTATACGACCTCTTTTCTATAAACTAGGAAGCTTCGCAAACGCTTTTTTTAGTCGCGTTGATGGATGAGCTTTTTAATTATAAAATGTTAATATTAATTTAAAATAATAAAAACATGTTAACACGGCCCATACAAAGCAATCATTAGGTCTGTTGGATCTTTGTTTGTTTGGAACAAGGCTGTGAGTAAGGTATACAATCTCCAGTGAAGTTTTCATACAAGGCTGTGAGAAAGATCTAAAATCTATATTTTCGTGCTATTTGGGCGGATTCTGACCAAACGGGTGGGGCTACAACGTTCATATTTCACATGGGCATTAAGGTAGGGGTAATGTATTGACTTTTGAAAGAAAAAGTTGAAAAAGTTAGCCAGAATCTATAGAAATAAAGGTTTTAATATTTAACACCTCAAAAAACTCAAATTAAAACCTTTATTTCTTTAGATTCTGGCTAACTTTTTCAACTTTTTTGGGGGGTCGGTGAAATTGAAGTCTTCGCTTCGCTCATCCAATAAAAATCGAATTAAACTAATCAATTAATTAATACTTCTACCAACTTCCATATCTATACATATTATCAATTCCCTTATTTAGGTATAATCACCCTAATTATAAACACGTTAACGATTATTGAATATTAATTGATATTAAACTGTTTGTATATTTACTAATAATAAAAGACGATTATCGTTTGACATATCTCCGTAGTAAAATCCTATCAAAATTACACTGATTGTACTTGTAATGAACGCCATCGAACATGGACAATGTGAAACAAGAAATTGATTTGGTTTAAAAGTAAGTTTGTGAGGAACAACTTTTCAGTATTAATTTTTTTTATAAAAATATTTATTTTAGTTACTATTTTATTAGTTAAACATTTATAATAAAAACAAAGAAACTTCCCTGCTGATAACAATATCATAAAGTTCTCAACCTACAACCTTCTTAACCAGCATCAAGCATCATATTGCGACCACGGGCAAAATAGTTAGCTACATGATTCCATGTAATATTTGTAAGGAAGCTATTTCTTATGTAATTTCTCATTGATATTAACGGGTCAGTGCTTTTCAAGGAGAGATTACGATGGAGGAAGAACCAAGGCCGATATTATTATTAACGACTATTTTCTTCCGCAATTATCTATTGATTACTTCAATTTAAAATAAACTTCTTAAAATGTGTGACAGTAAGCCTCCTTCGATTTCCGAACACCAGATGATATTTTTTCCTAGACGGAATGCCCGCTAAAGTACATTTGCCAGGTGTGGTCTTAGGTGAGGAAGGGTGATAGTTAGGGTAGGAGGTTGTGAAGGGAATGCCCATCCATAGATGTGACCGACTAATACGCCTCTTGGATGGGCACCACTTCCTCTGTGCGTCCTATCCGAGCAGGAGTTCCACAAGGTTCTGTCCTCAGCCCCATTCTGTTTAATGTATATACCTCGGATTTGCCAGAGCTTCCCATGGAAGTTGTTGTTCACCTTTTTGCCGATGATGACGCCATGGCCGCCACCTCACGATATCCACCACTGGCTGTTTCAAAACTCCAAAAGGGACTATCTATTATGTCTGGCTGGTATAGTAAATGGAGATTTGGGTTAAACCATCAAAAGACTTCAGCCACGTTCTTCACCAGGAAGCGGATCCAGCCACCTCCAAAACTCTTTTTAAATGGTAGAGCAATCCCTTGGAGTACATCCAACAACTACTTGGGGGCGCTTCTAGACTCTAAGCTGACTTGGAAGACCCATCTGGACAACGTATGTGTCCGTGCTACTCGCAAAACTTTCGCCCTGCAATCTATGCTTAGATCACGTAGCATTTCAACTTCGGACCGACTTCGGCTATACTCTCAAATCATCCGTCCCTCAATCACTTACGCCTGCCCCATCTGGGAAGGGGCCGCTAAATCGCACATCAACCGTCTTCAAATAGTACAAAATCGCATCCTTCGTATGGTCACTCACTCCCCACGCTGCACACCAATTCATCTTCTCCATCACGACATCCAATTCCCACTTTTAAAGGAACATATAACAAAACTTTCCCGATCGTTCTACGAATCATTAACATCAAACAACCACCCTGAAGTCCGCCGACAACGTCTTTTCCACCCCCTACTGTCTGATATGTACAACCGCCCCATAGCCAGTTGCGACCTACCAGAATATCCCTTTAAATCACAAAAACGCACATGGAGCAGAACTCCGGCAGCCTCACAAGGTGGGCCATCATCCATAGCCAAAAGAGGCGGTCTAGGGGCTCGGTCTTACCTATAGTAAGCTACATCTGTAGCTGAATGGTCTTTCCTAGCTATGACTGGGTACCGAACCCGTCTTTTACAACGGCTCAGCCCTATCAGCTTCATGCTACGAAGACACATCTTTTACCAACAGCTGAATGACAGCTAAGCCCAAAGCCCCCCCCCCCCACATCAATTCTGCCATTTATAGGCGTAAAAGCGTTCACCCCTCTGGACACATCATGATTCTATTTTAAGGTAAATATACCCGTTACTGTGTTTTAAGCAAAAGTAAAGACAAACTTATTGCACTCAAACTGAACTGAACTGAACTCATCTTACCATTGACGACCGAATGACTAACTGTGGGAAAAACTAAGTCAGGATTGTTGGTGGCGCGAATCGACCGTGACCCTGAATCAGTGTTTCTCTGTAGATATTCGGAGTCTAGGAAAGAGACACTACGATTACTTCAGAACGGGCGTCAATAGTCTATAATAAATGCTAAGGTTGTTTTGAATTAGCCTCGTTGATTTTGACGCTACCTGCTGGTTACCTGGTGCCTGCTACGGGAGTATCGTGTCCAACTAGCTGCGTCGGTGTTTCCTCTATCGCCTGTATCGATGGCGCCTTGGCTCAGTCTGCTATAAAATCAAAGACCCACACTGAATATCAGTAAAGTGGGTTGACTCTTAATTCGAATTTATTTTATTTTGTTATTTTGACTTAATTACTAGTGAATAATTTTCATGCTTTTTTTGCTTTCATGCTTTGATATTTTTTCTCATGGCCACTGTAGTTTGACATTTAATCTAGGTCTCAATAGTGAGTAGTGGTTTTATTTTCGGTTTCGATATAACTATTTAAAATATATAACAAACATAAACAATTGAACTGCCTAGCTTCCAAGGCTCATCTGGACCTATTCCATAAATATGAGGTCATTTCGATAAACTATAGCCTTGCTTACATTAAATTGTTATCCAAAAATAGAATATATCAAATGATATTGTTTCGATTAATTAATGGGACTCAAAGAATTTAAAACAAAAAACACGCACAATAATGTTTGCAATATTTCGAACGTTAAATTGTTATTATCAACATATTTTTCATTTTTTAATCGGCGAAGTGTTATCTAAATATGTATGATAAGCGTAACGCAGTCCCTTTTGTAATCCGTATAGGGTATTACATCCTTTCATGAATAGTAACTTGATATTGACTTCAAGCTTGTAGCTATTTCGCGATTTCATTAATCGGTAAACACTCCCGTTATTGATTATATGGAAATCAAATCAACCCAGAAATCCAAATCCAATCCATCCATATATATAACAATGCCCCAACAATCCAGAAGCTACTTATTTAACTGTTTCGGTAGCTTATGGGTTATAAAAAGCACCGGACCGGCAATCGGGAGACCCGGGTTCGATACTCGTTTTTAAATTATTATTTAGGGTTTCTTTACAGCATCATTACATAGATTGTGTAGAATATTACATTCAATGCTTAATGCCCTTACTTAAAACAACTTAAGATTGTTAATTTAATTTCTGTATTGATTTCCATTATTGTAAGCCTTTCTTTCTCACTGTCAACCTGCCTCTTGTGTAATACTGAGTTCATTATCATCGAATTATTTTCTTTTAATCGGTTACTATAGAACAACACGCCATAGAATGATAATGATTGTTTGGCTGATGATTGTTGAACTGGTTTCATATTGAAACATGCGTATATATTGTGGCCTGACTGAATACCAACTGACGATAGCCATGGATCGCTGCCAAAGATTTTTTTCGTAATTGTATGTTATCGTTGTTTGGCAATTAAAACCACTCTCAATTCAAGAACTAAGCGCTGTTAATAACAATCTACGTATAAAAATAGTCCGAGTTGCTACAGGACATAATAACATAGTCTATGTACCAGTCATAAACAACATTCCATGTGTAAAAACTTAATTGCAACTGCGCCAGTCATGACTTTTTTTTACATAACAGCACAAATTTAATCTAACAAAATGCATTGCCAAAAGGGGCATTTAGCCTCTTCACCCACAATACTTACTATATTTGGAAACAGTTCATTAATTATTAATTTAGATATTAAAATAATTTTTCGGGTTTAACATGACCCATAAAAATAAAAAAAATAAAAAAATAATCTTAAATTGAGTTTGGTGATTTTGGATTTTGTACTAAATTCTATTTTATCTTAAATTGAGTTTGGTGATTTTGGATGTTGTACTAAATTCCAAAGTTGCCAATATTCGCGAATTCTTTCTGGCTGGTTAAAAATGATAATTTACTAATAGTGTAGTGCTGGCCAGTGGCCATGTATGCTTCCTGGCCAAACGAGTATAGTTACATTTGCCAACAGCTGTCAAATGTGTCAGCTATTTCCCACTGCGTTACGTATATTTTTAATATGCCTAAAGTTTTTTTGTTGCAACGAACTGTTTTTTTATTTATGAAAAACTATTGTTTTTGACTGGACGTACGTGTGTTTTACGTTTGAGGCAGCTCGATCTTTGGGTCGCTTCAGACGGCACAGTTTTCCCGCGCCGTCTGATCCGAGCCTGTAGCTTCGTCTCCGCGAATAAGGTGTCAACGAGGCTTATCGTGAAGCTTTCCATTACTGATGTGTATCTCTTCTCCTGGTTTCAGCCTATGAGCTCTGGTTCAAACAGATCATCTACGAGCTGGACTCGGTCCGCGCCATATTCAACGCCGAGGTAAATACTCGCAACTTACACTGTTACACTATGTAAAACTCGGATCCCCACTAATGACTGGAATTTACACATTTTCTGCCTCAAATAACCCTGTGTTAAGAGTACCATTGCATTTCAAACGATTGCCTTACACTTACAGGGTTTGGCAAAATTGCATCCAAATTATTTCTTAATTAACACTTAAGTTATTGAGAATATAACAAACACTGGAGACCTACTGGTTTCAAAATACTTTAACAGAAATCACAATCTACCAGTTATACATAATTATGTGAAAGATAGATGACAAGTCAATCATCACATACAAAAACCGTTGCAAATTGCTAACCCAGTGACGCCGTTGTGTTTAAAAACACTATAAATCTACAATACTAATTCGCTTTTTTCTTTTACAGAATTTGATCGTAGAAGAATCTTCAACCCTTGAGATCTTGAAGAGAATGAATCGAATAGTTCTTATCTTGAAGGTGAGGAGTGTAGATAGCCAAAATAACGGCATTTCAAGATACATTATGGTTTATTTGAACATTCTTATTTGTAAATTGGAACAATCTTATTTTTATCAACGTAACATAACCAACAATGTTTGTGACCATGTTGCCGTATAATCAGGACTTGCGAACATAAAATTCCACACATTTAGGCGTTGTTGTAGACAGAAAGATTGACAATGATAATCACAAATGGATTACATTTTTCTGCGAATAATGGTACAAGAAAGATTATGATTTTTAATTAAAGCAATTGGTAGTTTCACGATCAATATGTAATTTGTTTGAATTGTTTTATCTTGGTTTAAAATTTTAACGATCTACGCCATTGTTTGTGTTGTGCATTCCAATATATTTCTTGTACGATTAACTTGGTCACTTCTGTTTAAACGAAATAATTATAAATAATGTTCGAATAATATCGTTTCTGTTGTTTTCAACCAATGAAAGTACTAATTTCAACATAGCGACTTTGCTACTTTCATACTCTAATTTGCTGTTTTTATGATGTTGGCAACATCGTGTTTAATTCTTGAGTCTTACAAATAAATATGTTTACTCTTGGCTTTATCACAGAAATTGGTCAAAGGTCAAATAATTATAAAAACATTTAAACGTTTAATTGCGTTATCATGAAAGGCGTAACAATCATGACGCAGAATTTAAATGTCTAGTGTGATTTAAAACTATGTAGATCTTTATAGCGATATTCTTTACATCGTGTCGCTTTTCTTGCATCAATTCAACACGGTATAATTATTATGACTGTTTATGTTTGTGTACTAGGTTTCACATCTTCTAAAGATAAAAATACGACGTAATCAGAAAGCGTTATCAAAGAGAGTAAATTCTTCACATTTAAAGCGAGCTTGTAACTGTGGCCTTTATACAAGAGCGTTACTATTAAACGTACGTCGTATAGAATGACTTGCAGTACCTATTGTGCTTTCTAATGTTTAAAGTATAAGTACTTTAAACTTTAAAGATTAACATACTTCCTTAAGAGTGGCTGACATTTAGGGGCTGGGATAAAGTTATGTCCGTTTGGGCAGGGAAGGGGGGTGTCACAACAAGGTGATTCATATTATTGTCATATATTGTCCTCCTTTGTAAATCAGTTCATAACTAAATAGATAATTATGAATAAATATATTATTTTATTTTTACTGCTACATAAAATTCTCACTTCACTTACATTGTTGAATAAAACTATATTGACAAACAATGTATTAGGCTTACATTATTTTTTTGAAATAATATGTTGATTTCATTATACAATGAATATACTTGTAACATTTTTGTCTGGCAAATAGTGTGTTTGTATGAAACAAAACTCGGTTCTTGCTTCTGAGACGCAAAACATTACTTATTTTCGCGCTGATACATAAAAAAAAGATAGACTAACCTTCTCTCAGTAGCAACTGACCACGCACGTAAAAGCAGTCCTCATAATATATAAAATATCTTGGCCAAGATATTTGATCTTTCCCAGCTCAAGATGTTCACCTCATTAACTTTGCAAGTACAGAGTGTATTTTTCTTGTTAAACCAAAAGGGTGTAATGGAATTATGCACAAGACGAGACTCTGTGTGTGGTAGTGTCTGTAACAGAATATTCTCGTCTGCACCGCATTCAAGTACAGAGACTGAGTACTAGTTGTCTACTAGATGTGGTTGCTGGTACACGACTACCTCAGTAGACTACACGAGTATCCACAAGGAGTAGGACCTATGTTTAAAACTATAATGCACAATATACATGAACCGCCATGTGCTCTATACAAAGCGTAAGCTTTCTGTAATGTTTAGTCTGGTTGGTTTTCAACAGTTTCTGGAACATGCTAATTTACTTGATGAAATTAAAGTGAATTTGTCCAGTACAATGCGAAAAATAATTTTAACATCATTTGTGCCAATTAGCAGTTAGCAACCTTATTAATCACAAAAATTTTAAATTGGAAGAATGAATATGCATGAGTAAATGCAGATTAGAAGAAGAGTACAAGTGAAAATCACTTTAAACCATTACTTATAAGTTAACGATAATATGGTACTTTATAAGTTATACAACATATAAATAATTCATAGCCATATTGTTATTGATTTAAAAAATATTGCGATATGATATTGTTCTTTCTTTTAAATAATCTGATGACGGGAATAGTTTTTTTAGTTTCCGAAATGTTATTTGTTGTATATCAAAGAGTAAATTTCTACTAATATGTTAAAGCTGTGTCAAACAACATTTCAAAAACATTTTGAATGTGTTCAATATATTACGCAAATAAACGTCTTACTTGTAACTTATTCAGTAAAAAAAAAACGATTTACAAAGAAATGCAATAAATAATATTATGTGCATGCTCTAATGCTCGACTGCTGTGTCCCCATCTTTGCAATGCTAATGTGTGGACGTTCTTTGCTTCCAGCTTCTAGTAGACCAGGTGATGATTCTCGAGACAATGACGCCACTGGACTTTATGGACTTCCGGTCTTACCTGAGTCCAGCTTCCGGTTTCCAGAGTTTGCAGTTCCGGTTGATGGAGAACAAGATCGGGGTTCGACCGGTTAGTCTTCCAGACTTTACTTCCTCAGGGGAAGAATCACCACTAATATTAAAACCACGGAAGAATCACCACTAACTTATTTTAGTAATATCTCTCAAACCGTAACATAAAATTGAAAAAGATCTACTAGGTCTCACGTAGTTTCGTAAGAACTACACCCTGCATGGAAATTATTCAAATATTGTTATCAGTAGCGTTTTTAATAAACGGAATACATTAATTTAATTAAAACCTTGATTAAAATTATTACTGTTTACAATATTTTGGGAAAAAAGGTTTTATGCCAGATGTAGCTCTAGCTAAACCACATTGGACCTAGTATCCACTTTTTTGTTTTTGTGTGGAGTTTTGGGAGTTATTGCCAAAATAAGGTTATTTCGCGTGGTTTTAATATTGGTGGTAGTCCTTCCTCTTAAGATAAGACAGAAAAGAACAATTCACCTAACCGATTATCATAATACTAAATGTTTCGCTCCCTCATTCAATACTTAATCTCTCGGTGTGGATAGTCGGGAAACACTCCCGTTGGTGGAATTGTCAATTCAGAAGTTAAAAAATCCATATACCGACCATCCATTCAGATCTATAATGCAATTACAATTCAGAAGATAAAAAAATACCGTATCGGTGGTCAAGTTGGCCAGGGCGCCTACCTGGAATCAGGGCCGGCTCGTGGGTAGGGCGACCCGGGCGACCGCCCGGGGCGCTGAGATTTAGGGGCGCCAAATTTTGGAATTTACAATATTTTTAATTCACATCCCAGTGGATTGAGGATATTTTTTTTTCTGACTCACTAGAGAGATAGTTGCTCTAGTTTCTAGTTTCGAGTATCGACTGCACAAAAATTACATAATTTTGGTATTGTATTCAGCCCACTACTTTTTTCTAAAACCCACCAAACTCACTTTAAAAACCTGATTTTCCAAATTTTGGCCTGCGGCGCTGTTGTTGGCCACCGAACCCAAATCAAGAAAGACTTTCATCTCTTGCTATGCTTTCGATCGAAAATGACGAAGCTCATCAGCTTGATCTCGCGTCCCTAGTAAAAGTGTTAGCCGAAACCAAACCAAGACGCGTTAACTTGAAACAATTGAAAAAGGAATAGTGTGGAAAAAAATCAAATTACTAATGTTATAATATATTTCATTTTTAAAACTGACAATAAAGAGCTGCTGACTTATGTTGATCAACATGAATATTTTGTATTCAATTCATAAAACAAATATATACATTAATCTGACTTCCTAGTTCAAAAACCATTTGCATCAACATTTGTGAATGAAGACTTTCCGGGGTCTCAGACTGCCATTGTAGGAGGACATAGAGGTAAAAACCTTCTTGTATTGATTTGGAAAGCGGCGGGGGGGGGGGGGGGGGCATATAAAATCGCTTACCCAGGGCGCCAAAAAGTCACGAGCCGGCCCTGCCTGGATTGTGGGAGACCCGGGTTCAAACCCCGGTCGGGATGGATTTTTTAAGTTCTGAATCGTATTAAATATAAACTTAATTATCATAAATACATTAGAAAATTTCCTTCCACGGGAACAATCGTATAACTTATAGAAAAACTGCTAAATCATTGATGTTTGATGAAAATTGATGGAAACTTCGTTTGGAGATTGTCATAGAAGTGGGAATTGTGGTTTAGTATAACATTATCAATAACAACTTCCCTTTAAATTATTGTACAACAGTACAATCACCAAAAATTAAATTTTGTAAACACAATAGCGTGTGAGTTATAAGTCAGAAGAAACCTTCTTTGAGCTCAGCTAGCGTGTTTCAAGAGCTCCCGTCGTGTCTCGTGTCCTCAGGAGCAGCGTGTCAAGTACAACCAGGCCTACTCCCGCGTCTTCGGCAACGACCCCGCAGCGCTCGAAGCCATAGAGAAGTCAGAGTCGGAACCTGCGCTCTCGACCCTGGTTCAGAGGTGGCTGGAGCGGACGCCCGGCCTTGAGATGGAGGGGTTCAACTTCTGGGGGCAGTACCAGGAGGCCGTGAACAAGCTGCTGTCGGAGCAGAGGGAGCGGCCGAGGTGGGTACACTAAGAGGCCTTGAGACGGAGGGACGCTTGGTGGAGGTGCCGGGTAAAGTGAGGGCTCACAATAAATTCGGACTGTTTGGTGGAGGTGCCGGGTTAAATGTTGGCCACAATAAATTACGGACTGTTTGGTGGCGTTGCCTGGTTAAGTGTGGACACAGAATAAATTACGGACTGTTTGGTCGCGTTGCCTGGTTAAGTGTAGACACACAATAAATTACGGACTGCTTGGTGGAGGTGCCGGGTTAAGTGTGGACTCACAATAAATTACGGACTGTTTGGTGGAGGTGCTGGGTTAAATGTTGGCTCACAATAAATTACGGACTGTTTGGTGGAGGTGCCGGGTTAAATGTTGGCTCACAATAAATTACGGACTGTTTGGTGGAGGTGCTGGGTTAAATGTTGGCTCACAATAAATTACGGACTGTTTAGTGGAGGTGCCGGGTCGTAGAGTTGGTTAGTTTTGTTATCACACAAAACATTGCGGACTATTTGGTGGAGGTGAAGGCCCAACTTTGCACGATGAACCACAAACCTCCTATGTGCTGTTGTCTCATATCGGTGTGAGATCTAATGTGTTGGTAATAAATCTTTCTGGTGACGGAGGTAAAGAGAAAGAACGCGAGGAAGATAGAACCCTGTGATCTTCGTCCTGGTCTGAAGATACTTTCATGGCTAAGCTCTTCCTTTGTCTGCGGTTGAGACTAGACTAACCTGTAACAGATCAATTCCTTAGTGATGATGTTTGGACTTTGACATTCAATGGCAGAATTTTGTTCTATTTACCTACACCATTAAAGTGATTAATAATATTAACACAATTCTGTTAATTTCTTCTGCGAATGGGGGCAAATAACGATGGGGTAATGGTTAAATAACTTTAAAATGCATAATAAATAGACATCCTCTTTGCCCTAAAATAATGATGACCTAAATACTATGGGTATCAGAAGTGTTATAGCTTAAAGTGTGTTTGATTCCAGGCCGAGCCCAGCCCCACTATCCGCAAGCACCGGCTCATGGACTACCAACGTCGCAAGGAGATCTTCGCGTCCATCTTCGAGCCGGCCATGCACGCCGCGTTGATCTCGCGCGGGGAGCGACACTTCTCGCACCGCGCGCTGCAGGGAGCGATCATGATCACTTTCTACCGGGACGAGCCGCGCTTCAGCCAACCTCATCAGCTGTTGATGCTGCTCATGGACATTGACTCGCTCATCACCAAGTGGAGATGTAAGTGCGCGTGTGTTTGCGTGTGTGTGTGCGTGTGTGTTCAGTGTTGCCGTGATAGTCCATCACATTTGATGTCCTGGAAGGTATTGAAAATATAGTCAAGTATCTTGCATGTTATTTATTTCTCGATTTGTTTAGTCGGGAAACACTCCCGTAGGTGTAATTGATATTATTTACTACAATTCAGAAATTAAAAAAGTCCGCCCCAACCGGGAATCGAACCACGGATCTCCCGCATTCCAGACAGGCGTCTTAACCACTAGACCATCAGGACGGGTACATTTTCAGCTCTGAATTGTAGTTGCATTATACATCTGATTGTTAGTAAGTTCTCTCTCCATCCCATATAGTTAGAGGTACGTAAAAATAGCATTTTCAAGTGTCATTTTATAGCGTTTTGTAGCATCTATTTTTTGGCCACCTTCAAAAACTTGTGCATGAACATTTTTCATATTATTATTTTGAAATTATGTCATCAAGGTTGAGTCAATATTCATGCATAAAAATGTGTAGAGTAGGATTCAGCCAAGATTGAACGACCTTCAAAGTTGCATTTGTTTAAATCGGCATAACCAACACAGGAGAAATAAAATTGCTAGCATCATTTTTCTACTCCGTGCGCTGCGTGCGTGTGGCGAGGTGACGAACTAGGTGTATGTCAACAGACCACCATTCCAAACGTTGGAGGTTATGTTTCATTAGGATACTGTCATTGCGTGTTATGTTTTGTCACTGAGTTGTTTTGGATATTAAAATTCTTTGTCTTATATTATTATTTTATTTTAATCAACACAATTCTATTTGCATTAAAATTGAACTAGGCCCTAGGGCAAGGATACTATTATACACTTTGTTCTAGCCTAGCCTAGGGCCAGGCCTAGCCTATGCAATTTCTCGTTGGGGGGGGGGGGGGGCAAAAGCCTAGGCCTTGCTTTAATATGCAGCCTATCTATGATGCAGCCTAGGCTAGCTAGATCTAGTCCTACATTGATAAAACAGGGAAATTCTTGTGATATTTGTTCAATTTGGGGAAACTAGGCCTAGCCTAAGGCTACGCGTAGCCTAGCATCGGCCCAACTCAGGTAGTGTAGGCTAGCCTAGGGCTAGGCCTAGTATTTATAGCCGTGCCCCCCAAAAGGAATATTAAAGGTATTTTTTTTTCTAAAAGCCTTATGCCTATAACCGTTGTCTTGTACGTATTTAGGTCCTACTGTTTAGGTACCTAGGCCCTACCTAATTGGTTGGCTTACTAGACTGTGTTTTTCCCGCGGGCCCTATTTACTTCAACATCAGACAATTGATAGACCTACTCAATTAATCAATACTTAGGCTATGCCTATACATAACATTAAAATATTATTAAATATTAATTAATAAATAGTCAAGCCCAGAACTCAGAAGAGCAACCAAGTAAAGAAATTAGCCTAGTCAGAATCAGAAACAAGATTATAGCAGAAGACGTAGGCTAGGGCCTATCCAGGGCCTATCTGTTCTGTGCAGGCCTTTAGTAATATTTTAGCTGATTGTATGAAAGTGGTATTGGGAAGATCGCTCATTGGTCAATAAAATAAAACCATTGTTGTCAACTGTGAAAACGAATAACGACTTGACATTTGTTTGTTATTTATTACTTTCAATGAATTTGATCGTCCAGATTACATTAAATTAATCTTTTAAACAATAATTTAGTATTTTTATTTAATAATGCACCGTGTATAATTCATTAATTTTTTTAAAAGTACATTTTCAATTAGACCTCCAATTTTGTTCAAGTGGTTCACATGAAAAATGGCCGCCGAACAGTGTCAAAAGGTCATTCAAAGTTGTGTGATTCCTACTCTATAAACATACTATCCCTACTATGGAAAATAAAATAAAATGGGACTGGAAAACCTAATTTTTAAGTGAAAAAATAGGGCTTTGTAGCATCTATTCACAAAACTCTATATTCACGTACTTCTACATATAGTATATTCCCGAATATTTCCAGACAACCACGTGATCATGGTCCAGAGGATGATTGGCTCAGCTCAGCTCGGCACAGGTGGCTCCTCGGGGTATCAGTATCTTCGCTCAACACTCAGGTGGGTTATTCAGCCAATACTCGCAACAATTCTTCAAATGTTTACCATAATTTGTGCATATATATGACTGCTTCACCATATGTCTGTAAGATTTATCTCCCTGTAACGAATTCTTGCTGCATAATACGAAAAGTCATGCGATATGGGAACAAATACAAACCAGTTTAAAAAAATGTGTATGACAATTCTCTACTGAGAACACCTTACTAGTGTTTTCATTTATTGAGAAGTTAGTGTACAGTTTTTTAAATGTGTTGTATCCTCACCTATACTCTAAATAAAGCTTCATCGTTTTAAAGTACAGCCCCCCCCCCTTTCACCTCGCAGACTCGACAAAAACTAGTTTGAAAGAATATATTTTTATTTTGTAGATTGCGTCAGGAATTGATGATAATCTAAAAAAAGTTTAATGAAGCTCTTGCTTGATATAGTAGGTAACGATAAAGTTAAATCGTAAGTTGAATGTTATTAGTTGATTGGATATTGCTTAACGTCTCATATTAATGCACTTTGGCTATTCGAGACGATGAGTGGTGATAGATGAGGATGAAGTATGAACAGAAGGGAGGAGGGGAAACCCGGTACCGGCACGTAGCCTACTCCTTTCGAAATGTACCAAGGGGACCAACGGCTTAACGTCCCATCCGAAAGGACGGTGTAACCTTAACAGTCATATAGGTTCCTCCACTAACCCGGACTGCCGAGCAGACGTCGAGGAGAACGAAGCCGTTACACTAGCTCTCGAACCCTCCATCTGCTCTAACCAGCGGTATACGTGAGTTTCAGGGCAGAGCGGTCACCCACTCTAACCCCTGACCACGCCCCATTCTCGGTGTTTGAGTGGGCACCGGTTAAACCACCTCGGAACTTAGTGAAATAAAGCATGTTGTCAACAGGGTTGGCTTGGTCTGTTTCAAATTGAATGTCCTCCACTGAAAATAAAATATTTGACGCGGGTAGACTCTAAAACATTTGTGTAAATAAATGCGTAATGTTCTGTGTTGTGTTCCAGTGATCGCTACAAGGTGTTCCTGGATCTGTTCAACCTGTCCACCTTCCTCATCCCTCGGGAGTACATCCCCCCTCTCAGCCGGTACATGAAGAGCAAGCTGGCGATGTCCAGGGAGTTGTCCTCACCTCTCATGGAGTCGGAACGTAACGGGATGAGCGGGCAGACGGAGAACGACCTCGCCTCCCTCACCTTGGACGACAACAAGCACTCATATCTGAACGGCGACAAGAGTGAAGAGGACGCCAAGTCTTGCCCTCAAAACACTTAACACTGTTTTGTTAAGAAATATTAAAACGTTAAAACTATCCATGTTATTTTATTACGATTTACGAGCATAAAAAGTTGGGAGCCGCCAATTTGGATCTATGAATTCAAAAAAATAAAAGATTATAAAAACAAAAGAATTGAAAAGAATTAAACTGAAAAAACTTTTGATCGGCCTCATTTTGTGGCACTCGGTGAAAAGAGTGGTGTAAAACAAAAATCAGGTCGAATTGTGTGGGTAACATTTTTTAGAGCAAAAATTGCGAAAGGTCGACGAAAATGAGAAGTAAGAGGTAGAAAATTACCAAACAAAAATATGTCTACGGTGGAAGCAGATGTTCTGACATCAAATCGTACGAATATGTGAACATGTTTTTAGGGAGCATGGTCAACGTATAGATTTAATTTTAATCAATCACAATTTATTTGGAAAATCAGAGGCTATTATAGATGTATTGTATTGCATTGTATTATTGTCTTCCCTACTATTGACTAGTCGGTGGCAGGTTTATTAGTGTTACCAAAGATTAGTCACATGACTAATCTTTGGTGTTACCATGGTAACCTATAATTAATATCCTCTGGGCTAACAATGGAAGGGGGGAGGGGAGAATCTTTCAAGTGGGAGACGTGTATTAAATAATAATTTTTAAACGAGTTAAGGAGAAAGTGGGTAGTCTAAAAGAGAAATGTTTGGATCAGGAAGGACACTTTGGACAGTGTTGAGAAAGGAGGAATAGGGAGGAATAAAGGATAATGAACAAGATTGTGGGAAAACGCCAGAAAGTAGGGATAACTTTTGAACATCACTGGTGGCGTCGGTGAAATAATTACATGGTGAACGCGAGGTGGTTTTAACAGGCTTTTTTAGCCGGAAACGTTGAGAAGAAATGTTAATTAACAAGAAAGTTCTGAAGGAAAACTAAGAGAGAAAAGGAAACAATTTGAAGATATTTATGAATTTTCTTTTAATTTTGTATTCACCTAGACGGAGAAACGAACCCAGAGAAGAAATTTGTAATGTAAATATGTCTCAACTTGGTAGTAGGCCCTACATATTTGGCACCGAGAAAAAATTATTATTATTAATTATTATTATTTACAATACAAATATAACAATAAATTTAAACTTTTTCATGAATTAATGTTTTTTATTTACAGTTTTTCGTTCCTCAGAACAATAAAGGAACGAAAATTTCTCCCTTAATTTCCACCCCGTTCCTTCCCATGGACGTTGGTTTGGCTCCCGTATTATCGGCACGGATTTTTGTAAATTGCCCTTCATTTCATCATCATCTATCACCATTCACCACTCGTCTAAAAAATATTCCAGTTAAAACAATGCCGCCGGAATATTGAATCCGCCTGTCAGACTGGACAGATGGATAATGTTTATTCTCGCAGGTATATATAAACACATAACAAAAACTTGTAGAAATACAGCCAAACCTTACACACTCAAAAGGAATGAGATCTAAAAAAAAGGGCCAAGCTCATCTACCCTTCCACATAAACGTACAGTGTCCCATAACAGCATCCTCGAAAAGCTTGGCAAAATAGAATTTGCGATTATTAATTTAACGTAATAGTTTATCCAAGTTCTTTTTTTCTAATTAATTTAAACGTAATAACATGCAAATTCTATTTTGCCAAGCTTTTCGAGGATGCTGTTATGGGACACTGTACGTTTATGTGGAAGGGTAGATGAGCTTGGCCCTTTTTTTAGATCTCATTCCTTTTGAGTGTGTAAGGTTTGGCTGTATTTCTACAAGTTTTTGTTATGTGTGTGATCTCATTACTTTTTCAAGTTCCATTACAAAATTATTTGCTAAAATATAATATTTTTATCAAAGTTGATTTAAATTCTATGGTATTAGCAGTAACAATATAGGATGTAAAATATCTAGACCCGGATTCATGTACATCCTGGGTATAGGTGGTATAACCATGGTATAACGACGGTATAAGGACTGGACCCCAATTCTTGAGTTCGTGGGAGATGAGTTGAAAACGCAATTTGAAAACGAAGTCGTTTTCGTTTTCGAAGGAATTGGTATTCTTGAACGGTATCGTGGAAAACGTCATGGGTTGTGAGTTGAAAGCATTGACATTAAACCCCTATAGTAGGCTAGATTAGCAGTCTCCTATACCTCCGCACAGGCGCGAGCGTAGCAAATTGAAGACTCAACCGGCCCATTTCAAGATGGCGATTTGGTGTTTTAATGTATGCTTTTTTAATGCAATAAAGTATTTTACTGGATTGTTTGATATGGTTTTAGCTTGTGCAGCATGGTATTAAACAAAAGAAACAATACGAAGTGATTGCATAAGGGAATTTAGTAATCATTTGGTGTTAAAGGCTAGTATGCTTACCTGTCAACCTGGCGGCAATCTTGAGAACTATTTGGCCACATATCGCTCCCATTTGATTAACATGTAAACTGTCATTTTAAGATGGCTTCTAATTGTACCGGAAGTGGACCACCGACTGCTGGTCTAGCCAATTATATAGGATGTCTATGGTTGAAAGAGTATCACGAAATCCAAACACTTTAAAAAGATTTGCGTATAGCAAAGAGCTCGAAAAAGTTCTATATTTATTCTAGATGGCAGTGCCTTCATAAACGCGGGCCAATCGAAAGACAAGTTGTATGAAATGATTTGATTGTTGCAATTATGTAAACAAACAGATGAGCAAGTTCATATCAGAACAATGTTGTGCTGGCATAGGGTTGGCTAGGCTTGTCAAGCATGTAATGTAAGTATGAATTTTACTAGTCCTATAGCCAAATGGAACTTTAGACCTACACTTTTTGCATTATAAATAATTTTCCACATCTGGGCCTAGGCCAGGGACGGTTTCTGATTTGTTTTATGAGAGTATAATGACACCTTTTCTCGTTCCACACAAAGAAGAAAAATTTTAAATGTCCGCTATTTGTTTACGTATCGCACTTTCCCGCCTAACTCTGCTTATACCGTCAACAAGTGTCAAGTAACTATGGTTACTTGTTGATTGTATGCCAAGTGTTTAAGGCTTATTTTAAAACCTTTATTTGGAAGCCTTCCAACAAACTTTTTCAACTTTTTTTTTCAAAAGAGACTATATTTCTATAACCTTAATGTCCATGTAAAATATGAACATTGTAGTCCCACCCGTCTGGTCAGAATCGCGGGCCGACGTATTAGATGTTAGCAGTAGCAGTAGCAGTAGCTAGCAGTAGCTAACATCCTTAAAGTGATTTTGAGCATGTTTCAAGCCATTTTTTCACCAAGAAGGAATAATCGTACCCCAATAAAATTTGGCATGTGTTGTCAGGTACCTAAATCCCCTCGATTGTGATAGTTTTCAAGTTCACATCACGTTACATGACGGCTGGGTAACACCTCGAAATCACCCCAACTCTGCTTGGTGTATAAGGTGCTTGAGTGTGTAGCGCACCGCGGCTTGGCTGCGGCGCCCTAACGGGCACCTAGATAAACCAACTAATCAATAACATAACGTGCAGTAAACCCACAAACTGCGGTATCAATAGTGTTTTAACTGTAATTTGCTCTTCATAGAAGACTTTACTGTTATAACTTTTATCAAGATAATTGAGTCTAATAACAAATTGAAATCGTCATTTCTAGTGGGGTCCGCCTTTACCTTACAAAATTTTAACGCGGTATGGAGGAAAAATATTTCTGTACATGATAATATATTACAATTATTCAACCCACGTCTACCTGTTGCCAAACCCTGAACTATTGTTAATGACATGTTAATATATAATATTATTATGCATTTAGATGCACTGCATTAGGTTTGGTAGTGTGTTTAGCTTTATGAGCTGGCCGGTTCAGTTCACGGACTCAAACCGCTTTAACCGACTATTCCAACACAATGGATTTTAAAATCTCGCGGTTGTACAGAGCCACGAAAGAGAACTGCTCGAGTTGAAAACACAGCCACTTGGCAGCACTGTCTAGAGCGCCTGAATAGTGCGACCTAGGCCACCCGCAGAACACTGCATGAGACAACCTTGAGAAGTGCTGTGCCGCTCACTCAGTGCTAGCGTACGAGACCCTCATTTGGGAAGCCCACGATTGATTCCGACCATATCTATTACTGAATAACCGACAGTGTTGGCTCGAGCGCTAAGCGTTAAGGTCTCGAGTTCGAATCCCGTCGAGACCGGCAATCCTGACTGAAGGTTTTTCCATGCAAGGAAATGAGTCCTCTCAAACAGCCCTCGGACATTCCTTTCTAAACTAGGGCATGAGTGCCCTACAATGGAAATCTCGCTTGGCGAGAAAAATACAATAAAATAAATAATATTCCTTGTTAATAACTTGAAAGGTAAAAGTTTCTCCTCGATTAGTTTCCCATACTTTTATTATAAGAGTAGACATCCCCTATATGGAACACTTTCTGTCTGTCTGTCCGTCCGTCTGTGCGAGTGTCATTTCTCACGATTAAATCCGCACATAACCTCCAATTTTGACATGCGTTTTTTGTTTACATTGCCCTTCAACAAGGATGCTACAGAATGTTTTTGGTGGTCCTTGGGGTAGCCCCCCCCCCCCCGAATGTTTGAGTAGTAATCTACTCGGCAAAGACTCGACGTCTCCAACATTATGAAGACATTCTAAAAATAATGTCTTTAATCTTGTATCATATTCGGTTAGTTTAACTTTTTACCAGCCTATCTCCTCATTATCTTATCATGTTTCTTTTTCAAACAAACTCAATTTTCAAATCACTGTTCTATTCACTACCGAAGAGATTCAGTGAGTTTGGTACCCACCACAGTCAACCCGAACAAATTGATGTAAGTAAACCTAAACACCTATACACCTTATTATAGGGAGCATTAATTAAGGCTATTCCAGAACATCTTACCGATATTTTGAAAAATGTCTGAAAGTTGGTTTAATGTTGAATGAAAGAGGAACAGAATGAAAAATAATAATAATACAAAAAATGGACTGGACAATAGCTTCATTTTGGCCATTATATGCAAATTTTGGGTCAATAAGAAAATTAAAGTTGTGTAGGCGCAATAATTAATTTTGAGCTATGATTTTTTTATTGTTTAAACACACCTTTGTCACCCTACGAGTATTAGGGCAAACAATTTTCTGAAATAAAATTAAATGGAATATCAATGTGCGATTTTTTGTCTGTACAAATAAGAGTTTTGCACCGGTGGACGAAAAAAATCGTACATCAAACGTAATTTCAGAAAATTATTTTCTTACCATTTTTCGCAAGAACGTCGCTGTAGTTCTATCCGTCAACAACATCAGTCAACATCAGTTTTACCAGGTGTGAAGGGTGCCCTCTTCAGGCAACAAACTAGGTTGTTAGGGTGTTAGGGTAATTGTGAAGAAAATTTCCAAGGGCCTTGGTTCAAACTTTCAGTCAAGATTGTCGGTGGTGGGATTCGAACCCGTGACCTCCCGAACCAGAGTCTCACGCATTACGCACGAGCTACCTCTGTCGGCTTGCACTTGAGTTTCTATCGGGAAGTTCGATCTTCGTCTTAGGCCTTTACATTAATTAATTCTGATAGAGGTAGCTTATGCGTTGTGCTCGGGGGGACTGCACTTCGAGAGGTCGTCGGCTTGATACCCGACACCGGGAATCCTGACTGAAGAGAAGGCCTACTTTGTTCATAAAATGAATATTGAGATTGAGTATTACTATCAAACACCAGCGTTTTCTTAGTAGCGCGTTCAACTTTCTAAGGAACTTTAATGGGAACGCATTCCTATTCTTAGATCAGGAACTTGTAACGTGAAAAGTTACAACGAATTTAATGTTCCTTTATAAGGTACTTCGACGCCCCAATCTCGTCGAATTCCAGTACCGTTCCTGATATCGTAAACTACAGGATAAAAAATCTTGGAACTTTCCGTGTTTTCGATAATGGCTCACCGCCTAGTCAGATTCCAAGTGGTGGAATGGAAGCGGATGGATATCTTGGGCAAATTTAAGTCTGTTTTTTTCTATTTATCAATTTACTATTTATTTATTATTTTCTCTGTAATTTGTACTATTTATTTATTTTTTTTATTTATTTATTATTTTCTCTGTAATTTGTACACATTACACAAAACTTACAGAATGAAACAGGAAAGCAGGCCTATTATGGCCCATCCACCGCAGTGATCCTGTTCCATTCTTAACATTAATAAAATAATATTTTTCTAAACTAGGAAAACGCTTAAGTCCCGTCGCGTTGATGGATGAGCTTTTTTGTAAGTTTTTAGTTTGTGTGGGATCTATTTACTTATCAAGTGCCTTTTGAACGCATTGTTGGTGATTGTTGTCAAGTTTCTATTGTTACTTGTAAATTGTCATTATAAACCTAAAAAAAAACTCAAATTAAAAACCATTATTCTATGGATTCTGCTAACTTTTTCAACTTTTTCTTTCAAAAAGCAATACATTACCATTACTTTAATGTCCATGTGAAATACTGAACGTTGGTAGCCCCACCCGTTTGGTCAGAATCGGCCCAAATGTCACGAAAAATATCGCACTAAAAATCGAAAAAAATCGTAAAAGTACGATATTCATGAGAAATATTTCTTCGATTGTACCCAAAAACTATACACTTCTAAGTTCTAAGATTTCGAAGGTCCCTCCAATTTCATCAATATCGGATATGCCGTTTGCCCAGTAGAGAGCGAACAAACAGACAGAAAAAAAAAACAGAAAAAACACCCGAGCTATATGTTTTTTGGGGGTCGGTGAAATTGAAGTCTTCGCTTCGCTCATCCAATAAAAGAAAAGTAACCATATTTATTGTTATTTAAATCAGTTATTGTAAAAGGAACTAAGGTCCTTTTGAGGAACGTCTCAGTTCATTTCAAGCAGAAGTAACTTAAGCTTTTCGAAGTTCGTTTTCTGGTGGAACTGGCCCAAGACTGTCGAACACCAACAGCCCTTGTACTTACTCTCCCGACTATCCTAACAATCAATCTGCGGATGAGCAATTAGTTTTTGGAATTGATTTCCTGGAGTTTTATCTTGATGGCCACGTGAAGAGGAGAGTGCGCTGCTAGTAAGCTGGTGTATAGGTATATCCTAGAATCGAGTTTCATAATACAAGGAAAATAGGATTAAAAAAACATACAAGGAAAACTGAATATATTTTCATTTCAGCTACGTACACCAATGATGATTGTATAGTTATTTTGTACAAGTTGTCTATACTAGTCAGACGAATCTTCTGTTGATAACACCATTCTAGTGGCACCGACGAAGATAAGACTTTAGCTTCGCAACGGAATTTGAACCACGATATTTTTTGTGTTCAGTATTCGAAGTCTGTGATGCTCTCCCTATTAAAGTTGGACGTTATATAATCGCCGGCTAGCTTGTTAAGAATACATAATATCTAGTCAAACTCAAGCTCAAGGTCGCGCGAGAACTGGCAGTCATGCCAGGCCCAGTCAGTGACGTTTTAGTCGAGAAGATAACAGGTTGGCCTAGCAACCGGCCGGCATATCGTCTTCTTACCTCTTCACTCCACGCCGACATCAGGTAAGAGCCAGTCGTAATTTTAGTCTTTAGTTTTAGCCAAAGCGATATATATTTATATAGTGTTAAATGTTCTGAAAGCAATGATAGGGCCATGCATGTTCTATAAAAGCACGTCCTGTACATCGTCAGGGAATCTACTGAAAAATTAATTCACAAACGTCCAAAAACAAATTATTGTACTGGTAATGGTTATGTGAGTGAGTGAGTGAGGTTATGTATGTGTTTGGTACCAGCTATGGTCTAAGGTTTGGTACTCAAAGGTTTGGTACATCCATAAATTCGTATTTAGAATCTACCCACTCAGTCACAGAACTGATTTTCAGTGGGGGACATTAAATTTAAAACCGACTAAGCCAACCCTGTAGGCGCCGACACCATCGACGAGCGACCAATGACCAACTAGATACCAGCATATTTAAGGGTATGGAAATTTGTTATTTTTTTCAGCCAATAACATAACAAGAGACAAATAAAACATTGGGACATAATAGTATTTGTTATTGTTTTCAGAACACAATAGACAATTTAACAATCGTGTACATTGATCGAGTCCTAATCCAAAATTGTGTAATTTATAGTCTGAGATTGCGAATTCGGACCCAAAACCATATAAAATAAGTTGTAAGGTTTGGGATTGACTGTACTGTAAAACCAACGAGAACGGCTATTTGAGTATTCATTTGTTTTTCATATTTGACTGTATAATTCTTATAATATTATATTCCAAATATTATATGGTATCATGGTGTTAAGTTTACTTTTTACCGGCTTAATATAACATTGATAAGTGATAAGCAATCTGCACCAAACTTTGAAGCATGATTAGATTAAAGGGGTGGCTCGAGGGCTAAGAGCTTGACTCGGATTCGGAAGTCCCGGGTTCGAATCCCGTTGAGACCGGCAATCCTGACTAAGGTTTTTTCCTTAGTCGTTAATACGAATGCAAGGGATTGAGTACACGCCTGAAGAGGGGCATATTGCACCCTATAACAAATATTTTATTTTATTGCTTCCAAGCAATAACCGGTTTTCAGTTTTCACATTCAGAATATGTATCACGTGGAGTATGTTGATATATGGCACAGGCATTGTACGAACTAAAAAATACTTATAGGAAAACTCACTTACAAGGGCACATTTACAAAATCTTCCTGTTGAATAGTATACAACCTCTAAACTAGTGCCACAAAATACCCTCCTTCACGTTTCTGGTGTATTTTTGTCACAGTCATTTAGAGAAAGCAAGTAGAATTTTGTTTAGCCTGGAGGCTGGGGCTCGCCCCCAGACTTCTGTCTGGTTGACCCCCTTCATGATCCCCCACTCACCTTTCCGCTGTACATTAAAAAAAAATTAAAACATGATTTTATTGCTTTTTAGTAGATCCTGCCGAATAATTAAACGTGAAAATTACTGCACCCCACTTCATCACATGCAACCCCTTCCCCATGCCATTGTGAAGGATTTATATTATGCGTATACCGGTATGTGCATCTTTGGGTATATTGTGTGTACCTTGAACTTGAGTGTTGGTCGTATTGTATTTCATGTATTGTTTTGTGTGATTCCCGGTTAAACTTATTATTTTTTATTCTTAATTTTAATTTTAATTTATTAACATTCCATTCAATTCAACACTCATATGCCCACAAATGGTAGGCGAGTACAGGACATTGTCATTAAGTGTACTAGTCTAAACATCACAAATAATAAATTACACAATATAACAGATAACATCAACAATGTACCAGTCTAACAAGCGCCATATTATGCTCTCCCAGCCATATTACTTGTTCACCATTATTTTAGTACTGTAATTTTTAAATATAATATTTACACAGGTGAAACCGGTAGACATAGGCTAACCTAATATACAGTAAAAGCTAATGCCAGTTGACATCAGTATTTACTAGTTCACATCTAAAATCTAATATCTAATATCACATCTAATGTTTTTTATCTTGAATATAATATCATTCCCTTACAGTGTAGAAACTGTGTTGTAGCAACTAGCAATAGTTTTTTTCTTTGGGTTTAAAACTGGTCCTAGATTTCAACTCATCATTTTGAGGACATATAATTTCATCTGGTAGCTTATAGATCTTCACTCCAATATTTACCGGGTCACAGACTTACAATCTAACAATTTCAATCTGTGGCTTAATTGATGTAGTTTAAACCTGCTTCTTGTATTGATACCATGGAGTGACTCATTTGATTGAAAGAAGTGGGGGAAATCTCTGACAAACATTACTACTTCCAGAGTATACAAGCTTGCTAACTGTTAATCATTTTATTTTTTTGAAAACTTGCTTACAGGAATCTCTTGCTCCAATATGTGACATATAGCGCACAGCTCTTTTTTGGAGACAGAACACTTTCCCAACGTTTACAGAAAATTGCCCCAAAACAAAATCCCATAGTAAATAATGGATTGAACATTAGCAAAATATACTATTCTCAGAGTATTCGTGAAGATAAATTCTTCATCTGAAAGCAAGCAGAGCTCAGTTTGTTACAAAGATCATCAATATGTGGTGTCCACTTCATTCTAAAGTCTAGTGTGAGGCCAAGGAATTTAGAGTGATCAATATTAACAGATATATTATTATAGTCCAATGTGACAATTGGCTGGTTACCCTTAACTTGAAAGTCCATTATTTGTGTTTTAAACAGTTTAACTTCATTTAATTTTCGGTGAACCAGGTCTCTAATAGTTCCAGAATCATTTTTAACTTGTACAGTAGCTCATCTAGAGTTTTTGTCGTAATAACTACACTTGTGTCATCTGCAAAAAGAATAGCTTTGCACTCCTGTGGAAGGTTGGATGTCAAGTCATTAAAATAGAAGCTGAAAAAGGTTGGGTCAACATTTGAACCTTGTGGGACCCCACTAATGACATGCTTCCATCTTGAAGAGGTGCATTTCCCATCACTACTAATATCAATCCTTTGTTTCCGGTTACTAAGGTAAGACTTGACCCATGCTCCTGATACCCCCCTTAAAGTGCAACTTGTTCAATAAAATCTTATGATTTAATGTATCGAATGCCTTAGACAGATCACACAGGACTGCTCCAACTGCAAGCTTATTTTCTAGAGCATTATTTATTTCATGAATCAATTGGAAAGTAGCTGTGGATGTAGAATGATTCTCTCTAAAGCCATGTTGTTCATTACATAATATTCTATTATTTTTAAGAAACGGGTGGAGTCTATTGAATTGAGAAACAATTTTTCAAAGACCTTGGACAAAGTTGGTAACAGTGCCACTGGTCTGTTGTTCGATATATCATGGAGTTGGACAGTATTATTTATAACTCCATAGTCCATGGATATATCATTACGCTTTACTTTTTTAAACAGTGGCTTACTATAGAATATTTTAATTTCTCCGGGAAAATTCCCATTTTAAACGAGCAATTACAAATGTGAGACAGAGGCCCTGAAATAAAGGGGGCACTATGTTTCAATATAAGGTTAAGAATTCCATCCCATCCCACCCAGCTGAAAGCTTCGGTTTAAAGGTATTAAAAAATAAAATCTTGTATGTCATTGCGACCTAATTTAACTTAGCACCACACTGTTCCGAAGTATCTGTTGTTGTTGTGATCTTTCAGTTTCTCCGCTACATTTATATAAAAATTATTAAAAGCTTCTGCTGCTTTCTTGTTTGAGAAATTAATGGTATTTCGTTTATTTTGCATGAATGTTCGTAAATATGATAGTAATTTGCCACTGATCAACGTACAAATTATTTGAATGAATCGTCAAAACGCGCGCGCGTCTTTTCGCGTAGTACTTTCGCGCCAGCCTGTTGAATGTGCACTGTGCAGTGTATGGGAAGTTCTGCCCGCTGCCCGCGCGTCGTTCGCTCGTTCTGTCATTTGCACCTGCCCGAAGCGTCCTCCTCTTTGTGGTATGTATAAAAGTAATTGCTAAACTCGATTTCTAGTAGAGTCTGCACCCAGGTATACGGCCAGTGTACCCCACTACCGGACCTCGGCCCTGTGGGGCGGAAGGGAGGACATTCAATAGAGTTGAATAGAACTTGAAAGGTGGTTTGAATTCATAATTTACCTGTCATTGTTTACTATCGCGTGTACTTAAAACATATTAATATGAGGGAAATTGTTACATTTTCCGAAAAAATCGAACACAATATTGTAAATACGATTGAAATTGGCTTTGAATGAAAATTTTCAGGCAAAATTAGATTTTTTGTCATATACAAACCCCATGTGTGTCTCCCTTTAAATACACATGTTACGTGATGTCCAGGAGAAAAACACACACCACAACAACGTTGCATCCAATATTAGCAATTAGATATGAAAATTGTAATAACAACTTGATAATAAGCCCACAATAATACAATTAATAAAACGAATGCGGAGTGCGTAATACAATTTTATTATGAACAACAAGACATTAATGAGAACCTTACAATATTACCTCTTTTCATCAGAAGTAATTAGCCTTGCCTACTGTCATTAGCTCCGTATTCGTTTCTAAGTAGGGATGCTGCCGTGCCGTCTGTTCTTGAGAGGGCGATCACATCGCGTGAAATGAATGACATATATTGCCAAACATTAGAATCGATTTATAACACATATTTTAGTCTTGTATGTGTACTGTCGCTTACGCCGGTATAAAATCTGGAGACATAAATTCTTCTCGTTATTCCGGCGGGTCAGGAGGCGGTTGGGACAAAACGGGACCGTGGTGCTGACAATGAGGTCCGTCTCAACGTGCGTCTCGTGTAATAGCCCCCCCCCCCCCCCCCCCCCCGTGTATACCCAATAACTTACAATTATCCCGCATGAACGATTTCGAAAAGCTTCGACTTCCAACAAACACGATTTTATCTTGAATTCCAAGAATTAGTTAATCCATTTGGAGTGAAGATGTCAACATTTTTGTGTTCTACAATATACCCACAACCCTTCCTGTCTTTCTGACTTTTGCAAGTTCAGTGTGGGTTAGAACTTTGAAGAGTACGTATACAGTGAGTGAGTGAGTGATAGGTTGTACTGTGTTTTTACTGTGAATAATAGGCCCTAATGCACCGTGTTTCTGAAAACTAAAACTATGTTGTGTTATGTTATGTTGTAGATTGATAGTTTATAGCAACATTTTTCTTCGGTATTGTCGTACATTTTTTAGGGTAATTGTGTGTGTGTTAGTAATTTTATGTATCTTCGCACTGACAAAGGTTCGAACTGTTATTATGTAAGAACTTTGTTTTTATATTAATTTTCTTCCGTAACGAGTTCACATCGAGTTCAGTTCGGCAGCAATGGCGGAAATTGGAAATCGCGATCAGTCTCCTGAGAAGTATTTACATACAAGGGCTACGGGTAAAACACTTACAAGTAAAGAACGCGTGCTTGTATTAACTGTGTATGCAAATTTACGCAAAGAAAATCCGAACGAGTTAGTCAAGGTAATTGCCGAAAAGGCGGCAAAATTATGTGGTGTTTCGCAAAGAACAGTGATGCAGTGTAAAATGGAATTTAACACTAATGGCGGTAAATTGACTACTCCCGGGAAAAACGGCCTCGTGGCCGAGATAATGGAAACACGCGCATGGACGTTTATGAAGACTTCGTGTTATGTGCAGTGCGCAGCAGAGTCCATGGTCTTTTCCGACTAAATATTCCTCCGACTGTCAAAAGGGTTAGGGAAGCAATAAATAATGATCCCGATCTTCCCAAATTTTAGCACCTCCACCGTATTTAGGCTGATGAAAGATATGGGATTTGAATACAAAAAACAAAAACGACGTTCAATTTTTATTGAAAGAGAAGATATTCAGCTGTGGAGGAGACGTTATTTGCGACAGATAAAAATTGCGAGAAGTCAAGGTAAACGTATTTATTATCTTGACGAGACCTGGGTAAATGCAGGACATACGCATGCATCAGCGTGAACGGATACTATAATAAAAAGTTCGAAAAGAGCATTTCTATCCGGGCATACGACTGGACTAAAACAACCTTTGGGCAAGGGCCGACGTCTTGTTGTTGGGCATGTTGGCAGTGACCAGGGCTTTCTGGATGGAGGTGCCTTCGTTTTCGAGGCTAAAAAATCATCTGGGGACTATCACCAGGAAATGGATGGCCCAAAATTTGACGGATGGCTTGAAACGTTCGTTCCCAATATGGAACCCAACTCTGTGTTAGTAATAGATAACGCCCCCTATCATACAGTGGAGATTGAGAAATCCCCAACAATGAGTTGGAAAAAACGTGACATTCAAGATTGGCTTTTGGCAAAAGGAATCCCTTTTAACGAAACTATGATTAAAGTTGAACTAATGCAAAAAGTAAACTTAAACAAACCCCCGGTCAAGAAAAATCGCGCAGATTTAAATGGTGAAAATGCTGGCCACACAATTGTAAGGCTACCACCGTACCATTGCGAGTTAAATCCATCGAAAATGTTTGGAGTCAATTGAAAAGATATGTAGCTTCTAATAATACGTCATTCAACATTGATAAAGTGAAAGATCTTGTGTATGAAGGATTCAATAATGTCACACCACAACAATGGAACAATTACGTCAAAAATGTTATTAAACAAGAAGAAGAAATGTGGGAAATCGATGGCATTACAGATACAGTTGTCGATCAAATGATCATTAGCACCGCCGATGATTCAGACACTTCGAGTGAAGAAGATGATGATGATAACGACATGCTTGCTATGCCGCTCTCAAACTAAAGACAGAAGCCCCCCTCTCAATATCCGAAGGCAACCCTGCCATTGAAACGTGATAAATAAGGTAAGGCTTTTGTTTGATGTAATGAAAAATTACCTCCGATGAACGGTGATATTGATTGGGTTGAGCGTAGCGAGCGTAGCGAGCGAAGCGAAGATTCCATTTCACTACACTGGAGAAAAAAATCCGCGATGTTTTTTTTTTTTTTTTTCTTTTTTTTTTTCTGTTTGTATTATTGTGTGTTTGTTAACACGATTCCGGCTAAACCGATACTCCAATTGCGATGAAATTTTATGGAGACCTTCGAAATCTCTGAACTTAGAACTGCCACGTTTTTGAGCGCAATCGGAAAATTATTTCTCATGAAAATCGCCATTTTACAAATTTTTTCGATTTTTCAAATAGTTCTTCGACTTATATGGTTTTTTCACAGAACCTTAATTTTATGAATTAAGATATTCTTGTGAAATTTGAGCGCAATCGAAAAATTATTTCTCATGAAAATCGAAATTTTACAGGTTTTTTCTTTTTTTAAACAAGTCTTTGACTTATAACACCTACATGCTTTATCCTATTGTAATGAATTTTTCACAGAACCTTAATTTTATGAATTAATATATTTTTGTAAAATTTGAGCGCAATCGAATAATTATTTCTGATGAAAATCTCAATTTTACGATTTTTTTCTTTTTTTTTAATTAAAAAAATTAAAAAAATAATGTTAATTTTGTATTTTTTAATTTAATTAAAAAAAATTATTCGACTTTGTAACAATTTTGTCACTGAACAACAGAAAATCCTCATAACACAATCATGGCAGCTCAATGCACCAATTACGCTCATCCAACAACGCGGCGGGACTTAAGCGTTTTCCTAGTATTATAATATGTTCTCAATAATGTATTGTTGTTATGATCGTTTTCTCAAGCGCTCGCGCTCTGCAATTCATTTTATTGTTTGTATTCTTGTAGGCTTATTATCAAGTTGTTATTACCATTTTCATTACAAATTGCTAATATTGGGTCCCAAGGATGCAACGTTGTTGTGGTTGTGTGTTTTCTCCTGGGACATATCGTATCGTATCGTAACATGTGTATTCAAAGGGAGACACACATGGGGTTTGTATATATGACAAATAGTCTAATTTTGCCTGAAAATTTTCATTCAAAAGCCAATTTCAATCGTATTTACAATATTGTGTTCGATTTTTTCAGAAAATGTAACAATTTCCCTCATATTAATATGTTTTAGGTACACGCGATAGTAAACAATGACAGGTGAATTATGAATTCAAACCACCCTTTCAAGTTCTATTCAAGTCCATTGCTTGTCCTCCCTTCCGACCGCAGGGCCGAGGTCCGGTAGTGGGGGTAGACTGGCCGTATACCTGGGTGCAGACTCTACTAGAAATCGAGTTTAGTTGTTTGTATTATACTAGGATAATTAAACTTACAGTTGCGGGAACGTAATAAACAACACACGTGCCAGTTCTCATGATCGACGGCCTAACCCCTAGCTAAAATGTCTGACGTTTGGCATCCTAACCTAGGGGCCTAGGCCTAGCCATTGAATAACCAGCCAAAGGGATTGGATACACAAAGGCCTAGCCACCCCCAAAGGGATACCGGTATTAATTACACAAAGGCCTAGGTTGGGGGCTGGACGTTGGGCCTAGGTTGGGCCTTAGTGTATTAATTAATATCCCTTAGGGGTCTCAAAGCCATCTTTATTTCATTGGCCCTAGGCCTAGGCCTAGCCTATAAGCCGGCACTCTTGTACCTGGGGGGGGCCAACTTTTGCTTGTTACTACTTATGTTAAAGGTCTACTTTCGTTAGGTTAGTCGACCTTTTCGCCTAGTTGTAGTACGCTGCGCTAGTTCCAGGATATAATCGATAAGAGCGCACCCGAAATCCTTTCCGTTAAAAACGAGGAAAAAACAGTGTTGAAAAGTTGGACCCCCCCCCCAGGTACAAGAGTAGGTACCTATAAGCCTATCCTTACTCAAAGCCCTAGCTTACACCATAGGGCTAGGCTAGACCTAGTTCATAAATGTGCCTAAAGTCTGTCCAGTCCATCCTTGAGTTACAAAGTGACCATCAACGGACGAGACAGGTATCGGTCATCCCTGTTCATTGTTTGCCTGCTGCTAGGCTTTTCATTCGCAACCCTTCTCGGGCCTAGCCTAGCGGTTGGTAGACAATGAACGGGGGCGACCGATACCTGTCTTGGCAGTCACCGGTCACTTTGTATCTCGGATGTACAGACTTTAGGAAAATGGAACGCGTGGCCTCAAGGTAGAGCATAGGCTTGCTCACTTACTTTTTGGGCATTACTAGCCTATCCTACAGTAGGGCCTAGTGCTATCTGTTGGGCAATGTCAACACTATCTAAAAGAAATTTGGTTAGGCCCAGTTCCCACACCATCATAAGGAATTGTTATTATTGTTATAAATGGATCAGATAGGCCCTAGGACTTGCGAGCAAGGATACTAAATTAAACACTTCTTGCGAGTTAAATCGTTTTTTGGTTTAGTCATAAAACTCATAAGAAATTATTATAGGCCTACCCATGCTAAGATGATGACCCTTCAATTTTAGGTGTAAGTCCCTGGGTGCAATGTACTATGATTATAGCCTACATGCCGTAGAATTTATGTATGTAGGCCTACCAACTCTGTTGTTGTTGGTAAATGTTCACACTTGGTTGGATTTGTGTGTTAATGTAGGCAAATTTTGATTTGTTTTTTTGAGGGGAGATACATGAATAGCCAGAGGTATATTGTATCAAAAATACGTTCATCGAAAGTGCATAGAGGTAGGGGAGAGGGAGGTACATGTAAACAAGCCCAATATTAAGCATTTGAATGGTTCAAAAAATCTGAAGTGTTGTTTTTACTGCACTTCCACTACCGTACCTTGTAAGATTCAGGTGATTCGAATGACTCTACTCTGCAACATCCACCATTTTGTATTTTTTGGTTCAACAAGTAAATATTTCAACTTATGCTTTATTATTAATATTATCTATAATAATCATACATTCCGGTTAAAACTTTATAAAATAAGTTCATTCACTATCGAGCTACATTATGCACAACTTGGCTGCAAAATCTAAATAAATCATATTTGATAAAATTTTGATTTGGAAAAAAATGAGGTTAGGGGCACATGTAAACAGGCATGTTTGGGGCACATGTAAACACTTGCTATCACATGTACTATTACTAGATATGCATTTTTAAAGTAACCATAACTATTACTAGGGAAACGCCAAAGTCGTTGTTAAACGAGTGAGTGACCCATGTGTATAGTAGGCTATCCGGTATCATTCCCCATACTGGGCTAGATCGAGCCTTAGGTATATGGGAGAAAATACGATGTTCCCGGGTACTCAAAACATGGCTCACACACTCGTTTAACATCGACTTTGGCGTTTCCCTAGTTATTTAAATTGAACATTTAAAATGCGAAACATGTTCAAAACGTATAAGGGTGAAATATTACCAAATTTCCAAGATAAAACAAAATCACCTAAGTTTTATTTCCATTTTTCCCTCAAAAATAATATGTGGGTGTAAAAATATTAAAAAGTTCGAGGTAATGGGTATCAAACCCCAACCCTCCGTGCGGTAGGCCTAGTCTAAATGCTTACCAATAGGCCATGCAAGCCACGTAGTTCTCGTCCCACTAGCTGCTACTAAACAAATGCTATAGATATTTTAAAAATCACATTTTTATTTATTGTAGGATTAAATCGCAATGAATCTAGCTGATTTTGTTAGCAGTTCTCAGTAAACTCGTACCGGATGTCTGTTTAAAATTTCAGCCCAATCTGTTCAGCGGTTCGGCTGATTTTCGACGTACAGACAGACAGACACACAGAACACACGGCTCGTTCAAGTTGAATGGAGACACTCGGTCGCTCCGCTCCCTCGTTTAATTACTTACTAGGGAAACGCCAAAGTCGTTGTTAACGACAGTGAGTGAGTGAGCCAAGTGTTGAGTACCCGGAAACATCCTCTTTCCTCCCCTATACCTAAGGATCTAGCCCAGTATGAGGAATGATACCGGGTACTCAGCACATGGCTCACTCACTCGTTTAACAACGACTTAGCTTAGGCGTTTCCCTAGTTATATAAATTGAACATTTGAAATGCGAATCGTATTCAAAACGTATTACCTAAGTTTTATTTCCCATTTAACACCCTCCAAAATATAATGTGGGTGTAAAAATATAAAAAAAAGTTCGAGGTAACGGGTATCGAACCCCAACTCTCCGTGCGGTAGACTAAATGCTTACCAATAGGCCATGCAAGCCACGTAGATATAGTCCCGCTAGCTGCTACTAAACAAATGCTATCGATATTTTAAAAATCACATTTTTATTTATTGTAGGATTAAATCGCAATGGATCTAGCTGATTTTGTTAGCAGTTCTCAGTAAACTCGTACTGGATGTCTGTTTAAAATTTCAGCCCAATCTGTTCAGCGGTTCGGCTGATTTTCGACGTACAGACAGACAGAATCACAGAATGAGACCCGTTGAGTTGAATGGAGACACTCAGTCGCTCCGCTCCCTCGTTTAACCAATAGGTGTAGGCCTAGATTACTAGATTTTAAGGACAAGGTCTAGAGGCAGAAGGGTTATTTCAAAACCGTTAGGAACCTAACCTAGATAAAACCTGAACCCACCCTGCTGCAGCTTACCAGCACTGCTTGAGCAGCGTCTAATTTCGTCATTTCCAGTAGATCTGAAGTTAATCCATCTCTTATTAAATGAATCAAACTTAATTGTCATTCAAGAAGGTTACCTATACAATTCACAATTGACATCAGCACAGCTTGTTTACATGTGCCCCATGTGCGGTTTACATGTGCCCCACCCTGGGGCACTTGTAAACGAATAGGCCTACAATTTATTGTATTTTACTGTAAAACTAAATAAGTATAACTTCTTAAATTCTTTTTTAGAAATGTATGAGTAAACTGATTTTCACAATTTGAATAAAAAATGTGTTTCAGACTGAAGTTTTGACTGACTGAAAAAAAGTATTTACATGTGCCCCCTCTCCCCTAGTTCTCGTATCTTGTATTATGATGAATATAGCCGTACATTTGTTGTATATGCCTATTCTGTGTTGAAAATACAAATCATTGAGCAAAGTGCATCTAGGGCTTCCAGGCCTATTAGCTCTGCCTCTGCTAATTGTACCTTGTGTTCACAGTGATCAAGAATGGGGCTCCTGACTAAGCTGATTATTCTTCTCACTGCAGTGGTAGTAGGATACGTCTGGCATGCAGTTACGAGAATACCACCCATGCCAGAGCTCGAGAGAACATGGTGGGGAATGGGCCCGCCAATCAAACAGGATGAAAGTATCAGGCCATTTACAATCAACGTTTCAGATGAGGTATGTATCATTCATTGTACCGATAGCCTTACTAGGAAAACACCAAAGGCGTTGATAGACGAGCGATCGTGCCATGAGTTAGTCAAGAAGCATGATGCATGTTTAAAGTTTAAGCAATATGTAGTATGCAATTCTACGTTACAGTGTTGTTAGGGTAACCAGACGCCCCGGTTTTCCGGGATCGTCCCGTTTTTTGTGGCCTGTCCCGGTGTCCCGAAATTAGTTCTCGGGACGGCAAAATGTCCCGCTTTTAAGAGTTCATCCAATTAATTCGTATTTTCCTTTTAAATTTAGGCCTATATTAATATTTAATACACAATATAATTTTTCAAAAGAAAGCCAATAATAGTTAATACAAAATTATATTAAATATGAATAGGCTACTAATACTATAAAATACAACTCTCTCTGGGCTACCACTTTGTTGCTGCAGTGAACTTTTCTCGGCTTGAGGGGGAAGGGGTGGAGGTTGGTGGGGGGCTGCCGGCGAGCCGCGATCGGGTTGAAACAATCAAGGGTCGAGTGTCTCGTTGGCGTCAGTCATTGCGCCTACTTATTTTCCTGGAACCTGACTCTCAACCTGACTGACTGAAGGAAAACTTGCCTTAAAAATTTTGCCCCAGACCCCAGGTAGCCCACGCAAATACATTAGGCCTACTAAACAAAAGTACATGTGTCCCGGTTTTTGCTTGTACAATTATGGTCGCCCTAAGTGTTGTCAACGGAACATCGTCTTACTTTATTCCCAAGTTCAACATTTTCCCCGTTGTAGGCCTAGAACTGCTACTAGTATCAAAATGCACAAATTAATGAAATTATGGTACTAATGCAGTTCATGTTGCATCTCTCGAACATCAACCATCATCACCATCATCAACCGTTAGCGGTAGGTAATAGTGCAGTCACTCCAGCCGAGGGGCTGTGGGGAGGAAAAACCCATGACATAATTGGTGAAAATGTTTACCATGTTGTAGTTTCATTGGATAAGCAAAGCAAAGACTTCAATTTCACTGACCCCCCCCAAAGAATTAGCTCGGGTGTTTTTTATTTGTTTTTGTTTGTTTTTCTGTCTGTCTGTTTGCTCTCTACCGGGCAAATGGCATATGCAATCTTGATGAAAATTGGAGAGGACCTTTGAAATCTCTGAACTCAGACCTGCCACGTTTTTGGGTACAATCGAAGATATATTTCTCATGAATATCATACTTTTACGATTCTTTCCGATTTTTAATGCAATATTTTCGTGATATTTAGCTCGAGACCGAGCAAACGGCTAGGCCTACTCCGATCTTGATGAAACTTTATGGGAACGTTTGAAATCACTGAATTTTGATGTTTTTTTTTAAATTTTGGGGACAATCAAAGAAATATTTCTCATAGAAATCGTGCTTTTGCAATTTTTTCCTGATTTTTAATGCAATATTTTCGTGATTTTTGGGCCGATTCTGACCTAACGGGTGGGGCTACAACGTTCATATTTTACATGGACATTAAGGTAATTGTGATGTAGTGCCTTCTGAATAGTTATGCAAATTTTACATTTAATATTTTGCCAGGAAAACCCCCTCAATTTTTCCCGTTTTTTCCGAAAAAAAAAAAAAACGGAAACTTTAGGAAAAATTGATTATTTTACTCAAAATATTACACAACATGTCTGAAACCATTTTCTATGTACGTTAACGATTAACGTTAATACTTACTACCTAGTAGAGTTACTGGTCCGAAATAATTTTATTATTAATTGTAGGTATGTAAACAATTGAATAACTGATAAGACTCAAGAATGAGGTCTGAAACAGTTTTCTTTTTTACTGTTGCGTTAAAGTTTGTCGTTGCACTACATTACTAGTAGAGTCGAGTTACAAGTAGAGATGGGAATTTTCGCCCGAACGGCCCGGCCTGGGGACCGTAACATTGAAATTTCGGGCCGTTCGAATTTTCGGGCCGAGCCAGAATCATCCCCTTTCAGGCCGCGTTCTATAAAACTACTACTATAAAATACTTACTATAAAATGCGTAGGGGCCTACTATAAAATTTAAACAGTTTCAACTTTCAATACAACAAATATAAATAAAAAACAGGTACCGGTATGAATTAAAAGAATTAACAAATACAATGCTGATGCATTATTATGGATAAATTTAAACCAACAAAACAGTATAAATAATAAATCATCATCATCATTATCCATCACAGCTCCTACTTCTGGCAGGGTCAGCTTGGGTTTCACAACTAAATTCTTCCACTTCTGTCTATCCTCCCACAGTCGTGTCTCTGTTACATTACATGCTCCCAGCTCTCTCCTCTAGTATGTAGGTCTCTTGTTAGTTGTTAGGGGCGCCTGAATAGCGTAGACTGGAATAACGTAGACTCCCTCGTGTATAGTGGTCTTCCAGGGTTACACGCGTCAAAATAAAATGGAACACTTGAACTGTAAGTCTACGTTAATCCAGTCTACGTTATTCCGGTCTACGTTAATGGGGTAATCCAGTCTACGTTATTCCGGTCTACGTTATTCCGGTCTTCGTTATTCCGGTCTACGTTAGTCCAGTCTACGTTATTCCGGTCTACGTTATTCCAGTCTACGTTAATCCAGGAAATTAGCCTCGAGCGCGGAGTCGACGTAAATCCAGTGGATTAGAGTCGACGTTGCAGTATTATTTTTTGAGTAGTAATTAATTAATTGGATATCGATTATCAAAAAATGTTGATTCGCGTGCATCCCTATTAAAAACAAGATTTGGTTTAACTTGTGAACAATGCTATAATTATAATGAAACGGTTTTATATTTACTTGTCATACAAAATTTGAATAACAAATACACAAAAGCTAAAGGATTAGGCCTACAGAGTTCGTTGAAATAGCATTAAGTATTTTTACAAAATCATAAAACATTAAGTTTTCTGGTGTACAATGATTTGCAATTGCTAATTGTTGTCAAAAGTTACAAAATACTTTATAACATAATTTATTAATCCACAATTCTCATTGCATTCACAAGCAACAGATCGATCAAAACACAAAACAATCATTATTAATATTCATTATTTAAAAAAATGGGTAACAATAAAATAAAATAATAAAATAAAAATTGCACTTACTTTCGTCCATTTTGGGTACATTTTGTATTTTGCCCTGAACTATTCATCCCATAATATTCTGGAATGGAACATTATTTAGTGAATCAAATCATTGGACGTAAATTATTCGATGTTGTCCGCTAATTTCGAAGTTGCAACTGATTGTTCCGTTAGTTCGGTTGCCCTTGTTGCGAGAGGCGCGAAACCCCTAAACAGGTATGCAACCCTTTCGCCTCTCGTGATTCGCGGGTGGCACGTATTTCAACAGGGATACCTCATAGACCTGTCTGCCTGTTTGTCGAACAGAGGTCAGAGTTCAGCACAAATCGCCCTGAAATTTTAAACATACATACATCAGCATCTTTCTAGGTGCTGTTAACAAATTTAGCCAAATCCGTTGCAATTACAGCCTAAAATAAATAATTATATACATCCATGTGTAGAATTTGATCAAAAAAATTTAACGACAATGGCTTCCGTCTTCGAATAAAATAATAAAATAATTTTAAATTTGTTGATCAATTTCTTCACATTGATTTAGATTACTATTATTTATGGCTGTGATTGAAACGGATTTGGCTGAATTTGTTAACAGCACCTAGAAAGGTACTGATGGATGTATGTTTACAATTTCAGCGCAATCTGTGCAGTAATTTGTGACCTCTGTTCGACAAACAGACAGACATACACACAGACACAAATACAGAGAAAATCCCGTTTGAGTTGAGTTGATATACTTCGTCACACCGCTCCTCGTCTAACTAAGAAAACGCCGAAAGTCGTTGTTGGACGAGTGAGAGCCCATTGTTTTGAGTGTTGATGATGATGATTTTTGTTGCTTAACGTCTCATATTAATGCACTAAGGCTATTCGAGGTGATAGATGAGGGTGAAAGACAATTACAAAAAACCCACGCCTTATGCGGGATACGAACCCGCGTCTCTCTGGTGTAAACCTTTTCAGACCTGCGCCTAAATCGTATGAGCCACGGCGCCATTAGACCACCTTGCCACTGCGTAGGCCCCTAGATGTGTTCAAGTCGAGATTGTCTGTGATCGCTATTCCCGCGGACGCGTATCACATTGTTACGCCCGAAACGAAAAAATTAGCAAAACATGTCACATCACCAATGCCGAAGTATAAAAGCTATCAAGAATCCAAAATATGTTTTAGAAAGGTCCATTCATGCACCCTATTTCGGCTGCATATGTTCTGCACCCATCTTTTATGCTCCTCAAATCAAATCCAATTTAGTGAAGCTATGAAAAACTTGATATTCGGCAGTAATTTATTTTCTTTAAGTTGGCGGGGCAAATAAAATAAGCGAAACTTATCACATCGCCAACGCCAAACTATTAAACCTATCAAGATTCCCAAATATTTTTTAGAAAGGTCTATTTATGCACCCCATTTCGGCTGTATATATCCTGCATCCATCTTTTATGCTCCTCAAATCAAATACAATTTCGTAAAGCCCTGTAAAATATTATTTTCTGCAGTAATTTATTTTTGAAAGTTGACGGGTCAACATAAAATTTTCAAAATTTTGTCAGTTATCAACATTCATTGTGGTAACATTGTGGAGAAAATGTATTTTTTCAAAGCGAACTTTTAATTTAAAAAAATAAAGTAATATTTTTAATTTTTCAATTTTTGTATGTTGGATTCCTGACAGAATTTGCTGAAAATGTTAACTGCACCCACAAATGTTATTTTGAATGTGTGTTTAAAATTTCGTCAAATCGGATCAGAAATTTGGCCCCTGCGCAACGAACGAACAGACTGACAGACGACAGACATAATTACAATAAAGTGCCGCCAAACTTGCCATAGAGGACTACGTTCGCAGCGCTCACTCGTCCAATAATTTTCATGTATGGCGGTGGATTTCTTTCCGATTTTTTATCGACTGTTTATTGTTTAATCAAGGTTTTCTAAATCTCGTAGCGAAAAGCTTTTGGCCGTGTCCCAAGGTATACTGAATCTCTACTAGGCATATTATGATACACAGATTCAATAGACCTTGCAATCTTGTCGAGTACTACGTACGAGTTGTGTTTTTGTTATATTTTACGCAGTTTTAAATATGTTTTATTATGGCGTTTCATGAATTAAGTAAAATACTACGTTAAATTGAGAGTTGTGTGAAATTCCATATTGTTTAATTTTAAACATCAATCAAGTCTAATTCAACACAAAATAATGCTGCGGATCACTCCCTCGTCTGACAATGACTTTCGGCGTTTTTCTAGTATAGAACAATATAATATGTGAGTACAAAGGCAAGTCGAAAATAATATACACAAATGAAATGACGGATAAAAGAATGTGTCTTTAGAATTGAATATCAAAAAATTTGCAGCTATAAAAATTATGAATAATTTACCAATATTAATCAAATTTATAATGCACATTCTACAAAACATTTTTAATCGAAGAGTACAACATTGCATAACATCTTCTCACATGCCAATCGGGATTAGCTGCCAATTAATATTTGCAACGTTTTGAATTTACATTACGGCGTGTAATTTACATTACGGCCGCACGCGCTGTTATCTCAGGATTAGAGGAGGGGGGGGGGGAGGGGACTGCCTATTTTACAGGTGGGCAGGGACGTTGGCGATGCATAGATAGATGCATATTGGTAAAGAATAATGAATTGAAAAATCATATGCAAAACGATATGTAAAATTCCGAAGAAACGTACATTTATCAGCGTCTCTGTAAATTGCTGTCTACATTATTATTTTATTCAAATTCCCTAACCTTTCCAGTTTTGCTGACTGTGAAGTTAATTTTCCTGGAGATATGAAGTCGATTAATAAATGTACTATCCTCCAGAAAAAATATTTGACCGATCAGGCACACAGAAAAGGTAGCCAGGCGCTTTGCTTCTGCAAATTTTATTTCACTTAAGACGGAATGGGACATATTTGGCAGTTGGCAAATATAGGTCTATTCGCTCGGCCAGGAAACATACGGCGTATTTGCAACTTTGCATAGTATATAGGCCCTATGTACAGTACAGCCCTACAGTCGTAGATTTTCAATATTTTTTGTTAGTCTGCCAGAAATAATTAACGAAAATAGCCGATTTGAGACTTTTCAACAAAGTCCGAAATCGTAAAAATCAATTTATTTAATTTAAATTATTTAAAAACAAATTTAAAAAAAGTGTTACTGTAGAGCTCTTAATTTCCGCATGCATTCCGCATGCATGCAAATTATCACATAGAAATGCATGAACACCGTTCAACGCTCCTTCAATGGTGTGAATAAAAACACGTTGAAGAGGAAATTCTTGCTGTGTTTCGGTTTCAAAATATCATTATTTTTAGTGACGTTTAATTTGGAGGCCTCTCCACAATCCAGGGGCATCCCTCTTCAATCAATCAATCAATCAATCAATCAACTCGCCTAACTCGCCTTCATCAATTAGTGGTGGTCTTCTGGAGTTCCCTTCAAAGAATCAATCATCTACATTCTATTTCCGTAACGTAAAAATTATGCCGATTATCCTGGAAAAATCTTGCAGGCTTATAACGAGATTTGGCACAGAACATAGGTAATTCAATGTTTTATAAATATTTTCGTTGTTTTGTATCTAACCTAACCAAACTTAACCTAACCTTACCTAACTTAACCTAACTATAGATGGTTGATTCTTGGAAGGGCGCAATTATACCGGAAATACCGCCACTAATTGATGTAGACGAGTCGAAAACGCACACCTCTTTCGCATGCGTAGTTCAGGCATAAAAGATTTGAGGTAAACACCCAATCCCAAACCACTAAAAAATACGGGAAGTAGCATAACCCGTTTAGTCACACACACCGAAATAACTAGGGAAACGCCAAAGTCGTTGTTAAACGAGTGAGTGAGCCATGTGTTGAGTACCCGGTTACATAACTTTTCTTCCCCCTACCTTAGGCCTACCTAGCCTATCATAGGCTAGAGAGGCGCATTATGACCTTACAGTTGACGCGCCCGTCCCCGTATACCAACTAAACTTTAAAAAACTATTATTTATACGAATATAATTATCAAACTTAAATGCAAATGTTCCCGGGTACTCACCACATGACTCGCTCACTCGTCTAACTACGACTTTGGCGTTTCCCTAGTCTAGTTGGCTAAAGCGCCCTTATAGCCGAAATGTGGGAGACGTGGGTTCAATCCCCTGGTCGGGAAAGATTTTGTCATATCTAGATTGTATTTAAAAAATTATTAAACATGTTTGAAATGCATATAACGCAGTGTAGTCTATCATCTGTGACAATACAATGGAAAACATAGCCAGTACGAAATACTTGTAAATATTGCAAGGTTTACTCAATCTACGAGCGGAATTTGGGGGTACCTTGACGTGCAACATTCGACTGACCTTGCATGGGCACGACATTTCACAGCCAGGTAAATAACAAACAAAAATATCTTTTCAAAATCTAAAACATTGTCGTTAATATCATTTCTAAACATTGGAAGTCTATTTTTCGGTTTATTATTTCTTGTAGGTTTAAATCGCAATGAATCTTGCTGATTTTGTTAGCAGTTCTCAATAAACTCGTACCGGATGTCTGTTTAAAATTTCAGCGCAATCTGTTCAGCGATTCGGCTGATTTTCAACGTACTCACACGCACACACATACACACACACGCAGAAAAACGATTGACCGCCATTTAAGTTGAATGGAGATCACTCCGTTCGCTACGCTCACTCGTTCAAAAAACCCTGATTTAAAAATTTTCGCCTGCGGTGCTGTGGTTGGGGTTTTTCCCCCCAAACTCCCCTGCTGTTTTTGCCTGAAATCGCTTGTCCTGCAAACTTCACTTCACTTTGAAATATGGTACCTTTCCCCCGCCCTCCCCCCCCCGGCGCCCCCCCCCCCCCCCCCCCGAGGAAGGAGATCGTCAAGAGTCCGCCCACTTATTATTTTAGAAATTAACCACTGCCAACGAGTAAAGTATAATATACAATAATTTATACATCTCTTGGTTAATTGATTGCCCTTTAAACTTCCAAAACCATTCGGAATTAAGTTCCGAATCAAAATCACGTATCTGGAATTTAGAATTCATGTCTGAGGTGTTTTTAAAATCTTTGGAAAATACGTGACCGAATGTATCGGCCGCCTGTTACGGTCTCAATCGGTGCAGGGCTTTTATCATGCGACCATGAGACGACCCATTTCAGGTTTCATTGCGATCGAATGATGCATATGGGAGTTATTAAACCGTAAATATCGTTAAAAATACTTTTTTCATCAGTAAGAGAAGCCAAATTTGGCACCAATTTTCTGGACTAACGTCGATTGGATTAACATAGACAAAAACGTCGACTGGACTAACGTACAACAACTCAACAAAATTTGTCGCTTCGCCTGGTATTTTTTTGTTTTTTGAAATTTTTGGGTATTTTTTTATAACCTTTGCAGGCGTTCGCACAACAACTCACAAAAATTTCACCGCAATCGGATGAACGTTTTAGGAACGCAAAACACTTGTCGCCGGGGTTCCACAGGGCTCAATATTAGGTCCCCTTGCCTTCACACTCTTCACTAATGACCTGCTCAACTTCCTAGATGAGGACACACTTACTCAATATGCAGATGACTGGAGTCAACTCCTAACCTGTCCAAAAAACTCAATTGCTGCAATGCCCCCACTAGTAAACAATCAAGCTTCCCAAATGTCTGTATATTGCCATAGCAACCTCTTAACCATATCAATAGCAAAGACTACCTACATTTCTTTCCACTCCCCCCTCAACATCCCCAAATCTATAGTCCCCTAATCTGGCTAGATGGAAAAAAGCATCACTAGAACCAACTCCACTAAATTGCTAGGATTATACATGTCCAAAACTTTAGATTGGTCTATCCACATTAACCATGTGGCCTCTAAAATTCAAAGTGGTTGTTTCATTTTAAGGAAGCTCAAACAGCTAGTTCATCCCCACATACCTAAATGGTTTACTTTGCTCATGTTCACTCATTTATACCATATGGCCTACTTTTCTGGGGTGCATCCCCCATGCAATCAGAATATTCACCCTCCAAAAGAGAGCAATTCGCATTATGGCTGGCATTCCCAGGAGGCATACTTGTAGAGAGCTTTCAAGGAACTAGGAAATAGGAATACCTACTCTGGCCACTGGCCTGCTCTCTTATTCAAGCTGCAGCGATATTTGTTCGTTCCTACCCTAATCTTTCCCTCTAAACACCTCTGTCCACTCCCATTTTACAAGAGCAAAATCTACAAATTCACATTCCCAATCATAAACTAACCCTATTCTCAAAAGGTCCACAATATCTAGCTTTAACTCTATATAACAAGCTACCAAACAATACAAGAACCTGTCCCTCCATTTCAACTTTTAAGTCCAGCATGAAATCATTTTTAAAATCCAAAAGTTTCTACTCACTCAATGAATATCTTTCTGCATGAAATGTAATGTAACATAAATAGAAATATCTACCTATCTATTCATCAATCAATTATTTTATTACAGAGTTTGAGGCCCAGCTCAGTTATATTTCATTTTTTGTACATTAATATTATTATTAATTAACCTATGTTAATATTAAGAATTATTCACTTCACTCTACTATCTCTCTCATAAGAGGATAATGTGTGTATACTTTTACTATGTATTGGTCAAGCGAATAAAAATTACTCTTACTCTTACTCTATCCCATAAGGGACAAACAAACTGACAGACAGACATACATTCATTTTTTAATATATATATATATTTGTTCTTAAGTTTTCGCGGACATATTGTATGTTGTAATTGTCTTCCGGGACATTCCGCCGCTTGTATGAGTTTGCTGCTACAGACCTTTGTCTGTAGCCTGGCACTCGACGTTTCGCCAGAATCGCATCTGGCATGATCACGAGTCACTCACTAGTACGTCTTCCTTCTTCAAGAACACGCACTCGACTGACAGTCTCGGGTTGGAGACTGGAGACTTATGGCAGTGGAAGTGATTATGATATATTAATTTTATCTATCTGCTCTTCATATTCTTACTACTCAAAAATAATACTGCAACGTCGACTCTTATCCACTGGATTTACGTCGACTCCGCGCTCGAGGCTTATTTCCTGGATTAACGTAGACTGGAATAACGTAGACCGGAATAACGTAGACCGGAATAACGTAGACCGGAATAACGTAGACCGGAATAACGTAGACCGGAATAACGTAGACCGGAATAACGTAGACCGGAATAACGTAGACTGGATTAACGTAGACCGGAATAACGTAGACCGGAATAACGTAGACCGGAATAACGTAGACTGGATTAACGTAGACTCATATTACAGTTCAAGTGTTCCATTTTATTTTGACGCGTGTATCCCTGGAAGACCACTATACACGAGGGAGTCTACGTTATTCCAGTCTACGCTATCAGCGGCCCCACTGGATTTACGTCGACTCCGCGCTCGAGGCTTATTCCTGGAATAACGTAGACCGGAATAACGTAGACTGGACTAACGTAGACCGGAATAACGTAGACTGGACTAACGTAGACCGGAATAACGTAGACCGGAATAACGTAGACCGGAATAACGTAGACTGGATTAACGTAGACTCATATTACAGTTCAAGTGTTCCATTTTATTTTGACGCGTGTATCCCTGGAAGACCACTATACACGAGGGAGTCTACGTTATTCCAGTCTACGCTATTCAGCGGCCCCAGTTGTTATAGTCTCCATCCATCTCTTCCTTGGTCTTACCTGTCTTCTTCCTTCAATCCTTTTCTCATACATTCTACTGGGCATCCTCTCTTCTGTCATTTGTTTCATATGCCCAGTGTTGGGGCAGTTCTTTTTTAAAAAGAACTTTTTTGGATGAGCGTAGCGAGCGAAGCGAAGATTCCATTTCACTATACTGTAGAAAAAGTCCGGAATGTTTTTTTTTTTTTTTTTTTTTTTTTGTCTGTTTGTTAACTCTCTACCAGGCAAACGGCATATCCGATCTTGATGAAAATTTGACAGGACCTTCGAAATCTCTGAACTTAGAGGTGTATTGTTTTTGGGTACAATCGAAGAAATATTTCTCATGAATATCGTACTTTTACGATTTTTTTCGATTTTTATTGCGATTTTTTCGTGACATTTGGGCCAATTCTGACTAAACTGGTGGGGCTACAACGTTCTTATTTATACATGGACATTAAGTGAATGGTTATACCTTTTGAAAGAAAAAGTTGAAAAAGTTAGCCAGAATCTATAGAAATAAAGCTTTTAATATAAGTTTTTTTACTTTTTGTGCAATATTTTCGTGCCATTTGGGCCAATTCTGACCAAACTGGTGGGGCTACAACGTTCATATTATACATGGACATTAAGGTTATGGTGATGTAGTACCTTTTAAAAGAAAAAGTTTAAATAGTTTGCCAGAATCTATAGAAATAAAGCTTTTAATATAAGTTTTTTACGGTAAATAATACCAATTGACAGGTAACAAAAGAAACTTGACAACAATCAGCTACAATGCGTAGGCAGCAAAACAAAGAACTTGCCAAAGTAAAGATATCCCATGCAAACTAAAAATTTTAAAAAGCTCATCCATCAACGCGGCGGGACTTTAGCGTTTTCCTAGTATTTAATACACAATATAATTTTTCAAAAGAAAGCCAATGATAGTTAATACAAAATTATATTAAATATGAATATGCTACTAATGGTACTATAAAAATAAAATACAACTCTCTCTGGGCTACCACTTTGTTGCTGCAGTGAACTTTTCTCGACTTGAGGGGGAAGGGGTGGAGGTTGGTGGGGGGCTGCCGGCGAGCCGCGATCGGGTTGAAACAATCAAGGGTCGAGTGTCTCGTTGGCGTCAGTCATTGCGCCTACTTATTTTCCTGGAACCTGACTCTGAACCTGACTGACTGAAGGAAAAATTGCCTTAAAAATTTTGCCCCAGACCCCAGGTAGCCCACGCAAATACATTAGGCCTACTAAACAAAAGTACATGTGTCCCGGTTTTTGCTTGTACAATTATGGTCGCCCTAAGTGTTGTCAACGGAACATCGTCTTACTTTATTCCCAAGTTCAACATTTTCCCCGTTGTAGGCCTAGAACTGCTACTAGTATCAAAATGCACATATTAATGAAATTATGGTACTAATGCAGTTCATGTTGCATCTCTCGAACATCAACCATCATCACCATCATCAACCGTTAGCGGTAGGTAATAGTGCAGTCACTCCAGCTGAGGGACTGTGCGGAGGAAAAACCCATGACATAATTGGTGAAAATGTTTACCATGTTGTAGTTTCATTGGATAAGCAAAGCAAAAACTTCAATTTCACTGACCCCCCCAAAGAATTAGCTCGGGTGTTTTTTATTTATTTATTTATTTTTCTTGTTTGTCTTTCTTTTGCTCTCTACTGGTCAAATGGCATATGCGATCTTGATGAAAATTGGAGAGGACCTTCGAAATCTCTGAACTCAGACCTGCCACGTTTTTGGGTAGGCCCTACAATCGAAGATATATTTCTCATGAATATCATACTTTTACGATTCTTTCCGATTTTTAATGCAATATTTTCGTGATATTTAGCTCGAGACCGAGCAAACGGCTAGGCCTACTCCGATCTTGATGAAACTTTATGGGAACGTTTGAAATCACTGAATTTTGATGTTTTTTTTTAATTTTGGGGACAATTCAATAAATATTTCTCATAGCAATCGTGCTTTTACGATTTTTTCCTGATTTTTAATGCAATATTTTCATGATTTTTGGTCCGATTCTGACCAAACGGGTTGTGGCTACAACGTTCATATTTTACATGGACAATAAGGTGATGGTGATGTATGGCCTAGTGCCTTCTGAATAGTTATGCACATTTATTTTTTTGCCAGGAAAAACCCTTAATTTTTCCTGTTTTTTTCCGAAAAAAAAAACGGAAACTTTAGTAAAAATTGATTATTTTACTCAAAATATTACACAACATGTCTGAAACCATTTTCTATGTACGTTAACGATTAACGTTAATACTTACTACCTAGTAGAGTTACTGGTCCGAAATAATTTTATTATTAATTGTAGGTAGGCCTATGTAAACAATTGAATAACTGATAATAAGACTCAAGAATGAGGTCTGAAACAGTTTTCTTTTTTATTATTGCGTTAAAGTTTGTCGTTGCACTACATTACTAGTAGAGTCGAGTTACAAGTAGAGATGGGAATTTTCGCCCGAACGGCCCGGCCTGGGGACCGTAACATTGAAATTTCGGGCCGTTCGGATTTTCGGGCCGAGCCAGAATCATCCCCTTTCAGGCCGCGTTCTATAAAACTACTACTATAAAATACTTACTATAAAATGCGTAGGGGCCCAGTGGCGCGCTGACCATATAAGACCAGGAGCAATTGCTCCTGGTCCTAAAGGGGGTGGGTGGGTGGGTCCCCGGAGGGGACCACCCACCCCATTTTATTTTGTATTTATTATTTTATTTCATACTTTATTTACCTCATCATATTTAGGACATTGTAAACAATTAATATTAAACTATATCTACATAGTTGTTTTCCAAAAACTTATGAATGAGTTATAAGTTCTAGAAATCGTAAAATCGTAAAATTGCGATTTTCACGAGAAATAATTTTAAGATTGCGCTCAAAAACGTGGCAGTTCTAAGTTCAGAGATTTCGAAGACCTCCAGAAAATTTCATCGCAATTGGAGTATCGGTTTAGCCGGAATCGTGCTGACAAACACACAAAAATACAGAAAAAAAAAAAACATTCCGGATTTTTTTCTCCAGTGTAGTGAAATGGAATCTTCGCTTCGCTCGCTACGCTCATCCAATCAATGAAACCCCCTTTTTTTAGGTAAATAAACCTATATTTAAAAAATATATTATTGAGAACAAAAGTTTGACTTTTAGAGAGTTCACTTCGAAGTTCCTTCAGTGGGTGGATCTCGTTTATGTTGTGTCACCTCACATTTGTCGACGTGTCGTAACAAAATCAACAAGTCGTTCGCCTGTTTAAATGTGTTCTTTATTTTGTGTTTCATATTTTATCGATGTATCTAAAATATTAAAAGATTGGGTGGTTTGATCTTGTAGTTAGAATTCAATTTGACTTGATATTGCACATGATTTATTCAATTAAAAAATATTTCATTCCTCTATGTTGGAGAGTAATAAGGATGGTTATATACTCAATGGTAATATTACTGAATTGTTATCTTCTACCATACCAAGTACCAACAATACCACAGGTCTGATAAAGTTTATTATTCATTATATAAACAGCTGTTAAAATAAATCACATTAGAACGACCATGCGTTGGCTCTTTAAATATTTAAAATTAATGATGTTTTCTGTATTTCGTGTCATCATAATATACCGATGTATCTTAAATGTAAGAGGTTGGATATGATTTGATTTTGCACAAGGAATTAAATTTGACTTGATATTTTACATACGTTTCTTCAATTAAAATATTTCATTTCTCTATGTTGGAGGGTAATGTTACTGAATTGTTATCTTCTAGACTTCTACCTTCCATATATCCATATGAATCCTGGAATTCAGGCACCTGTCCTGCTGTCCCTAGAAAAAACACCCGGTACGGGTAATTGTCCCAGTTTTTCTTTTAGGACGTTTTCATAATATAATCTGTTTAAACAAATCAAACGAAATCAAACCTATCTATCGATCAAATTTCTAAGTGCAAAACGGGGACCAGACCAGCCAGGGGGCGTGAAAATTAAGAACAATGAAACGTCTTGGAGGATTGCATGATGAATTTTGTTTTTTTCTTGCATGTAATGGGTTTGTATTCTGTTACCAAAAAGGTATTTTCTAGTGCTTAAAACTCGTTAAAACGCACCAAACACACCCTAAGAATTAAAATTTTTCCCGGGCTATGCGCCCCGGACCCGCATGTTGCATGGGACGTGAAAATTAAGAACAATGAAAACGTCTTGGAGGACTGATGAATTTTGTTTTTTCTTGCATGTAATGGGTTTGTATTTTGTTACCAAAAAGGTATTTTCTAGTGCTTAAAACTCGTTAAAACGCACCAAACACACCCTAAGAATTAAAAAAAATTCCGGGGCTATGCGCCCCGGACCCGCATGTTACCTGGGAGGCTACCCCCTCAGACCCCCCATTCATGTGTTTATTTTTTAGGGTGGGTGGGTCCTGTAAGAGGGGGCTTGCTCCTGTTCGATTCAAGGGTTCAGCGCGCCACTGTAGGGGCCTATTATAAAATTTAAACAGTTTCAACTTTCAATACAACAAATATAAATAAAAAACAGGTACCGGTATGAATTAAAAGAATTAACAAATACAATGCTGATGCATTATTATGGATAAATTTAAACCAACAAAACAGTATAAATAATAAATCATCATCATCATTATCCATCACAGCTCCTACTTCTGGCAGGGTCAGCTTGGGTTTCACAACTAAATTCTTCCACTTCTGTCTATCCTCCCACAGTCGTGTCTCTGTTACATGCTCCCAGCTCTCTCCTCTAGTATGTAGGTCTCTTGTTAGTTGTTATAGTCTCCATCCATCTCTTCCTTGGTCTTACCCGTCTTCTTCTTCCTTCAATCCTTTTCTCATACATTCTACTGGGTATTCTCTCTTCTGTCATTTGTTTCATATGCCCAGTGTTGGGGCAGTTCTTTTTTAAAAATAACTTTTTAAAAGTTCAGTTCACAGCTCAAATAATGAACTTTTAAAAAATGTTCAAGTTCTTTTAAAACCTAAAATTTTGAAAAGTTCAAGTTCGTCTAAAATATGCTAAGTTCTTTTAAAAGTTCTTTTGTAAAAAAATCACTATTTTATTAAAGGCTGGCAAAATTGAAGAAAAACAGGGAGAAAACATTAGGGGTGTTCGAGTACCAAACTAGTCGCGAGTTTGAGTCGGACAAAAGTGTTGAGCTGTCTTTGATTCGATGATCGTGTTGATGATTTGTACTACATTCGTCGACTAGCTTGTAAAACTAGGTAGCTTCGCAAACGCTTTTTCAGGCGCGTTGTTGGATGAGCGTAATTTTTTAAACACGAAAAAAGCGTAAAATTGCAGTTTTCATGAGAAATAATTTTTCAATTACGCTCAAATTTCACACGAAAGGCCTATATTAATTCATAAAATTAAGGTTCTGTGAAAAAATCATTACAATCGGATAAAGCATGTAGGTGTTATAGGTAAGTCATAGAAAAAAAAAAAATCGTAAAATTGTTATTTTCATGAAGAATAATTTTTTTGATTGCGCTAAAATTTCACACGAATATATTAATTTATAAAATTAAGGTTCTGTTAAAAAAATCATTACAATCGGATAAAGCATGTAGGTGTTATAAGTCGAAGAAATTTTAAAAATCGAAAAACATCGTAAAATTGCAATTTTCATGAGAAATTATTTTTCGATTACGCTCAAATTTCACACGAATAGTATTGTTCATAAAATAAAGATTCAGCGAAAAAATCATTACAATCGAATAAAGCATTTACAAAGGTGAAACAATTTTAGAGTAGGTCTGGTTTAAGAATTAAAACCTGATGAAGGAGGTTGATTAACCTTTGAAATATCGTAATCTTTGTTTTATTTTGAGTAGTGTATAGTCCAAAAAACATCATGATCTTGAATAAAGCATGTAGGTGTTATAAGTCGAAGAATTTCGTAAAAAAAAAATGAAAAATGAAAAAAATCGTAAAATTGTGATTTTCATGAGAAATAATTTTTTGATTGCGCTCAAAAACGTGGCAGTGCTATGTTCAGAGATTTCGAAGGTCTCCAGAAAATTTCATCGCAATTGGAGTATCGGTTTAGCTGGAATCGTGTGAACAGACACACAATAATACAGAAAAATAGAAAAAAAGAAAAAAAAACATTCCGGATTTTTTCATAGTAGTAGTAGTAGTAGTAGTAGTATAGATAGATCTACCAAGACCACTGAGGCCCGCGCCATTACGTGCGCGCGCATCCGGGCCAAGTTCATTCTCTATTTTAGGTGTGTGCCGTAGATACGGCCGCCTAACGGGCTCAGTTCACGCCGGCAGCCGTAAGGAACACATCTCCCAATGCCCCGTCTGTCTACGCTGCTGCTTGGCAGAGGCAGACAGGCGGATCGCATGCTCTCTCTCTCTCCTTTCGCTCTTTACCGATCACTCGCGGTACGGTCATCACCTGCGATCGAGTCGTCTTGAACTTGTCCGTTTTGGCCAAGGCTTTTGTGGTGTTGGTAGATCTATAGTAGTTTTTTTTTTGTGACATGGAATCTTCACTTCGCTCGCTACGCTCATCCAATTGTGGCAGATACTTAGCATTTTAGGCTTTCAAGATTTTTTTCCCGAATTAGTTGGCGTGCATTGTTTTAACTTCGTGAATCGTGCGTGACATTGTCAAAATCAGCTGAACGTGGCAACGTGTGTCAACTTAGGCCTACGATGGAACAACGATTTGTTATTGTTTTTAAGCGTCGACGGCGGCGAGTCAACGGCGCTGCTCGACGCACAGAAAGAACTTTCAAATACTGAAAAGTTCGTTCTCGGAAAGAACTTTTAAAAGTTCAAGTTCGTTCATTTAAAAAAAGAGTAAGTTCACTGAAAAGTTCACAAAAAAAGAACACGTTCTTTTTAAAAGTTCCTTCCCCAACACTGCATATGCCCAAACCATCTCAGCCGTATATAAAACCTAGGACGCTTCGCGAAAGCTTTTTTTAGACGCGTTGATGGATGAGCTTTTTTGTAAGTTTTTAGTATGCGTAGGATTTCTTTACATTTTCAACTCATAATAAAACGTTTATTTCTGTGGATTCTGGCAAACTTTTTCAACTTTTTCTTTCAAAAGGCAATACATCACCATTACCTTAAAGTCCATGTGAAATATGAACGTTGTAGCCCCACCCGTTTGGTCAGAATTGGCCTAAATATCACGAAAATATTGCATTAAAAATAGAAAAAAATCGTTTGTTCTATATTCATTAGAAATATTTCTTCGATTATACCCAAAAACGTGACAGGTCTAAGTTCAGAGATTTCGAAGGTCCCCTCCAATTTTCATCAAGATCGCATCTGCCGTTTACCCGGTAGAGAGCGAACAAACAGACAGAAAAACAAACAAAAAAACAAAACACCCGAGCTATTTTTCTTGGGGTACGGTAACATAAGTGAAATTGAAGTCTTCGCTTCGCTCATCCAATAATAAATATACATTCTAAATAACAGCTTCAGATTTGATTTGATTTGATTGTCGTCTTTATTGATGGCGGGATTAAGGCCTGTTAAGCCTTCTCTTCCATCCAACCACTTCCTAATTACAACACATCACGGACATTACAGGATTACATAAAATATTGAAATAGATTTAAATACTATGATCACACAAGTTAAATGTGCAATTTAAGAGCTAAAAATAATGTTAACAATTTACATCATACTAAACTAACTAAAACAAACTAAATTATGTAATAAAATAATACATTTAAATACATTAGGAGTACCGGTAACATTATTGCATAGCCCTAGTTAAAATTTTCTAGGTATATCGTAATGTTATGCAAATTATGGATTTACATCTATTTATGTAAATCTACAATAGTTTAAGAAACATTCATTCATCCATTCACACAAAAGTACACAATTAATATGGCTTTAGCCATTGTGTGCAGAAATACAAGTGAGCAGGTGCAGGAGCAAGTTGTGGTATGCATTACTCAATCATTAACAAAGGCTGTAGCGGCTGATATTTATAGCTGCTAACTAATTATAATTACTCAAGTAATGTTGATATACTTTACGCTTGAAAGTGTCGTAACTAATTCCATAAACATCCCTGATGCTGGTTGGGAGAGTATTCCAGACTCGAATAGCATTTATTGTAATTTAAGAGTGATCAAGAATAAATTGGTTCTATGGGTTGGAAATATTAACTGAGTACCTGATCTAGATCTAGTGTTGAAGGTATGGTTTGAGAATAGGTATTGAAAATTAGATGCTAGGTACGAAGGTGTTGATGTTGAGAGCAGACGATGAACAAGGCAAATCGAGTGTAGATTTCTACGGTTATTTAGACGAATCCACGCAAGGTTTTTGAATCCAGGGGTAATATGATCATATTTTTTTATACCAAAGATGAAACGAACACAGGCATTTTGAGCTCTCTGAAGACGAATAGAGAGGTCCTCAGTTACCGGTAAGTCATTGTACACAACGTCGCAATAATCAAAATAAGGCATGACGAGGCTTTGTACGAGCATTGTTTTTAATTGTGTTGGGAGGAAGTTTTTTACACGGTTTAAAGAGTGTAAAGATGCGTAGGTTTTCTGACACACGTGTTTGATATGTTCCGTCCAGGTCATGTCATCTGTCATAAAGAGTCCCAAGTTTCTAAAATGACGCTAAAAAGGTATAGTCGTGCCGTTAAAGGTAACGGGGTTGATTTTTGTGCGTTTTTTTTTTGCTAGCAGTTTGTGATAACCTAGAATCATAGATTGAGATTTTATGGGATTTATAGTCAAACAATTTTTGGTCGCCCAGGCATGTAAAGATTTCAAATCCTCGTTCATCATTTGAATTGCTTGGTTAATTGCGAGAGGGGAGGAATATATTAAGATAAATTTGAAGGTCGTCGGCGTAAAGATGGTGATAACAATATTTGAGCGATTTTAATACTATGTCATTAATAAAGAGTGAGAATAATAATGGCCCTAGTACACCCCCAGTCTTAAGTGGCATCCATTCAGATTTGTTATCACCCGATACTATACATTGCTGTCTTCCACTGAGGTAAGAATGCATCCACTGAAGGGTTGGGAGGGAAAAGTTTATAGATTCAAGTTTAGTCATTAGTATGTCAAAGTCAACTGAGTGAGAGAGAGGTTGGAAACAAAAATAGTTACATATTGTTAACATAGGATATAGGCTAGTAGTATTGCCGTATTTCCACTTATTGTTGAAACTTGGTACCGTATAATTGACCATATTATCATAATATTCCGATACTTCCAAGTTTTACTAAAGTTTAAGTAGCTAGCCTACAGTGTCGATTCTCACGCTTGAAGAAATTCAACATTTATTCTGTAGGCCTAAGTTTATTTATTTTTTAGTACTGTATTACTTATTAATAGGGATGCACACGATAATCAATATTATCGATCAATAATCAATAATGGATATAATTTCGATAATCGATAACCAAAATTCATTATCAATTATTGAAATATAAAATAATTGGTCAATAGTGGCACAAACCAAACTAAAGACGGAGATTATCTCACGTTGTGCCATGCACTTGTCGGGCTGATGGTGTCACACTCGAGATTTATGTTTGGAAATGAGCTATCAGTCAATAACGGAAGCCAAACACATGCCATCGAAGACAGCGAGGCAGCAAAAGAACGCGATTGTATTGTTTTGACTTACACTTGCCACACTTGAGGTTCCACTTGTAGGTCGGAACAGACTTTGTTGGTGATATCGATAATATCGTTTCGATAATGACCTTAGGCCTACCATTTTGATAATCGATAATGAAAAAGTATTGATGTGCATCCCTACTTATTAGTAATGCACCGCCGACTTCAGATTCATAACTTGCTGAAGCCAAAATTTTAACGATGTTGATTTACAGCTAAATTTAGAATGTTATTTGATAACTGCCATGCTAATGAAGAATTGTGCATAAATTTAATTCCACATAGGCCCTACAAGATCAAGTGTCATAGTTTTATTGTCGCACCTACCGAGTACCCCAGAAATAAATAGTGAGCTCGTTAATGTTTACTAAATAGTTGTTAGGCCTACATGCATTTTGTCTTGCAATGTAAATGTAAGAATAACAATATTTTAATAATGTTAACTCAAACGTACAGCAGCACAGCAAGTGCGCATCTCGGTACCGGTACTAGTTAAGAACAGAACGGGCCCATTGATCCAGCATAATTGTTGTGTTAAAATTTCAGCAAAATTTGTATAGGCCTACATGTTAAGCCTCTGCATGACAAAAACACATAGGCCTCCTACACACAGATGGTAATACGTAAATGTTTTAGCACATGCATTGAATGCCCGTATGATTTGATGAGAAGCATTTTGCTGTCGCTCACTCATATTTTTTCTCCCAGTTAACCTAACTAATTCGTATTGTTTATCTGATTTCTACAGATTCTTGATGATCTGAATGAGCGCTTAGAGTTCCACGGAAAGTTAACAGTTCCATTGGACGAATCAGACTTCCACTACGGCTTCAACACCGACTACCTGTCAACTGTGGTTGAATTCTGGAGGAACGACTACAAGTGGCGCGACCGTGAAGTCTTCCTCAACAGTCTCCCCCAGTTCAAGACTAGGGTTGCCGGTCTCGACCTACACTTCATCCATGTGAAACCCACAGGAGTTCCTGCCGGCACCCGGATCTTGCCGCTTCTCCTGCTCCACGGCTGGCCTGGATCCGTCCGGGAGTTCTACAGCTTGATCCCTCTGCTCACGACACCCAGGAAGGGCGTTGACTTTGTATTCGAGGTGATCGCCCCCTCGTTGCCAGGCTACGGGTTCTCAGAGGGGGCGGCAAAGCCCGGATTGGGTGCGGCAGAGATGGCAGTCGTTATGAATACCCTGATGGAAAGATTGGGACGTAAAACATACTACGTTCAGGGCGGCGATTGGGGTTCGATAATTGCAACACATATGGCAACTTTATATCCAAAGACCGTCTTGGGTATCCATTTAAACATGTGTGCTGTCAACACACCTCTTAGCAATCTGAAGACTTTGATTGGATCTTTCTGGCCACCACTGGTTGTCGATGAAGGTCATGCCCACCGTATGTACCCTTACGGGGATAAACTTGCATTTATTTTGTCCGAAACTGGATATTTGCACATTCAGGCGACAAAGCCAGACACAATCGGAGTGGCGCTAAGTGATTCGCCTGTGGGTCTAGCCGCCTATTTGTTAGAGAAATTCTCAACGTGGACCGACCCTAAGTGGATGTCTCTTCCGGATGCCGGGTTGACAAAGAAATTTTCTTTGCCAGACCTTTTAGATAATGTTATGATTTACTGGGTTACAGGGTCTATCACGACCTCCATGCGTCTTTACAGTGAAACTTTTAATACAGCTCAATTTTCCTTGGGGCTTGATAGAATTCCATGTAACGTGCCCTCCGCATGCGCTATATTTCCCAATGAGTTAATGTATCAGTCTGAATTTTTAATGCAAGAGAAATACACTGATATAGTACGTTTTACTCATATGCCAAGAGGTGGCCATTTTGCAGCATTTGAAGAGCCACATCTAATGGCAGAAGATATCTGGGAAAGTGTGGGGATCATGCATAAACGTACAACTGAAGAAGCAAAAAAACCTAAAAAATAATCATTTTCACTTCAGGGTAGGCCTTATGTCTAACTGCTTGTACTCAACAAGTAAGGCAAAATATTTGCTTCTTCAGTAATTTTTGTATCCATGAAGTTTTCATTTATATAATTAACTATTTAGACTGATTTTTGTAATTGTTATGTACTGATGTAAAAAAGTAGGTTTTGCTATAATTATTCCATGTGTTGTTTTATTGTTTTGTTTTTTTGTAGGCCTAAGGGATGTCAGATGGTTAGTAAAACGAATACCCTGTTGATGTGGAGTCCTGACCAAATCGACAGTGTTATGGAAATCAATCTAGAAATTAAGAAATCCATCCCAGCGGGGTACCGAACCCCGGTCTCCCGATTGCCGGTCGAGTGCTTTACCCCTAAGCTACCGGGACATCTGGATTGTTGGCGCATTGTAGATCTGAATAGATTGGAATTTCTGGAAGATTTCCATTAAATCAATTACACCTACAGGAGTGTTTCCCGATTAATGAAATTGAGAAATAAACTCTGGCTCATACCTGCATTAGGTAATGACATTATGAATCGACGAGAATTGTGTTTAGATGGTCAGTTCAAAGGCAGCAGAATTGTTGCAGTAAGCCTACTGTACTACAATGCGCCAACAATCCAGATATTATGAAGTTAACCGTCTCGGTAGCTTAGGGGTAAAGCACTCGACCGGCAATCGGGAGACCGGGGTTCGGTACCCCGCTGGGATGAATTTGGTAATTTCTGGATTGATTGCACTTATGGGAGTGTTTCCTGATTAATGAAATTGAGAAATCGATGGTGAATGGAAATAAATTAATTACCATTTTTTTTTGTCGTTATTGGTCACCGGCATTTTATGCACGGGGGTGCAATAGTGGTGGATGCATTTAATATTAAATATAAAATAATATGTAATAATAAATATTACATACTGTAATAATTCAAGTGATGCTATTCCTACAAAATCGCAAGCTGTTGAACTATACCAATACTTTGTCATAACACTGTTGTTTTCACCCTACCCTGTAGCTAAACTAAAACTTGCTCCAAGACTGATATTACTTTGATCTACTGTACCTATCACTTCCAATTTCCAAAAGATGTTACGCACACCACATAATACATATTATGTTACCCTAAACTGTATAAACTATAAAGCCTATTCACATAGTACAGTATTCACAATTTAAGTCTTCGTTAATGCAATAACACTAACAGATAACTACAGATACCTTCAGGGGCTTTTCAGAATTATATTATTATGCTTCATTAATTATATCTTTGTTAATGGTAACTGGTACTGTATTGGAAATCTATTGTTATTTTTATTTGTGAGTAAATAATCTACTTTGTTGCTTGGTAGCATTTAATAATGATGATGATTTTGTTGCTCAACATCATTCATGATAAATGGATAATTTAATTGATAAGCATTTAAGAATGACCTTGAAATTGTTTTGTTATATAAATGTTTTGTACGGTATTGCTACTGATTAATCATGAAATAAATTGTTCATTCTTCATTTTGTACAAACATAACAATACTGTATTATTTCTTTTGAACCTCATGCATGTAATCTTCAATTTATCCTCCTTAAAATGTTGTCTGGGTTTTGAACATGTCCTCCGTCACGAGTGGGCAAATAGCCGAATACCACTCGTTCATAGTATGTTAAAGTTCATACAGTCGCCAACGTTTACTCATACTTTTCACACGTCTTACAGAATTGCTTCAGTTTGCTATAAATTCTTATCTATTGCATGGTTTCCGACCCTCTGCGTCTGACCTGAACTATGCTCTTTTTGCAAACCTCTTCCCAGGAAATTCTTCCATGTGTACAAACTACAAACAAAGCCTCTTAGTTTTACTTTTATGTTCATTTTAGTTTTTAAATTTTCCAAAGAATTTAATATTTATGATTTATAAAATAAACATTGTCTTGATAATCATAATAGACATTGATTAATAATTTCACATGGGAAACGAAGACTTTCGAGTTTTTGAAAACCATCTCAAAAACAAACCGTACTAGTAGATCTTTAAATTATCATAATGCGTGAGTACCAGTGAAGAATGTAATGTGTTCTGCTTGAATGTGTTTCTTGATATGTTTCCTATCCCAGCTTGCCTATTCCACAGCAGGTAAGCTGAACTACAATAGTATATCTTTCTCACATGCACAACTTGACAAAAGCTAAATTCCATATATTCTCTTTTTCCCAACAGTGAACCAAGATGGGTCTGGTGAGCAAACTGTTTGGGATATCCCTTGTGATCGGTGTTGCGTACTTCTGGCACAAGGTGAATACAGTTCCTCCGATACCGCAGCTGGAACGAACCTGGTGGGGAGTTGGCAAACCAAGCAAGCAAGACGAAACAATCAGACCATTCAAGATCAAGATTACAGACGAGGTTTGTATGACTAGAAGCTGCTACTTTTATGTTCTGGAATGACTTACTTTACCTGAACTGAATAGAACTTGATTACAGAGAGAACTAAGTTGATAGTTTAAAGTGTGTGTTTGCAATCATATTGTAGTAACTCGAATATATTTACAAGAAAGTTGAATGATTCGCATAATAATAAAGATTCATTTTGGCATTTAAGAAAGAATAACAAATTTAGTCAAGTAATACAATAATTGTATTGCAAACCAGCTTGGCATGGATATACTAATAGAATAGGTAAAATTTAAAGGTTTAGAAAGTGTATGATAAAGTGACTGGAATGATAAAGGAAATAGGATGGGAATCACTTTAGGTACGGAGAAAGAGTGATCGATTAAGAGTATTTGTCACACATTCAACGGAACTCAAGCGCGTGTTATTTAGATTTTCCTTAGTTCTCATATCAATTATGAAAAATGTGTTAATGTTGTAACAATCATAGCTCAATCTACGTTGAAGGTTGTTGATAATTTTCAACTGTCTAACATAACATGTAAACTAAAATGAAAAACATCTTCCGGTACAGAAAAACATGGAAAATTCATTTTTGAAGTTCCGACAGATGTTTTTATGTTTTAGTTTACATGTTAGACCGTTGAAAATTATCAACAACCTTCAACGTGGATTGAACTATGTTACAACATTAAGATGATATGGTACATTGAAGAGACACGGGCTTCTCCGATTAGACCGTTAAAAATCTCGCATCCGGGGTAGAAGCGGGAGGGTAGGGGTAATGAAGGCGAGCCGTGGGAGACAGGGAGTGGGGGATATAAGCGGTGAGTCACTCGACGATATAAGTAACTCGACACTTCACAATCACAATCACAGAAAGTACTGCACGGAACTCGCAATGACCTTGTCGCTAGGCAGTCCGTCGTAGTCTTTAGATCGGGGCTGGGAACACTTCTGTCACACTCACAGGAGGTTTATTCTGTACATATTTCTTCTGTGTTTAGATGGATGGTATATAGTTAGTGGTACGTCATCAAAATAAAATACTTTTGTCAAAACAAAAGGTTATTTTATTTATTTCACTTATTGTGGCACAATCTTCTTAACTAACCAGTTTGCCAAGTGTTGTTGATCAAAGACAGCTCAACACTTTCGTAAGACTCACACTCGCGAGTAGTTTGGTATTCGAACACCTCTAATGTTTTTCCTCGCGTTTTTCTTCATTTTACACCAGCCTTTAATAAAATAGTGATTTTTTTTACAAATACTTTTAAAAGAACTAGTTCATATTTTAGACGAACTTGAACTTTTCAAAATTTTAGGTTATAAAAGAACTTGAACTTTTTAAAAGTTCATTATTTTGAGCTGTGAACTGAACTTTAAAAAGTTCATTTTAAAAATGAACTGATCCAACACTGGTCATTGATTGATTTAATAGTTTCAACTCTGTAAGTGTGTGGGATTGAAATATTATTGTAGAACTTTTGCAGACTTGATTTTTATTTCGATGTGAAGAATGACTGCAATCGTTCCATGAGTGTTCTTGGAAAAATTAGTGTGAACTATATGTATATAGAAGTGCGATTTTCAAGAGACAAGGTTATTTTATTCCAGACAAAGACCTGGCAGGTGTGAGTTTAAATATTTTGAATGTTCTCCTAGTTTCAAATATTGAAGTGGCCGCTTTTGTCAGCGGAGCGTGAGTGTGGTATACAGAGCGAGCAGATTATTATATATTATATTAGTTTTGGAATTTCAATAGACTAAGTAATCTCGCCTTCAGAGAGAATAGGACACATTTTGCAGTTAGCAAATCACTATTCGCTCGGCCAAGAAGCATCCGACATATATGAAACTTTGCAAAGTTGTCAATAAAGCATACATATACAGCCTTACGGTCATAGATTTCACAATTTTTTTCTTAATCATCCAGAAAAAAAGCACGAATACATTATAGTCAATTTTGACTTTGAATTTGAAATTCGTTTAAACTAATTGATTTTTTTATTAATTAATTTAAAACAAATTTTAGAAATGTGTTACTGTAGAGCCATATATTTAGTATATCGTGATATATGTTCGAAATTTCAGACGCCTGTGGTGTCAGTCAGCCGAGCGTAAAGTAAGTTGCCTAAAACGCACGTCCTATTTCTCTTCACTATAACAATCTCTAGAACGGCGGCTATGAATATGATTGTATAACATTTTGTTGTTCGGGTTTATTTTTAACAGTGCAAACATCGTCGAATGTAGTCCTACGACACGGGACTCGAAGAGCAATAATCTTCCCAACTCCTGGTATTATGGGGGGAGGGGGGGAGGTGAGTCGATACAAGTTTTTAGAAGATTATCTACAACTAGAAACCGCTAGAAACTAGGCATTATAGGCAAGAAACTTGCCGTGGATTTTTTCTGACCTGTAGTCTTCAAGCTGAGCTTCTAATTTATAATTCAATGAAAAGGCATCTCATTTTTGCATTGAAACGTAACTTTGTCTTTTCCCTCTTCCTTTGATCCACCTTGACGTCAATAGACGTAGATGGTCAAAATAACGCACATGCTTCATGAAGTAATCAACGCTTCGTGTGATACAGCACGTGTTATCTGACAGCTGTAGGATGATAGATAGCCAGACGCACATGCTTGCTCCTCTTCCCGGTCCCTGTCCCCAAGACAACACAATCACACATTCACCGAATGATGATAATGATTATGATAATCGTCGCCGCACTTACGATATCTAGCAGAACCAGACCCTACCCCCCTTATTCGTATATACAAACCTTATTCGTCTCCGTTAGCGTAAGTGCATAAATATAATACCTGGAGACAATTCGTATCCGAAAAGCTGCCAGGGACTGTTTTAAAACCGAAAAAGGGATCTTGATTTCTTCTATTGTGTTATTTGTGTATTTGCCGACAACATTGATGAATCCATCTGGTGAAACGTATCATCGTTAGCACTAGCTCTACCTATGTAAATAAATCATATATTTTAAAATTATTTACTTGTACCTTCATCAACAATAATAAATTATAAATAATTACAAATATGATGAATGAGGTCCTTAGGGATAATTCTTGCTTCCGATGCACAAGGTCCAGGGTTCAAATTCTTGTTTGTGCATCTACTTTTGGCGAGTGAAGTGCGCTACAACACATTGCGAAGTCGTAAGTTGTAACGGTCAATATCAATCAATCTTATTTCTGCCAATCATCTCAGCAAGACCGTCAGTTTCATAAACTAAATGGGGGCACTTCATTTTTACCATTGTCATCGCCGATCAAATTGATTAATCCGGCCAAAGATTGGTTTTTTTTTTAAAGGAAGATAAACAACATGGCATCACCACTAGCACTAAACACAATGCATAGAGCATTTAAAAATCGTATAGACTACTTACAACAAACAAGAACAAGAACAATAAACATATTTTTATTTTGATAATAGTAGTTGTTGGGGACAAAATAATATGTTAAGTGGTGTCCTATATGCATAGTTCCAATCCAATGCTCCAAGATCCTTGTCTCAAATCCCGGTTCTGGCATAGATTTTACGTCGGAAATTCCTTGGCCAGTATTGCTACGCGTAACAAGATACTGTCAGTTTACCTCCCCTCAAATTCCACAAAACACTCGCTCGAATACGAAATCTTCTCATGACTTTTTCGCAGCGCCTACGCCATCTAGTGGACTACAGTCGAACAAAAAAACACAAAACAATACCTGGGAAATTGCTGTTTTTTCCTAAACGGTTGGCGATAGAACAATTCTGTTGACTGGGTTGAAGAGCTAATTCATCAATTCAGGGCGATAGAGTTAAGTTTTCTGAAATAAGAGTCTGGGGGTATTTTTTAAAGTTCCATGAAACAGCGCGTGAAACAGTATTTTTGTAAAAATGTTGCCATATTAAAAAATTCATGCTAGATAAATGTATACATTTTCTTAAAATCTGGCACCAGAGGGCTCTATAGAAAACCTTCACAATTATATTGCTGAAGATTTCATGCCGATCGGTTGATTAACGGCTGAGAAAACAGCAATTTGCTGGAAGTCAACGTTATTTTCAAAATACTGCCTATATTTTCACATGTCCTATATTCTCGTAACACATTTTTCATTGTTATGCGAACTGAGGAAATCTCATTAATAACACACGCCAAGCACTCAAGTTCCGTTGAATGTGTAATGAATACTCTTTTTAAGACTGTTGGCTGAGCTCGAGAAAACCAGGATTTTACGCAAAACGCAGATGTTTAGCCTGGATCACTTGGAAGCTTTATTGTTTGTCCTATCGGGTTGTGGTTTGCACCAAAATGTTAAGTAAGAATGTAAGAATTGTGCTATCAGAGAACATTTTTAAAAAATTGCTCACTTTTGTTATTAACTGACCGTAAATATGCCACCAAACAGGTCATATTTTGTAATAATTTCGCAAGCTTGCGTAGGGGAAAAAAATTTGAAATGTTAAAATGTGCTCTGATAGCGACATGCACTCATCCCTTGTTAACATCGTCCCAAAAATGCAAATTATTTTGATGAAAACTGGATCAAAAGATGGTCCAGACTGTAGGTATGTGAAATTAGATGGATTTGCCAATGAAGCAAATTTTATTATTTTTTTAAATGGACATTTAGCTTTGTAAAAAATGGTGGTCCGAGCTCATCAAACAGTCTTAATATTATGTAATGTGTACAAGGTTTTGAAAGGATTGCCAGAATCAATATTGTAGGTGTTATTAATAGTCTTAATAGTATCTTTGGCCAGGATGCAAGGAAGTAAGTAGGTACCGGTAGTAAAATTGAAGGTGATGCTTCACTATAAAGGAAATACCAGAAGTTGGGTGGAGTTTTATTTAGCAGAACCATAAGAGAATAGAACAAGCTTTTGGGAGAGGTAGTAAGTGCTGTATAGTGTTGGGTTGTTTTGAGAACTTGTTAAAGACCTCAAAGTTAAAGAGAAGGGTTCATTTAGTAGGTTAAAATTTGTTTTGTATGTATTTATCACCATGTAAAATTACACAATATTGTTAATGGAACAAATAAATTGACAAGTAGACATGTAGGTAAGTTTTGATATTTTAGTAATTATTTGTACTGTACATAATATTTATATATAATACTAATGCATCTTCATGAGTGTGGTTTTATTTGTAGATTATTTTTGTGAGATATTTTTAATGCTTGATAAGTAACAAAAAAATGAATTGAATTATTTTACATGGGTTACATGTTTTACATTTTTGCTTTATTTTCAGGTTCTTGGTGATCTATCTGAACGTTTAGAAGTTCATGGGAAAATAACCCCTCCGTTGGAAGGTGCCAACTTCAGGTATGGCTTCAACACTGACTACCTGAAGACAGTAATTGAATTCTGGAGAAACGACTACAAGTGGCGCGACCGCGAAGTCTTCCTCAATAGTTTGCCTCAGTTCAAGACTAGAGTTGCCGGCCTCGACCTGCACTTCATCCATGTGAAACCCACAGGAGTTCCTGCCGGCACCCGGATCTTGCCGCTCCTCCTTCTCCACGGCTGGCCTGGATCCATCCGGGAGTTCTACGGGTTGATCCCTCTGCTCACGACACCCAGGAAGGGCGTTGACTTTGTATTCGAGGTGATCGCCCCCTCGTTGCCAGGCTACGGGTTCTCAGAGGGGGCGGCAAGGCCTGGGATGGGGGTGGGACAGATCGCCGTTATTATGAAAGCTTTGATGGAAAGAGTCGGTAAAGAAACATTCTACGTTCAGGGCGGCGACTGGGGCTCCGCTATCGGAACAAGTCTTGCTATTTTTTATCCTGAGAACGTTTTAGGACTTCATTCCAATTTTTGCATGTCCAACAAAATGCAAAGTATTTTGAAAACGTTTGTTGGAAGCTTTATACCATCGTTGGTAATTGACAGTGAACACGCCCATAAAATGTATCCATATTCTGATACTTTATCTAAAATCATGGAGGAAATGGGTTACATGCATATACAAGCGACAAAGCCCGACACCGTCGGTGTTGCGTTGAGTGATTCACCGGTCGGATTAGCTGCGTACATTTTGGAAAAGTTCTCCACGTGGACTGATCCTAAGTTAATCGCTCGTTCTGATGGAGGTCTGCTTACCAAGTTCACTATGACTGACCTTTTAGACAACGTGATGATTTATTGGGTATCGGGCTCTATCACGACTTCCATGCGACTGTATAGCGAGACTTTAAACAAGGCTCACTTCGCCCTCAAGATGGAAGACATTCCATGCCAAGTTCCCACTGCATGTGCGCTATTCCCTAATGAATTAGCGTATCAGCCAGAGTTTATTTTGAGAGATAAATACACCAACTTGGTACGAGTCACTAATATGCAACGAGGGGGCCACTTTGCTGCTTTCGAAGAGCCTTCTCTTTTGGCAGATGACATTTGGGAAACTGTTAAGATAATAGATTCTAAGTTACATCCCAAACCCACTAAAACCAGTCAGAAGTGATGACGTCATTCTTGGAGATATTGTTTTGTTTTTGTATAAACTGTCACCATATTACTGTATATGTTGAAATTGTTTGTTGTATAATACATTAAATGTTATACATTTTCCAGGGAATGCTGTAACTTTATATTATTTTGCTGAACTTTATTAGGTCACCAACTAATAATAAACCATTTGTATTTGTAATTATTGTCACTGTCAATACTAACAGCCAAGTATTTGGTTGTTATATTACCTACATACATACTAGTTGGCTCAGAAACGCATGTGGCTCCTTGTGAACTTTTGCATTAATTCCTGTTTTTGATGCAAATGCAAAAGGTAAAGTGTTTAATTTCCAAGATTTACAACGTAAGTAAAAATAGGTACATTTTAATTTAGAGTCTGGTAGATATTCACACTTCCATAAGTACCACTACTTAACATAAAAACTTACTACTACTGTACCTATTACACTTCCGAAAGATGTTACGCACACCACATAATTCATATTATGTTACCGGTTACCCTATACTGTATGGATAGGGCCTATTCACATAGTACAGTTTTCACATTTTAAGTCTTTGTTAATGCAATGAATAACAGATAACTCTACATATACTTTCAAGGGCTCTTCAGCATTATATTATGCTTAATTATATCTTCATTAATGGTAACTGGTATTGGAAATCTATTGTTATTTGTGAGTAAATAATAATCCACTTTGTTCAAAACTTCTGTCTGACTTGATAGCATTTAATAGTGATGATGATGAGGAGGATTTTGTTGCTCAACATCATTAATGATAATTGATAAACATTTAAATTAATAACCTTGAAATTGTTTTGTTGTTTAAATGTATTTTACGGTATTGCTACTGATTAATAGGAAATAAATTGTTCATTCTTCATTTTGTACGAACATAACAACACTGTATTATTTATTTTGAACCTCATGCATGTTATCTTCAATATATCCTCTTTAAAATGTTTTCTGGGTTTTGTGAGCAACATGGTTAACAATATTAGCATTAACTTTGTTTTCGTCCTTTGGAGTTGCCAAATAAGTGTGTCATCTTTGAGCATGTCCTCCGTCACGGGTGGGCGAATAGCCTAATACCACTCGTTCATAGTATGTTAAAGTTCATACAGTCACCAATGTTTACTCATACTTTTCAAATGTTTTTTTTTTTTTTTACAGAATTGCTACAGTTTGATAAATTCTTATCTATTGATGGTTTCCGGCCCTCTATTCATTTTAATTTTTTAATTTTCCAAGGAATTAAATATTTAGAATTTTTTATAAAATAAACATTGTCTTGATAATAGACATTAATTAATAATTTAGTTTCACATAGGAAACAAAGATTTGAATTTTTGAACAACTCGAAACGATACCCAACTTGAGTAAAACCGTACTACGTAGTAGATCTTTAAATTGTTTTTAATGTATGTAAAAACCTGGATAATGCGTGAGTGCTAGTTAAGAATGTAATGTGGTGTTCTTGATTTGTTTCCTATCCCAGCCTGCCTATTCCTCAGCAGGTAAGCTGTTACAATTGTATATCTTTCTCACTTGCACGACTTGGCTGGAGCTAAATTTCATATTTCATCTTTTTCCAACAGTGAACCAAGATGGGTCTGGTGAGCAAACTGTTTGGGATATCCCTTGTGATCGGTGTTGCGTACTTCTGGCACAAGGTGAATACAGTTCCTCCAATACCGCAGCTGGAACGAACCTGGTGGGGAGTTGGCAAACCAAGCAAGCAAGACGAAACAATCAGACCATTCAAGATCAAGATTACAGACGAGGTTTGTATGACTAGAAGCTGCTACTGTTGTGTTCTGGAATGACTTACGTTACCTGAACTGAATAGAACTTAAATACAGAGAAAACTAAGTTGATAGATTTAAGTGTGACATATTGACCGTAGTACAATCATATTGTAGTAACTCGAATATATTAACAAGAAAGTTGAATGATTCGAATACCTAATCATAAAGATTAATTTTTGCATTTAAGAAAGAACAACAAATTTAGTCAAGTACGTAATACAATAATTGTATTTCAACATCAGCTTGGCATGGATACAGGGTTCCTGATTTTTTTGATTTTTATTAAAAAAAATAAAAAATCATGATTTTTTAAATTTAAATCGGATTTTTTTTATTTAAATCGATTTTTTTGATTTTTTTAAATTTTGATGTAAATCGGACTATTATTTATTCAAATTGAAATTCTAGACTGGTGTAGGCCTATTAGGGGCCTATAGGCCTACAATTTTATATGCAAAACCCTTCCTCTTGGTTTAATTTTAGGCTGTTTAGGCCAACCAGGTACGGGTCTAGGCCAACTACGTAAGAAACATGAAATACAAAGTTTTTAGGGAGGGGTGGGTGTAACTGTAAACATAGCTAGGTCCTAGGGCATATTATCTGTCAATTTGGTGAAAATTAATATTTAATTATTAATCACATCATATAGGTTACCGGTAGGTATTACCTTTGGAGGTTACAGATGAGATAGGTAACCATTAAATCGATACAACTAGTACTGCATTTGCATAGGTAATGATTTATTGAAAATTGAAATAGAAAATGAGATTAGTCAGTTACAGATATTAGGCGGCCAGAGGCCTACATTCACAAATCACAAGACAAACTGGCTCGTCACGAAAGTGTCTAGGCCTAGGAACTAATTGTTATTTAGGCCTACTAGTATTTAATTAGTTTATTATTTAATTAATTAATTTTTTTTAAATTAATTAATTATTTAATTCTTTTTCTTCTTGTTATGGCCTTGAATTCATTTCATATCTCATATTATGGCCAACAATATAATCAAATACAACAGAAGCAGAACAGCAATTTTATTGTTAAATTTTTAATTCTATCACAATTATTGTATATGACTGTGCCCTAGTGTGTTAGGACCTAGGAATGAAGTTTTAAAAGCCTATACCAGGTCAAGACCTGTGAAATCATTGATCACTGCCTCAGAGTCATTTGGATCATTTTTGTAATATTTGATTTAAATCAATGATTTTTTTAATAAAAATCATTTGATTTAAATCAATTTTACCCTGCATGGATATACTAATAGAATAGGTAAAATTAAAAGGTTTAGAAAGTGTATGATAAAGTGACTGGGATGATAAAGGAAATAGGATGGGAATCGCTTGAGGTATGGAGAAAGAGTGATCGATTAAGAGTTTTTGTCACACATTCAACGGAACTCGAGCGCTTGGCGAGTGTTATTTAGATTTCCTTAGTTCTCATATCAATTATGAAAAATGTATCAATACTTAATGTTGTAACATAGTTCAATCCACGTTGAAGGTTGTTGATAATTTTCAACTGTCTAACATAACATGTAAACTAAAGTGAAAAACATCTTCCGGTTCAGAAAAACACGGAAAATTCATTTTTGAGGTTCCGACCAATGTTTTTATGTTTTAGTTTACATGTTAAACCTTTGAAAATTATCAACAACTTTCAATGTGAGTTGAATTATGTTACAACATTAACACATTTTTCAATGTTATGCAAACTGAGGAATTGGAAATCTCATTAAAGGGGTATTTAACCGCTAAACTCAAAAAATATATTTCATTCAGGCTAACTAGTAATGAATTTAGCAATTAACAGAAAAATTATTGGGGCCACCATGACCTCCCAAAAAATTGTCAAACATGACATTTTTCGAGCTAGGTCCCATAGGCAAAAATCTCCCATAAGAAATAACATGGGGACGATCTTTATGCCCCGTGACCTTGGAGGATTTTGATCCAAAAAAATATTGGCCATTATTGACGTACTCGACAGCCTTTTCTGTAAATTCTCTCTGTTTTGTTTTGTAATTTGGGCAAGTAGTTCGGTCAAAATATGCTGATTACCAAGATGGGGTGTGATTTTGGAGTGCATATTTTTGCGTGTTTGAGGGTATATTTGGACACAGTTTCAAGACACGATGTTTTAGGGGGCATTTTAGATTGGTACTATGCTCTAGTATCTATGCGGAACAAAAAAAAGCAGGTTAAAGCCGATTTAGGAAATTTTCCAAAACACCAATTTTTGCCAATTTCTGGATCAAAAAAATTAAAAAAATCGTGTTAATTCACAGTTACAAGATATAATTTTTTGAACGGTCATTTAAGTCTAGTATTGTGCTAAAGATCACTTGGTAAAAAATAATTTTTAAGGTTTTTAGCCCCTTTAATAACACGCGCCAATTACTCAAGTTCCGTTGAATGTGTGATGAATACTCTTTACTGTTGGCTGAGCTCGAGAAAACCAGGATTTTACGTAAAACGCAGATGTTTAGCCTGGATCACTTGGAATCTTTATCGTTTGTCCTATCGGGTTGTGGTTTGCACCAAAATGTTAAGTAAGAATGTAAGAATTGTGCTATCAGAAGACATTAAAAAAAAATTGCTCACTTTTGTTATTAACTGACCGTAAATATGCCACCAAACAGGTCATTTGTAGTAATTTCACAAGCTTGCGTAGGGGAAAAATATTTGAAATGTTAAAATGTGCTCTGATAGCTACATGCACTCATCCCTTTTGTTAACATCGTCCCAAAAATGCAAATTATTTCGATGAAAACTAGATCAAAAGATGGTCCAGACTGTAGGTATGTGAAATTAGATGGATTTCCAATGAAGCAAATTTTAAAATGGACATTTAGCATTGTAACAAATGGTGGTACGAGCACATCAAACAGTCTTAATAAATAATTTTTTTTTAAAAAATTAATTAAGGGTTACATTAAAGCATAGCCAAATACATAATACAATACAATCAGATGAACAAGTACAATGCTTGATGCCCTACTATCACTAAAAATAACAAGAAAAATAAATTAAGATGTCAAAATTAAAGTTATAAATTAAATGAAAGTCTTACAAAGTAAATTAATAAAAAGGGATGAAAACTAGACTCAACTTAGAATTTTAAAAAAATGCAAACAAATCAAGCATGGATTGTGTACACTTCTACTTACAACTATTTTAAATGTATTAGTATAGTTTTTAGTATTTATATAACAATAGGCCTACTATTTGCTGCAGTTATAATTCACTATGGCCCTGTATTACAAGTTGGATAATATTCATATTCGAATTCTATAAGCTCACTTTATAATTTATATTAGAGGGGAGGGAGGACTACATTTCCTAAAACTGGTAAACAATACTTTGCAGATCTTTTTTAAATTTATGTTTCCTACTACATGATTTTAGCCGAGCGGGAAGGCTATTCCATAAGTTTGCAAACCTGTATTTAAGAGAGCGCTTCCCACTCTTCTCTTTGTTTACTCTAGATATGAATAGATTTTTATTTGTACTTGAACGGAGCCCAGCCAGGCGCGGTTCTAGCCCCAAAAACTAGGGGATAGCCCAAACTATATCTCCGCCAGGTGGGAGGGGGTGTCTGAGGGGTACGTAAGGAACCTCCAGAGATTGCCCGCTAGGTGCGTTTTTTATTTTTGTGTAACTTTAGAAGGTGTATTTTTGACTGTAACGATAATCACGGGGATTTCATAAAAGGGTGGTATTTATCATTATAATTAACTAGGACAATATATAAATTCAGGAGTTTTAATTATTTTAATTTGATCTCGTGAACAAGTAAAATAATGCTTCTCAAAGCTTAAGAAATTCTTTAAGCTTGCAAATTGGATTAATGAAACATGTAAAATGTTGTTTTTTTTGTCTAATGGAATTAGTAACACTGTCAATAGATGAATAAATTTAAAAGGTGAACTGTAAATGGCGATTTTTGATGAAGACTATCGATAGCTGAGTTTGGGTGTTCATGAGCTACCCGATAAAGCTCTACTCGACAGGCGATTACGACTAGCATCGTCCTACTCACACCGATAAAAAAATTCACGCCAGCACCTCCAGGTCTGGACAGTTTGCATCTATAGCGGGATCTCGTGTTACACATTGATGATATGATAAAATATAATTTTTAAGTTAGCAGATAAACAATGAGACGTTCAACGCTTTCCATAGGGCCTATAAGATATATTTGAAAGAAATAATATAAATTTGGAAATAATTATCAGAGAAATTTAGGGCGGCCTGGGCCTAATCGGGCCGCCCCGTAAAACCGCGCCTGAGACCAGCTCTGCGAGGGTTGTCAGGCAAGGTTTTGAAAGGATTGCCAGGATCAATAATGTAGGTGTTATTATTAGTCTTAATAGTTAGTATCTTTGGCCAGGATGCAAGGAAGTAAGTACGGGTAGTAAAATTGAAGGTGATGCTTCACTATAAAGGTAATACCAGTAGGTAGGTGGAGTTTTTTTTTAAGCAGAACCATAAGAGAATAGAACAAGCTTTTGGGAGAGGTATAGTAGGTGCTGTAATGTTGGGTCGTTTTGAGAACTTGATAAAGACCTCAAAGTCAACGAGAAGGGTTCATTTAGTTGGTAAAATTTGTTTTGTATTTATGTAGGCCCTACCAGTGTATGTATTTATCACTATGTAAAATTACACAATATTGTAAATGGAACAAATAAATTGACAAGTAGACATGTAGGGAGGTTTTGATATCGTAGTAATTATTTGTACTGTACATATATATAATACTAATGCTTCTTCATGAGTGTACTTTCATTTGTAGATTATTTTGTGAGATTGTTTTAATGCTTGGTAACTAAAAAATGAATTTAATTATTTTACATGTCAAGAAATTGTGTATCGTTTTATTTTCAGGTTCTTGGTGATCTATCTGAACGTTTAGAAGTTCATGGGAAAATAACCCCTCCGTTGGAAGGTGCCAACTTCAGGTATGGCTTTAACACCGACTACCTGAAGACAGTAATTGAATTCTGGAGAAACGACTACAAGTGGCGCGACCGCGAAGTCTTCCTCAATAGTTTGCCTCAGTTCAAGACTAGAGTTGCCGGCCTCGACCTGCACTTCATCCATGTGAAACCCACAGGAGTTCCTGCCGGCACCCGGATCTTGCCGCTCCTCCTTCTCCACGGCTGGCCAGGATCCGTCCGGGAGTTCTACGGGTTGATCCCTCTGCTCACGACACCCAGGAAGGGCGTTGACTTTGTATTCGAGGTGATTGCCCCCTCGTTGCCAGGCTACGGGTTCTCAGAGGGGGCGGCAAGGCCCGGGATGGGGGTGGCACAGATTGCCGTTATTATGAAAGCTTTGATGGAAAGAGTCGGTAAAGAAACCTTCTACGTTCAGGGCGGTGACTGGGGCTCTGCTATTGGAACGAGTCTTGCTATTTTTTATCCTGAGAACGTTTTAGGACTTCATTCCAATTTTTGCGCGTCCAACAAAATGCTAAGTATTTTGAAAACGTTTGTTGGAAGCTTTATACCTTCGTTGGTAATTGACAGTGAACACGCCCATAAAATGTATCCATATTTTGATAATTTATTTAAACTCATTGAGGAAACGGGTTACACGCATATACAAGCTACAAAGCCCGACACCGTCGGTGTTGCGTTGAGCGATTCACCGGTCGGATTAGCGGCGTACATTTTGGAAAAGTTCACCACGTGGACTGATCCTAAGTTAATTGCTCATTCTGATGGAGGTCTGCTTACCAAGTTCACTATGACTAACCTTTTAGACAACGTGATGATTTATTGGGTATCGGGCTCTATCACAACTTCCATGCGACTGTATAGCGAGACTATAAACAAGGCTCAGTTCGCTCTTAAGCTAGAAGACATTCCATGCCAAGTTCCCACTGCATGTGCGCTCTTCCCTAATGAATTTGTGTATCAGCCAGAGTTTATTTTGAAAGATAAATACACTAACTTGATACGAGTCACTTATATGCAACGAGGGGGCCACTTTGCTGCTTTCGAAGAGCCTTCTCTTTTGGCAGATGACATTTGGGAAACTGTTAAGATAATAGATTCACATTTACATCCCAAACCCTCTAAAACCAGTCAGAAGTGATGACTTGTCATTCTTGGGGATATATATATATATATATTTTTTTTTATAAACTGTCTCCATGTTTATGATATTATGTTGAAATTGTTTGTTTTATAATACATTGAATGTTTAACATTTTTTCAGGGAAAGCTCCAACTTTATATTATTAACTGTATTAGGTCACCTACTAATAAACCATTTGTATTTGTAATTATTGTCACTGTCAATACTAACAGCCAAGTATTTGGTTGTTGTTATATTACCTACATTTACCCACTATTGTCTCTCCGCTTTACTTTGTAGAGTATTGAATTTGTTTGCTCAGAAACATATGTGGCTCTTTGTGAACTTGTGCATTGATTTTTGATTGTCTCGAATAGCCAAAGTGCATTATATGAGATTTTAAGCAATCAATCATTGTGCATTGATTCCTGCTTTTGATACAAATGCAAAAGGTATACCGGTAGTGTTTAATTTCCAAGATTTACAATGTGTAAGTAAAAATAGATACATTTTTATTTAGAGTCTGGTAGATATTCACACTTCCATAAATACCAGTGTGTGTGTGTGTATAGTATAGTGTGGCTTGTTGGTCTTGTGGTTAGCATATCTGCTTCCAATGCAGAGGGTCCAGGGTTCGATTCCTGCTAAAGTCAGAAGTTTTTTAACTTCTGATTTGGACTTGACTCCATCAGTTCTTGTATTAGGTAAAACTTAGTAAACGGTGACTTTCGAGCCGTCCTAGCAACGAGGCACATAATAAATTCAAGGTTGTTCTGAATCGGCCGTGTTGATTCTGGCGTTAATCTGCGGGTGTTCACATTGTCCATACCACTGATTGCTATATTTCCTATTAAAAAATATTGATCTTTGGTTGGTTATCGGCGTTATCGCTCATTCGTCGATTGCGTCGGGGCCTACATGGTTATGGTTTGCTTGGTCGCTTTGGTTTACTGTCTCCCATTGAAAATCAGTTATATGACTGAAGGGGTAGACTCTAAATAAATGTATTTTATTTATTTTATTATAAACATTAAAACATACTGTACAGTCAACAACCCGTATTTTATACCAATCTACAGGCCAATGAAACTTTACTTTACATTCTTAATTACATACTGTTTGGTAGGTATTTTAGAATTTTAGGTTACAACCTTGGATGTCAATATCTTGGTGCGCCACAGAATCTCATATTTCTTTTAACATGGGTGTACAGGTGCACACTGCACAACACACTAATTAAGTTACCTTACTACCTGGTAGATCAAAAGTGCGTTACTACAATCACATAGGTGTCAACAATAATTGGAGTCTCCTGAATATTTTAACTATCACAGACAAACATCATGCAAGACTACAGAAAAATTCCATTTTCCACATAGAAACATATTAGTATTATTATATATAGCTAAGATTATTTGCGCCCTCCAAGATAAAACAATTACTCTATGTATGAGTGAACACCGTGTACACATCTTTCCAATGGGAGGAATGTAAGGGGAGACGCGGGGGGACAAGGGGTGGATAGGCCTGTGTTGGTCAGAACCAGCCACAAGCGTATGTAGTAGTTGGTTTTATTTCCAATACAAATCATGTTACATTGTACATACATTGTAATTTTTGACCCTTTTAATCTTCCGTGGAGGATTACTATACAAGGGTGTTTGGAAAATATTTATTTAAAATTAAATAAATTATTAAATAAACATAAACATAGAATATAATGCAATAAAATAAGAATACAAATTTTGATTAATCTTACCTAAATGTTTTAATTTAAGACTAAAATATAATAGAATACATATGATGTATTTAGCCCATCTATGCTGTAATAATCTCTCAGGCTAGGCTACTAGGTAGTTCACACTGTCATGAGCTAATGATTAATGAGATAGTATGAGGCCTACACAATTTTATAGTACAATAAGAATTATAAGCATATATACAGTTGTGTTCTCAATTGTATCCCCTCTGTTTGTTGTTACCTGGGCACGTTGATATATTTTTTTCCAGTTTCTCTTTATCTTAGTCGGTCTAAATGTTTTTGTCTTCCAGGTATTCTTTAACTGAGTAATATGCCTTTTTCAGAAGTATTGATTTTAGTTTTAGTTTAAAAGTGTTTATATTGGTAATATCTTTTATTTTGTTTGGCAGTTTGTTATATAATTTAGAGTTTATGTAGGATGAATTCATCTGTATCGATTTTGTTTTAAGGTATTGGAAGTGAATATGTTTCTGCTGACGTGTGTTGTGAGTGTGGATGTTGCAGTTGAGTGTCAGATCATTTCGATTTTTATGCGTATATAAAGGGAGGGCAGAGGTTCCCCCACGTCGTGGTCGTCTTCGTCTGTGTCATCGTCCGTCCGTGTTGACATTGTCATCGCCGTCGGGGAGGTAGTCAAAGGGAAGGGGAGAGTTCCCCGACGACGACCCAGAGCTCGCCATTAGTTTCAGGGAGTGAAAGGCCCCTACTCACGGGCCAAACCATGAGAAGGTTGCGAGTTGGACTTTGATGACATAGGTCTGCCTTAAATAAGGTCTCGTACCGTATTAGTCCCTAGCAGAAATCACTCATTTCAACAGATTACTAAAGAATATTAATAACTATGTATCGTGTACGGTAGCACTAACTAGCTCGTTAACAAATCCACACCTGCCTGCTAAGCATCCTTTATTTAAATCATGACTTAACATTTAAAATATGCCAATGTTAACGATCTAGTTGGAGGGTATCTCTTAGTGTTAGTGAGCGCACATTGTGCAAGAGAAATTATGTAAATGTGTGAATGTACGTACTTAAGTCTTTTTTTTGTGTGCAAAGTTTGCCTCTTTAGCCATACTTCTGCCTTGCTATACAATATAAGACTACCTCCTTTTCTATCCTGCTCAGTTCATCAGGCAGGGAGTCAATGTGTAAGTACTTAATAGAAGTTTTGAAGTTTTCAATAATATGGATAGCAAAAAAACAAAAAGGTTAAATAGTAACATTAACAGCAACGTGTGCCTACACTGCCAAAGTTAAAAATCACAATCATCAAATGAAAATATTAACTGCAGGTGTCCCACATTTCTAATGGGTAGTTGTGGTCATAGAAAATTTATATTTGTAGAATATTTTGTGCATATATATTATAACCTTTTGAAAATAGTACTAATCAATTATAATGAATGTGTTATCTACTAATGCTTGTAAGTTATGCAATGTCTGAAGTAATGCCAGTATTACTTTTTAAAAGTGATTACTTAAAAATATGAGCCTTGTAAAAACACATTTTGATTCATATCATTTCATTCATTTTATTAAGCAGTTTTACATGGTATATGAATTTGCTATACTAGGAAAACGCTTAAGTCCCGCCGCGTTGTTGGATGAGCGTAATTGGTGCATTGAGTTGCCATGTGTTATGCGGATTTTCTGTTGTTTTACCAAAAAACAACATAAATAAACTTTAAATGTTATTACCTCAAAACTTTTATTCTAGCACATTTGCTAACAATTGTTCCTCCTTCTTCTACAGTTTTTAAGATGAAAGGATAATTTCTTTTTTAATGTGCTCACAAGTCTTATTCTGACAAATTCACCGGACACTTTTTTGATGACATTTATAGTTTTTTTATTTAAAATATGGGAAATATGGGTTTTTTCACAAAAAACATACATTTTCAAACAATGCAAAGGGAAAAAATCATATATATATCTAACAAAACAAAAATTATAAAATCTGTCTGGTAAATGTTTAGATGTATTGTTTTTTAATCTTAAACATCTTTCACTTTTAAAAAAAAATGAAAATTGTAAAAGCGTTAGCATTATCCCAGCACCATAGCAAAATTGTAAAATTAAGGCTATTCCAGAGCACTCTTACCGATATTTTGAAAGTCAACGGAAAATGGCTAAAAGTTGGTTGGATGAAAGATGAACTTGAATAAAAAAGGAAAAAAAAATAACTTTTTTTTGGACGGGACAAAAGCTCTATTTTGGCAATTATATGCAAATTTTGGGTCATTACGGAAATGAATGTTTTAGATGCAATATTTAATTTTTAGCTATGATTTTTTTTTTATTGCTTCAACACACCTTTGTCTCTGGACTGAGTACAAGGGAAACTAATTTTATGAAATAACTTTTGATGAACGATTTTTTTCGTGTTCCGGTTCAAAATTATTTTTTGTACCATGTGACAAAAAATCGTACAACGAACATTATTTCAGAAAATTCTTTTCCCTTATACTCAGTCCAAAGACAAAGGTGTGTTGAAGCAATAAAAAAAAGATCATAGCTTAAAATTAAATATTGCATCCAAAACATTCATTTCCGTAATGACCCAAAATTTGCATATAATTGCCAAAATATAGCTTTTGTCCCGTCCAAAAAAAAAAGTTATATTTTTTCCGTTTTTATTCAAGTTTATCTTTCATCCAACCAACTTAGGGCCATTTTCCGTTGACTTTTAAAATATCGGTAAGAGTGCTCTGGAATAGCCTTAAGAGAAATAATTGTTTGATTGCGCTCAAATTTCACACGACAATATTAATTCATAAAATTAAGGTTCTGTTAAAAAATCATTACAATCGAATAAAGCATGTAGGCCTATGTGTTATAAGTCGAAGAATTTAAAAAAAAATCGAAATAAATCGTAAAATTGCGATTTTCACGAGAAATAATTTTTTGATCGATTTTTCGAATCGTGCAATTCTAAGTTCAGAGATTTCGAAGGTCTCCAGAAAATTTCATCGCAATTGGAGTGTCGGTTTAGCCGGAATCGTGCTAACGAACAGACAAAAATACAAAAAAAAAAGAAAGAAAGAATAAAAACATTCCGGATTTTTTTCTTCAGTGTAGTGAAATGGAATCTTCGCTTCGCTCGCTACACTGTTCAAAAAAATCGTCAAATTACTGCAAATGTTTATTAGTAAATTTACTGCACGTATTCAGTTTTTTTAATTTACTGGAATGTTGTAGTAAACTACAAATTAGACGACAAATGCAGTAAAAAAACTAATCAAATTAGCTTAAGTTGAATGCACCATCAAGGAAAATTAAGACAACGACTTCTTAAAATAAATGTTATCACAGTCTGGAACTTCGACGAAACTAATATCAAATATATTCCTAGACAAATAGTTAATCAAACGAGTTAATTGTTGCAAATAAATACCGATTTTCTGTGAATTTACGGCAAATGATCACTTTGTTGTACGGAAGTGGTAATCAGTGTTCTTACTGCATATAGTAAGAATATCATCAATTGTCAGTTGTTAGTAAACTAAACTATTTCACCAATCAAATCATCTACTTTCTGTAAATATACGGCAAATGTTGACTTAAATAAAATAAATAATAATAAATAAAAATATAATTTTGCAGCTTGAAATAAAATGCGGGCCGAACCAATAATTCCTCAAACAGTGAATCATAAATTGATCGGTATGGTTCTAATATTCAACTTTTTAGGTCGTTAAATGTACTTCTATTGGAATAATATTATGGACAGTTAGCAGACTTTAAAAGGACGAGAATTCGTTCCTGAAGGGTAGATAAATATCACTTGGCAGACCGAAACAATTATCCCTATGAAATTCTAACAATCGCCCAATGGTTCCAAAGTAATAATGTAATCATATTTTCATAATATTCTCTTACTAGTGACCAGTTAACAGCGTTTAAAAGAACGGTTATTCGACACAGAAGAGTAGATTAATATCTTATATCACCATGCATGGCGGATTTCCGAAAGGACGAAATTTCGACCCCGAGAAGTACATTAATAATTAATATTAATTATATTATAGGCCTATCGTTATATTGTTATATAATATGACCAGGAATCCGAAACCCTACTTTTTCGTATTGAATTTCTCATTTAAAACATAACTACATCTCCCAACATGATTCACTACAGACGCGCTTCAGGTATACGGTGTCTTGGTGTATTGGGTTTATTGACTAGGACAGTGTATACTCTCTCTCCAGGTGTACCAGGTTCGAGCCTCGCTGACTTCCGAGATTTTAACACCATGAAATTTATATGTAATGTTAATCTTCATACTAGCTATCAAATGATGCTTGTCTTTCTTACAGGAAGTTCGTTATCATAGTTTAATTGTTAAATTAAATAATTGTAATGCTCTATGAATCCCACTACAGGAGGAGAAATTTCAACCTGACGAAGTATTCGTACGGGTCGAAATTTTTTGCTGGATCATGGAGTCAAATAACTAAACATTTGCCGTAAAATTAGGGCATGTGGACTAGATTTTTAATTGCCAATATTGAGTTTAAAAAAACGGAATAAAATGCCGTATTAATACTGGATCATGTAGTAAGAAAAATAAACATTTGCCGAAAAACTTCGACACTCAAACTCAGTAAAATAACAAATAGAATGATTTAAATTGCCAATCTTGTTCGAAAATTTACTACGCTTTTTCAAGTCGTAAAACACAACATTTGCAGTAAAATAAAGAAATCGGACTTGCGTAGAAAAACTGGAATTAGTTAGTAAGCAGTATTTCCCAAACGACATTTTCAGAAAATTTGACGAAAATTTTTGAACAGTGTACGCTCGCTACGCTCATCCAATTATTATGATAGCAACCATACCACATTGTCAATTGTTATCCAATATCATCTCAATATAGTTATCATTAACAAACCGCCCCACAGGTCACAAAAATACACCACACAACCAATATTAAAATTTAAAGTAAAATTTAAAACCAACATGTTTAGGGATAGGTATAGGTAGTACAGTTATTTGTGCCACGACATGACATTATATATTAGACTTTCATACTACACAAACGTACATTGAGTATTATATTATTTCAAATTTCAAGTAATACCACATTAATAAATAGGCATGGTGCCTACCTACCTGTAACAGAGAATAGAATTGTAACTGAGTTTGTAGGATATATACAATTATACATAGGATCTGATTATAGTTATGAAAATGGAGATGAAAGATGAGAGAGAAGCGTAGAACCTAATTTGACTAATCAAGTAACCGTAGGCAGATTCTGCATGCAATTTGTGTGGCTCATTAGTCTTGTGATTAGCTCTGCTTCCAATGCAGAAGGTTCAGGGTTCGATTCCCGCGCTAGAAGTTTTTAACTTCTGATTTGGACTTAAGTCCATCAGTTCTTGTCTTAGGAATTTGTAAACGGTGACTTTGGAGCCGTCCTATCATCGAGGCACATAATCAATTTAAAGTTGTTCTGAATCGGCCTTGAATTGATTCTGGCGTTGATCCGCGTGTGTTCGCACTGTCCATACCACTGATTGCTATATTTCCTATTAAAAAAATGTATCGATCTTTGGTTGGTCATTGCTCACTCGTCGATTGCGTCGGGGCCTACGGGTTGGCTTGGTCGCTTTGGTACACTGTCCCCCACTAAAAATCAGTTATATGACTGAGTGGGTAGATTCTAAATGCGAATTTATTTATTTATTTATTCTCATATTTAGACGGCGTATGATATGAAATATTGCTTTAGAGATATTCCATACAGAAAGGTTTACAATTGCAAAATTCTTGGGGGGGGGGGGGGGGGAGGCTTTCCACTTTTAAGTATGTGGTACATATTTTTAAAGTGTAAGAAAACTATTCTCTGAACTAAAAATATTTAATTGGCCGTGAGACATGAGAGCTAGCTCACGAGTTACAAGACCTCATTTTCAGGTATTATACCAAATAAATCTGTTTCTGATATATCCTATATAATTGCGGAAAATATACAAAAAAATTAATATTTTATCTATTTCAGAAATTACAAAATCCATCCCAATCTGGGTTCGAACCCGAGTCTCTCACTTTTCCAGGTAGATGCCTTAGCCAACTAAACCACCGAGACGGTAACTATTTAACTTCTGAATTGTAGTGATACAAAAATAGTTAAAAACCGAAATTGTTATAAATAAATCTACCCCTTAAGTCATATAACTGATTGTCAGTGGGGATAGTAAACCAAAGCGACCAACAACACAATGTTATTTTTATGTACACAAAAATAACATCATTGTTATTTTCGTCTGTTATTTAACACGTTCTAATTAAGTAGAGTAGCTCACTCAACGCTATAAGCACTTCTATTATCTGTGCTAAGTCTTGACGTACAAATTACAATAACCACCCCCCCCTCCCCTCGCCCTCCTACCTCCGGAAAGTGTTGCATTTTTATTGTCATTTGATTAATATGCAGCCCAACTATTTTTTCCCAATCGTTTCAAAGTTTTTTGTCCCGTCAGTATTATAGACTAGGCCCCTCCCATTACCTGTTGAACCAAAGAATATCAACTAAAATACCTGGCGCGTATAACCTCTACAAAAAAAGTCAAGGACTAGAGAAAAGGTCCCAAGGACAAACTGGGTTCAACTTTTAAAGATCCCTCTTAGCCCCACTGGTTTTGGTGTGGGTTACTGCCCCCCTCCTCGACTCATCCGAGGTGTGTGCCTGAGATGCTGTGCTGTACCAAACACAAGAGTGACCTCTGATGCGGTCGCAGCAAGCCGGCCGGCCGGCTGTTTCGACACCCCCCCCCCCCCTCACACTCGCCACAGTGGGCGCGCCCTTTGCTTCGAGCACCGTCAGTAGGTGATCGTCGTTCGAACTGTGAGGTGTCTACGTGAAAGTCTGGAGCAGAAACAAAGCTTCTTCGGCAGAGGCAACCATGAAGATTCCGGATCACATTGAAACGACTAAAGGGTAAGTGAACTGCGTGCCTAGACACTGAAATACCTGGTCAAGGCCTCGACTTTCGCCTTTCAATGTCGAAGAAGAACGACAACGAAACGAAGCGCGCGCTGCGATGACATCAAGGCAATGCCCTATGTGCACGCCGCTCGCAGTCACAACACACATACATGTTAACTAATGTCATTCATAGTCATTATGGTAATTTCACGTTTCACAACTAAAGCATGGCCGGCACTGGCGGCATCGCATGGGATAGGAATAAGTAAACAGACTTGTACTTGCGCGTCCTTCATTCCGGGAGTTCAATGTTGATTTATAGGCCTATTGTTCAAAAAGATTCAGTGATCAGTGACATGCCTTGATATGAAATGGATTTATCATTTGTCACATCGTACTTTGGTCGTTTATGTCGCGCTTGTCGTAGCGTAGGCCTAGGCCCTAGTCACTATGAACTTTAAACATTGCAATTGTATCAATATATTCCTTGACGATCTACTTGTAGCAACTCAGAGACTTGGCCGCTTTGGATCCGGTCACTCTTTACTTTTTAGTAAAAATACGCAATTTTAACGACCGATATTAAGTTGTATCGTGTGATCTTACGGTGATAGGTGTATTGCTGTATTTTTTTTTTTTGTAATAACGCAAATAATGCAAATTTGTTCCTCAATATTCCCCATTCATTCCAAGCTGCTATTCGCAGTCTTAGAATTATTCAACTTGGTGTTTTCATCTCCATTTGCGAATTCTGGTGTCATTTTGAGCTAATTTTACATTGTTTCTCAATTCTCATCAACAATCAATTTGAAAAGCAAAGAGCATACTCCAATTCTCAACATTGGAGATGAACACATACATTATGATGAGGAATTAAACAGCCTAAATTGCAATGCCTAAACTTTCATTGTTGTAAATGTGAAATGGATCACTTTATTTGTCTGCATCTCATCTCGTACTTGAAAAAAGACTACAATAATATTATATTATAGTTCCTAATCCGTCACAATGTTTTAATATTTTCGATTTCGACCTCCCCCCCCCCCCCTCAGAGGAGCATTTACGTATTTTGGGCCCTAGACGTCGAGAAATTTAAATTTACAAAAAACAAACAAATTGTAACAAATCGCTATTAAGTACACTTGCACTAGCAAAACTGTCAAATACGTACCTGTAACATTTTATGGTATCCTGGTTCTGGTATTATCAGGCATCAATTATGCCCTAGCACGAGGCACCCCTAAATGTGAGACTGCCCCCCCCCCCATAAGTAACACAGTTTTAAAAATGCGTATCACTATTTTACCAATTTTGAAATTGAAATAAATTGGGAATACTTGATCAGAAGAAGAATTTTAACTTGGTGTATTTGTAAGGGAAGGGTACCGATAATGGATGTGTTGTGACCAGTCTTTTTTCTGGTTACCCACAATGCATCTAGAATTACCCTACTTCTTTCAAGACGAACCAAAGTTGAAGAAAATAAAAATGTGAACGTTAAAATATAATATGCTTGTAGGCCGGAGACCATATCAGATTAACAAATATATTCATAGATTAAATGAATTATCGAAACGCAGCATCAATATATTGTGAGATAATTTTACTGCGTAAACTAAATGCCGAAATAACGAAAGAAAACATTCGACACAAATTCAACTTCAAGTGAATAGTGATAAAATGAAAGAAAAAATAATGGTGGCTATTCTCTCCTCTCTTGCCCACTGATGCCCAATGTCATGTTTTCACGTGTTATTGTTCCAATGCGAATCTAGGGGGGGGGGGGGGGTAGGTTTGGTCTTGCAGAAAAGTCAATTTTCAGACTCACATGAGGAGAGTAGATTACATATTTATATTATGGATTTCCCCAAAACTCCGGTAAATCTACGAGTTTCTTATATTTCCTGGAAGACATTATTTTTGTGTTGTCATGTACGAAATGCCCGGGATTTCCCGGGCGTATGGTAACCCTTAGAGATGGATGGGAATTTTGGGACCGGCCAGGCCGCTTTTCTAATTTGTTTTCGGGCTTCGGGCCGGGCCCGAAGTATTGAAATTTCGGGTCGGGCCGGGCGGGTTCGGGCTTTCGGGCCCGTTACACCGATACTAGGCCTATATACTTGCTCCAACGAAAGAATGCAGATGCTTTGTAGAGGTGTGGGTAGAATGAATGCGTGGTAAAAGGAATGTCGCCTTTGTGTATGAAAGAGAAATATCTTTTACCAACGCAAGCAAAAATTATCTGTGCTAGATCACAGAGTTCCTCCGTGTGCAATATCCACGATGAGCTAGCGTGACAAAGTTTTTATGTTGGGAAAACAATTTCGAGCCACCTGCATTCTTTCGTTGGGACCACTATACCAGTAGAACTAAGAAACACTTTCATAATATACCATCTGTTGTCTAAAACGACGCCGGCAAAGCCTATGCCTAGTCTAAAATCGTCAAGATTTTTATACGGTAGTCTGCAAAAGAACGGGTCTTATAAGGGCTGACTTTCGGACCGGGCCGGACTTTCGGGCCAAATTTCGGGAACGGGCCGGGGCGCCGGTTTTTCTAAAATTCGCATCTCTAGAACCCTACTTTTAGAGCCTTCTTTGATTGGTCCGCAACTCACGAACCGATAGGAGAAACTGCAGTTAGCCAAACTTTAAAAAAGCCGGAAATACATTTTTGTATATTATGAACATTTTACATTTTGGACTTATAAAATGTTTTCCAATCGCCCATAGTGACAACTTTGCTGTTGTGCTGGGTAAGGTTTTCTTCGTAAGTTGCTTTTACTTCGGAGGAAAATATGTTTACAGAGGCAGGGTATTTTCGACTATCTATTGATATTACTTCGCTCCCTCTTTTCACCCGTCCGTGGGACCTATGGGGGACCTCCGTGGGCTCGTAGTTGTTGGAAATAATTATAGAAAAATTCAAAGACATAATACATTTAATTTCTAGGCGTCCGCGTAGGGCGTGTGTCTTCTTACAACATTGCAAGAAACTCATTATTGTTTGGGAGTTTGGACAAATAAAATATAAATCTGGTCAAAAGCGTACTTTATAAGTTTGGAATGAATTCCTACATACATTTCTTGGATATAGGCAAAATGGAAAGTTGTATAGTGTGAAATCGGTCTATTTTAGGTTATGGCAAGACAAGTTAAGAGCTATTTGCTATTCTAATTTCCAGTGTCACGTGACCAACGAGGCAACAGGTGTAATTCTATCACTTCCGATCTCCCCACGAGGCCTCAGCAATGCGGCTGGTAAAACAAGCGCGGCACCGCGGTTCACCCTTCCCCTATGATCACGTCCACATTCCATGATGAATATAAATTATTATAATTGTGTTTCATGTCGGTTAGAAGTGAAATGCGCACTTATAGAATTAGCATGTTGCGAATAGGGGGGCGTGTCAACTGTCTGGTGACCGTGTGTTCCCTGGGACAACGCTTTCAAGTCAAATACTCTCAACATACGTGTATTTATAAATTTTAAATTTTTATCGTGGGAATTAAACCTGTTATAGGGTGCAATATGCCCCTCTTCAGGTGAACTATAGGTATGTTACGGATAGGACAATTGTGAAGGGATGTCCGAGGGCTGTTTAAGAGGACTCAATCCCTTGCTTTCGCATAAACGACTGAAAAAAACCACGGAAAAACCTTCAGTCAGTATTGTCGGTCTCGACGGGATTCGAACCCGGGACCTCCTGAATCAGAGTCGAGCGCTTAGCGCCCGAGCCAACAATGTATTTATAGAATTGTTATTGGTAATTTACCATAGAGGAGATGTGAAGACTGATTTACAAGGTTGTGGGTAGCGGGTTCGATTCCCAATGTCGGTGTTTCTTTGTGGTTTATTTCGTCCCAAGATATTTTCTTTATTTCTGAGGCAGTGTCCAGGGTCCTTGCAAATGACCTTGGACATTCCATTGCAACATCCAAATTCCGAACACCTACTCGAAGGGGGGTGTCACTTTGCAATGCACAAGTGTTAACTGGTGTATCAATATTTACTTATACTAATTAATTATTATTAATTATTTAATATTACTTATAGTAATTTTTTAAGTAATGGCCGGTAATGGTGTTTGTATTTGTATTTATTTTTTACTATTGATACATTGGTGAAAACGTGGTCCCATCTAGGTCCTATTTAAAAAAATGCAATCAACATAATAAATGATTTTGTGGAATCTCGAGGATTGCGAAATAAATTAGTCTATCTATAAGAGAGTGGCCCAAAGATCATAAAATTCCCGGTCCCGGATGTGCTAGATGTTCAGTTTGCCTTTTGTGGATTACAAAATAGCGTAATTTTCGAACAACCTTGAAATTATAAATTCTTTCTTGAAGTAGGGTTACAATAATTTAATTTTTTAATTTCAAATTTAATATTCGTTTTGCTGTTAGTGTTGCACAGAAGTACCGAGTATGGTGTGAAAACCCGCAGTCGCTGAGAAGAAAATTCAGGCACAACTTTTGCAATTTCATTACTTCAGAATTTATTTGTTACTTAAGGTCAGGATATAGCTAGCACTAGGGCCCTCTAGAGGGGTAAGGGGGAATGGAATATTATTTGGCGTGCTTTGCAGGAAAATAGCCCTATCTTCGGAACTAATAAAGCTAAGAAGGTGATTTCGGACTTTTTAGAAAGCATAAATATTCAGCTTCAATCGTGCCTAACATTCCTCACTAAAATGTATAATTACATCATAACAATGCACTTTTAATTAGCATCTGCACAATTGACTATTCCAGCGATAAACAGAGCAAATATCAACTTAGAAACGAAATTCAAACGTTTTAATATAATACGGAAAAATCGTAATTGTCTGAATGATGCCGTATTTTCAAATTTCCAATTATAAATCCTTTAAAATAAAATTAATTACATTTGATTAAATTACCAATTGTTTCTGTTACTGACAAAACATTACTAAAAGGGCTTCACTTAGACATTGCATTTACTTGTTGTAGTTGATTGCTTTTTAAATTTTTAAGATATCTTTCACCGTTTTCAAATTATGACTGGAATTAGTTTATAAACATTGAACAAAATTTTCGTCCGACAAGGAGCGCTCAGAGTGGCAGTGTTTGGAACTCGGTAGTAAGTTTACCAGTCGCCTGCGGGAAGGACAAAATTCAACTTTGAAACAAATTGATGCATGTCACCTCAGCACCTGTCACATACATCTAATTACTAATTACACTATACTGAAATGTGTATTAGTGGATTGAAGGCGCGGGAACTAGGCGATTGTTTCCTCACCTGCATACGCTTACAATTATCTCGAAAATGCCACTCGTGGTTAAATTTAATTTACAAATAATCCACGACACACCTTGAAGTTCGTAATGATTATCATTTGAGACCATTGAGTAGGCGACCAGGCATTGAACTATGTATGCGGCGACGAAAGGGCTTCTTGTTGTTTTATTGGCATATAATGATATGGAGTGTATATCCACTGGGTTCTGCAGTGGCTTATAAACATTTGAAAGGTACTTCATTATTCGTGTAACATACCGCTAGGTACTATAATACTTTAAAGCTAATAATTAGTTTATTATGTCATTCATCGAATAATCAATACACACACTAATTGAATGAAACTAAAGCTAAAATCGCCTCTCAAAAACTCAAATAACCGGAAAAAGCAGGCTAGGCAGGTGTGTAGTATAAATTTTGTCTCGACTCATCAAGTAAATGACAAGATTGAAATAATATTAGTTTCATTACTGGCCAGTGATTGAGTTTTGCACTCTGCAAACCTTTTACAAAATGACAACAAACCAACCCTTTCCAAAAGTATTTGGCTTGAAGAAAGGATGGAGAGATGCATGACGAATACAATAGGGCGATTTTACGACCTGTGAAAGGGCCTGATAGCAATAAAAGGAATGGTTTGAAAGGTGGGCATTCTTGTATAAGTGATAGTTAAATCGTGTAATTTTTCTCATTAAGTGATTATATATATAGTTCATTCAATTCATCAAGTCAAAACCAGACCTAACATGTTTTTCAATCAAAATCGTAGCTCAATTCTAAGAGGAATTGTAAAACAAATAATATAACCAATTGATAAGATTTAATCGGTTATTTCCTTAAATATGAGGCTAAACACTTTGCAAAAAAAACGAAAATGCTTAGAAAAATGTAAATAAGACAATGAATTCATTAAAACAGATATGAGGCTTATCAAATCTACTTTTAGTTTAGAGATGGTATTTGTTTTTGGCACAATAGGTTCCTCTTTTCCATTTCTCAGTTTTTTCTTATACGATGTCGAAATGTTGATTGTTCTGCCTCATGGAGGGATCGTCCATTCATTCATCTTTGTCGGTCGGAACTCGCCTTTCAATTTTTTAAGTTATCTGACAGTGGCACCACCTGTCACTGTTAGTCTACAAAGATCTCGACCAATATTGGTGTCTTTTCTGTGAACAAATTTACTATTTTGCTCGATTCAGTATAAGCTCACATAATTTTCGTGTACGAGATAAAGCACATTTTGCGAATATTTTTTACATGATATTGACAAAATATATGTTGAAACACGCGTTTCACATCAATTGTCATGACTATAAATCACTTTTGACCGTAATAATAGCTACTTGTATTTTGAAGCTGATGGGGAGTTGTTGGGGAGTGGGAAGAAGTAAATAGAAACGAATAAATATATCAAGCAAAATAATTCAATGCGTAGCCCTACTTCAGAGAGTTAGCCTATAAGAAAAACAATCTATCTGTGAACACTCCTCAACTGACAAAACAAAACTAAAATACTGAATTGTCGCTATCACCGTAGTGAGCAAAATGATAAAATGTTTGTGAGAAATAGATTCTTTGATTTAGTTCAATGTATACTTTTTTTTAGATAGGTATTTATTTATTAATTTTATTTATTTATATAAAGTCTATCCTATCCAGTTAAAAAACTGATTTTACAAAAGAGGACAACTAAATAAATCTGATTACATAGATGCAGACACGACAATGAACTATAGTAAAGTAAAGTTTTAGATAGTAATATTACAACAACAATGTATTAATAACACAACAATTTTGTAACAAATAATTCCAAATTGATATTTTAAAGAAATTTATTAATGAACCCAAGGGAAAAAAAAAAAAGAAAAAGAAAAGAAAGATTGAAAGAAAAGAAAAGAAAGAAAAGGGGAAAATCAAAACAGAAAAACGAAAGGAAAAACTTATTTATTAGACGATACCCCACGATTATCATTGAGTATAGTTTTATGAGGATATGATTTTCATCGACTTCCGTAATGGGCTATAATATTGGTTAGTGTCATTGATAGCAATTGGATAAATTATTGAAATATTGCACTGGTTTTGTATAATTTATATATTATTTTATTGCATGCATATCATATTGCTCGTTTGTGTTATTATAATCTATAAGAGCGTGCAACGCATAATATGCTATGGCGGGTGGCCATTAGCATGGCACTGGCATGGTGCTAATTTTCAAAATATCAACAACAACAACAAGAAGTAAGCACGTAAAAAAAACACATTATCTGAACCCTTGTAGATGGTCTGCTTCGAATGTGTTTGGAAGAGGAGGTATACTCAGACATCATATTGTTCCCTTTCAAAACATTGCAACATAAAAACAAAATCCACCTTGATTCCTAGAACTGGCTTGAGCACTGGGCAGATAAGGAGATCATTGCTTTGTCAAGTCGGACGGTTCTGAATTCGGTTCTAGCTTGGGAAAATATTTCAAAACTGCTATACCACGACAATATTGTAGTTTCGAATTGTAGTTTGATTTATTGGGAACATAACGTGGACATGTGTAAATGAGGTAAATTACACTTTATTTGCTGTAGCAAAGATGTAAACACACACACACAAATTGAATTAGCCCTTCCTTTTTTTTCACAATTATTTACTGTAATATTCATGCTGTAGAAATAAATGTTTGTTCATTACAAAAAATTTGAATTATAATTATTCAAATGTAATTATAATTTAAATTGACGACATTTTGAGGTTGAAATTGACATAACTGGGGAAGGAAGCCGTGTGGCGAGTGGCGGACCACCTAAATGGTTGTAAACGAAATTGGCTGTTCACACAAAAGATATATTCGGCGACCTTTCCTTCAGAATCGAAATGGATATTTGGCCGTCGATGGGTGGGATGGGGGAGTTTTTACACACAAGTCGCTACCTGCCCCTGTAATGACATATAGGTGTCATTGGTTTTGAGGTTTCTTGTGTATCTTATTTTTGATCGCGAGCAACAGGCTATAATGACATGATAGCAAAGATTGATGATAGTGTCTTAGATTTTTGTGGTGTGTGTTCATTATTTTTGATCGAATCCTCAACGGGGTTTATTTTGCATAAGCACATAAATGTGACATAGCTTATTTTTTAATATATGCAATTTAAAGTAATCGTATCACATCAAATCTCATCGGAGCGGATCGGGTAGTAAGGTATACACCTGATGGTAAGATTGAACATAATTTATAATTGGTATCAATTTTTGTATTTTGATTCTTACACTAGAATTATTTGTGACACCTGATTGCATTATTCACTTTCTGGAGAGTTTGTTTATCTGCGCCAAATAGTAAATGAAAGCGACAGCTTGGGCTGTGGAACGATTATGTTAGTGATTGTCTGTGGTATACATATCGTGAGCCGTCAAGTAAAATCAAATTACATCACGTAATCAGTTTTGTGACCGAGAAGGTGGATTCTAAGTACGATTATTTTAAATATTTAATTTAATTTTTTTTTTTTTTACTAATATTCACGTTACTTTTTACCAATAACAATTAGCATCTTATTAGTTTCCACTGACAAAGTGCTGATTGTGGTAACAAAAATGCGGAATTGTAGGCCTAAATGTTTAGAGGTATTTTCTTTCATCTTCTTCCCGAATCTGCTACTAATGTTGACAATAACGCGCCGTATTATGATACGACTGAGTTGAAAACCTTCGCATACAAAGAAGGTTACATTTTGTGTGAAACCCTTTTCAGGGGATACAACTCATTCACTTGAGAGAAGTATTTGAGTCCAACACGTTAGAAAAATTATTCAAAAAAATAAAATAATATTTTTGAGTGCAATATTAGCTCATCAAACTCACACTCGGGCTCTTGTTGAGAGGATTTGTCATAACTGGTACAATTTGACAGGCAAAGTTCTAATCAATCGACAAAAGTATTATGGTGATTATGATAAGGAATTTTCTATCATTATGTGTGTAAAAAAATCCTACCAAATATAATCATCCAGTTACATATTCCAGTTACATATTTTGTAATGAAGATGCAAAAAGTAAACGGGATAACAATTGATCAACTAATTAATATTCCTCTATCCTGATTCAAATGTGTAACATATCAAGACGTAATTCAAACAAAATTTATTTGTTTTCAGAAAATATAATGTATATTAAAAATTATGTTTATGTTTATTAGACCCCAACGAGACGAGACTATGTCTCAATAAAAGTGTAACGTTTATATTACAATAAATATTTATTCATATAAATGCTGTAGGAATCAATATTTTGTCCGTTACAAAAGAAGACTTTTCAATAATTATTTAAATTCGTCGTGATTGTCGATTGACAGATCTGATGAAGGTATAAAACGGTTGTAAACTAAATTGGTGTGTTGTAAAGCTTGGCACACAAAGATATATTTATAATGGCCGGACCCTTCTTCCGAATCTGTTATTCTTTTATGTCAATACTTCAATACCTAGAAGAAGACCCTTTTTTGCTCTAAACTGCTCGCCCCTCGCCCCACTCCCCCGCAACCCCTAAAGAGTTGCAGCCTTCCATTCACAGACGTCTGAGAAGTTGCCTACCTTTACGGGGCACTTTCAACCAAACCACATTCAAACGCCCGCGTAGTTTTGACCAGTAGCGCCCAACTAGCGGATTTGCTTGAAACTAACCAAAGGGAAAACCTGGCCTTAAGCCTATCTAGTTTTTGTATTTCTCAGTTGGTAATTTGACTAAATTTCACAGCTATTGTGTGTGGCGAGGGGTCGTTGGTTGGGTACCCCAGCCGGCGGAGAGCGGCGGTCGACGGGGGCTCGCCAGCCCGGGCGAGCGCTCATTTGGGTCATAGGAAAATAATGAGATAAAAATTGGTCCAAATGAGTTTTCTGTCGCAAATAAAGAACAAAAATAGCTATTGAAGTATACAAAATAAAAGTTCTAGATGAGGGAATGGGGGAAACAAATAAACTTGTGAGGTGACGATTTGCAATCTTTCCATCAAGTCAAGTCAAGTTTAGATTGATTCTGGAAGGTACTCGTACTTGAACGTTGGTATGTACTTGCGGTGCTAGGATCAATGCTAGGATACTCGAAGCGTGTATAAATTCACATCATACAAGTGATCACATGCACGCCACGCCCACATATTTGCCATAGCTGCGTGCATGCCTTGATCAGTGAAAACACCGGTAGAACCAGCACTAATAATAGCACGTAGCGTACTGGAATGCGATTTTAATTCATTTCTGAACGTGGCGAATATCATAAACATAATCTATAGTACATCAAGTGCAAGTGGAATAAATGTCGACCACAACACTATAGCCTGTGCTATAGCGTTACAATCAAGGAGCTTTGATGCCTGATGGGATATCGTACGTAACCTCCCCCCCCCCCCCCACACACACACACTCACCCTCCCGTGCACGGTCCCACCACTCCACAACCACATAAACAGTTATTATTTTAGTGTTGCGTATTAAGTGTTAATTACCTGTCTATAGCTGCACGCAATTGGGCCTATCAGTTGATTAAAACAATGGTTTTTAGGTTTGAAACTCGATTAGGGCATAAAATTAAAACAACAATCGTATTTAGAGTCTATTTAGAGAGTGTTTTCTTGCGGTTCATCGTTCATCACCCGTCCTCGCGATTAGCCAAACAAATGAGACATCGTAATTGACTGCACACTGCCCCCCAACCCAACCCCCTGGATGACTTAGTATCCTGTGGCCCCCTCCCCTCGCACACACCCAAAGAATAATCATGTATACATGTCATGTTATTGCACTAATTTTTCATATTATATATCAATATTAATTATTAGACTCATTTCACTCAAACCATTGCTTTCTGAGGATCCAGAAATTCCAACCGTTCTCCTGTTCTGGCTGGTCATAAACTGAAATGAACCTGAAACTAACATGTATATGCAGAAAGAAACTCATGCGTATTTTTATACACAAAATTATAAACTAATGCAGATTTGATCCAAGACGGATTTTTCCCCATGTTAAAATTGTCAGAATATGTAGGTCTCCTCCCCCCCCCCCCCCCTATGGGGGGTGTATGTGGGGGCCATTTCAGGGGGGTCCCACTTTCTGTGGGAATGGGGGGGGGGGGCTGGGGAGGAGAGGAAGGGGGCGGCTTAATTTGGTCCAAAATTGTGTGACATTGACAGCCCCTTTGTAGCATAAAAGTAGACTGTAAACCCCATTATCTGTTGAATTCTGCCAAAAAGTTCAATGACATCAAAATTCTATTGCATTTTATTTTTATTTCGATCTTGATTGATCGAGGCTATCATACGGTTTGATATCTGGGAAAGATGGTAAATAAGGAGCGTGGACGGGGGGGGGGGGGGAGTTAATTAGGAATTTCCTTACTTCCTTTCCGGAATGTCTAGTATTAGCTTTGGACCTAACTCTACATTGAATCACTGATTCAATAATACATTGGCACATGGCTTCCACGTCTTCTCCGTGTGGTTGGTACAACTACATACATACATCGCACCCTCCGGCTTATGGTCAGTCTGTCACCTCACTAGCGAGTGGACCATCCGGTTCCTACGGTGCTCACTTATCGCAACCAAGAAGCCATGAATGAGAAGGTGTCGATCAAGACAAGACCCACGAAACTTGTTGAATGGCTGGCTGCACTTGGGGCTCTTGCGTCAACACGGCGGACGGAGGAGGAGGAGCGACGGGAGAGGGAATTAGGCCAAATTAAAGTAATAATGCATTTGACAGGCCAGTACTTCATTGTTACTTCGCACGGGCGAACTCGTATGGACCGTAGTTTAGCACCGTTCGTGTGATAGAGAACATCAAACCTACGCCAATCTTTCTCGACGATTACCCACGTGTAAGTTGTCGTTCAATTGAAACAATCACAGAGTGAAAACATCACGAACTGAGACATTTCACCTTGACTAAATCATGTAAATTTATGTCAACAAGGTATTTTTCCACTACACAACTAGAGGAATTCGTTTCGTTCGGGTTTCAAGTAAAAACAACTTCGGAGTTTTTCATAAAACTGAATTCTAGTCTAGAGGAAACCGAGTAGCCTTCAGGTAATCGCGAACAATAGTGCTGCGTATAATTATTAACCCGAGTAAAAACAAAACAATGACCACTTTCCGATAAGGAAGCATGGCTTAGCGTTGTAGGCTACTCGTAGACGAAACAAATAATCACGAGTTGAAAAGAAAAACAAAACGGAACGTGTTTAGCTATAAAAGTTGGCATGCGCGTGACTGCAGTGGTGAGACCAAATACGTGTTTATCGGTTTCGAGTGCGGCGTTTTGATTTTCTACGGTCATTCGCGAGATGAACGCAGCTTGCATCAGGTGTGCACCGAAGTTTTGAGTTCTACGCTTTACTCACCGCACACTTCGTGTTCTTCGCGTCCAAGTAAGTTATTCTGTTACTATCTACCACATCACATCATCTGTACTTGCATCAATCACATTTGTAATCAATTGACGAAACAGACGAGTTCATTTCATTCACGATTCACCGATACTTTACATTGCTACATTTGCCACTTCGTGACTAAGAAAATAATTACCCTCCCTAAGTCAGCCTTGTATAGTATCAACACAATCTTCACTTGTATCACTAATTTTGTAATCAATTGACGTTCACGAATGTATGTTTCTTATAATAAACGAAACCAGAATGGTTCTGGTTAGGGACTATACGGAGTGGAGTGACCATAAACCAGTGCTTTGTAGTCTAACCGCGCTCACTCAATGCCAACCCAAAGTTATGTAATGACCATGTAATTACGAGTACGGAGAAACTCCTCTTGGGCCATCCTTCTTATTGCTGTCGTAAGAGTCCCCTCTCGTCGCATGATGGTGGGTTTCACTTTCGTGGCTTTATCATAACAAACAATACAAAGTCTATAGTGTGGACAGTAGACCAAACAAACGTTATTGCTTAGCCTACTTTACTAGTTGCTCGAGAGAACCAAAGCCCATTCTAAATTCTAATCATACGGCTGTTGTATCGTGTTCAGCCAAGTCAAAAGTCCAAGAAGATAGCTGAAAATTGGCTTAATGAAAGCGGGTCTTTAATAACAACCCTATTTTTGTCGAGGGAAGGAGATTACAAAATTTAAAAACAAATGTTCTATCAACGCACCTTTTGGGGAAATGGTTTGTCGACGTAATATCTTTCTCAAACTATGTTTTTGTGCGTCGGTACACAAACTCGTACATGTGTGCTGCTGATTAAAAACGCAAATTTATCATTGATAGTTGTACAATGTACATATGATGGAAAATTACAGTAAAAATATAATTGTTGTCACCTAATACAGCGACGTAGAAAAGTTAATGCATGGGTTCTTTCTCGATTTGGTTAGTCGGAAAACACTGGCGTAGGTGTATTTAATATGTAATTAAATGTAATATACATTCCAGAAAGTACAAAATGCAGCCCGACCAGGATTTGAACTCAGCTCGGTGGGTGGTACAATAGTTGGCTAAGGCGCGCCCATGCGGAAAGATGGGAAACCCAAGTTAAAATACCGGACTTTGTAATTTCGGATTGCATTACTTATAAGCGTTCATGGAATGATTTCTAGAAAATGCCGGGAGTTATATATTTTCAGACGTATTCTAACACGAGACTAATTTGGGAGGTCACTTGCTCGATTCCCGTCACCGCCAATCCTTTGTTACTATATGTTCAGACAGCCAAGCCAAGTCAGAAGTCCAAGAAGATAGCTGAAAATTGGCTTAAAGAAAGCGGCCCTATTTTTGTCGGGGGGAAGGAGATTACAAAATTTAAAAACAAATGTTATCAACGCACCTTTTGGGGAAATGGTTTGTCTAATGTTTCGTGCGTCGGTACACAAACTCGTACATGTGTGCTGCTGATTAAAAGCGCAAATTTATCATTGATAGTTGTACATATGATGGAAAATTACAATAAAAATATAATTACTGTCACCTAATACAGCGAGTAGAAAATTTAATGCATAGGTTCTTTCTCGATTTGGTTGGTCGGAAAATACTCACGTAAGGCGTATTTAATATGTAATATACTTTCCAGAAAGTACAAAATCCAGCCCGACCAGGATTTGAACTCAGCTCGGTGGGTGCCGGGTGGTTGGCTAAGGCGCGGCCACGCGGAAAGATGGGAAACCCAAGTTAAAATACCGGACTTTGTAATTTCGGATTGCATTACTTATAAGCGTTCTTGGAATTATTTCTAGAAAATGTCTGGAGTTATATATTTTCAGACGTATTCTTACACGAGACTGATTTGGGAGGTCACTTGTTCGATTCCCGTCACCGCCAATCCTTTGTTACTCTACTCTGTTCCGATGTTTGCGAGGGGTAGAGCCCGACTTTAGCAACCCCTATGTTCTAATGGGCTGGAACAGCTAATAATAGATCTCTAGTTGTCTCTCCTGTTTTCATTGGATTGCTTGTAAGCTATGGGGTAGGGAGGGAAACAGGCCTATACAGGTGCGTTCCAAAACTGCCGGCTTTAGAAGACTGGTGATCTACTATCTACTTCATCGTGATTCGTGCCGTACAGCATTGCTAGTCTTTTTTTTTAAATTTGCACTCGATTCTACTTTTGACAATCAAAAATCGAAATTTGTATTCGATTGATTATCGATGTTTGTAATTGTAGGATACATCGAATCGATAGATCGAAGTTAAAAAGTAGACCTCCAAGAAATCGCTTTTTCTTTATTTTCCAATTTCCACCGCTGTAAAAAAAAAAAAAAACTCTTAGATCTTAGAAGGGAACAGTAGAATACAATAGGGCCTATATATTTATATATATATAATATATATAATATATATATATATATATATATATATATATATATATATATATATTATATATTTATATTAAAATATCATCGATAATCGACCGTTTATCCACTAATTGATTGTTAATCTTTTATCGGTAATTGATCGTTTATAAATATTTTGTCGATCATTAATCGATTAATCGATCGGCAACCCCAATATTTTAGTATTAGAGGTAATTTTTGGATGGTAAAAATTTGGAAAAACACATTGAGAACAGAGGAAAATAGCTCGTATTAAACCGTACGTAAATAACCGTACTTGGTATGAATCAGGGCGGATGCATGTTTGGGGGGGGGGGGGGTAAAATTATTTTAATATTTATTTCATAAGATAATAATAATGGTATTTAAAAAAAATTAATCTTCCCTCCATTGAAGCAAAACAGTATTTGACTGAAGTTTGTTATTTGTCAAGAAAATTATTATGATGATCAACTGCACTCATCAATCAGTCATTACTTCTTTGATTCTTTCTTTTCAAACTAGAATTGTTGACATATAATGAAAGTCGCTCAAATACCATATTAAGCAAAATAAGTTATCGCCGTCGCACCCATAATTTATAACTACGGAGTGCTGACTGTCGTGGGACTGGCAGATATTATGAGGAGCGATTATTTCCAAGAAAGTGAATTCGTAAACAAAACTTCAGAATGTGAAGTGGCGCGGGAATGCGCGTCCGGAGTCCGTCTAATCAAGAGACTATGCCGGTGTTTTGTAAATATCCTCCTCTGAATGTTGTGTTTCCCGGCGTAATCAGCATATTACGGAGGAGGACGCAGGCAACCGAGCTCGTTGCGCTGATAACACGTGGGATCAGGTAACAGTCTCTAGCCAGCTAGACAGGCGCTGTTCTCATAATGCCATCTGATGCCGTCAACTCATGTGTGCAAGTATGCACAACACGTGTACAGTCGACACCAGCACGGTTGACCTGTGGCTCTTGGAGATAACCACAGCGTTGGTACCTTTGATCGTTGGCGCCGAATTAGTCAACTAAGCCGCAGGGAGGGACGACGCTAAAGTCCTTTCAGTCAAGTAAGACGATCCCAGGTACAATAATTCCCTCCTCGTTCACCACCCCACTCGCACGGGGTGACAGTGCTCGTTTAGCCGTTGAATACGTGGGCACGCATGACCCTTCATCCAGGTGTCATTGTTAAGAAGCAATTTTTGAGTAGTTAAAAGTGTTTCATTTCTCATTTATTTTATCAATATATGGAATAATCATGTAAATTATTAATATAAAATTAAACTTTGTATTTTTAAGTAGCATTGAAAACTGCCGTAGCTAAGAGTTAGTTGTATTCATGGTTACGATCAAGAATAATTACGACAGGCAAAAATTACGGGAGTATTCAAGCTATTTTAAAAATACAAAGGTTATTTATATTAATTTACGGGATTTTATTCATATATTTGAAATAAATGAGAAATTATAACATTTAACTACTTAAAAAAATTGCGTTCTAACAATGACACTGGATGAATGGGTCTTGCGGCCTACCGCATTCAAAGTCTCGCAGAGCACTGTCACCCGTGCCGAGTGGAGGTGGTAACGAGGAGGGGAAATTTCTTGATACCTGGGATCGTTCTTTACTTGCAAAGGACTTTAGGAGGGCCAGGGGGCGTCGTCTTGCCCCCCCCCCCTCTTACCCATATGTTCCTATGCAAGCATAATTGCGTGAGTTAAATATTTTTTAAACAACTTTTTATCCTAAGCTTACAACCACAGACTCGCCTGTGTTATGTGTGAAAGCTTTGATAAAAATTAGCTTCAAGCCCTCGTTCAAGCCTTCAACTGACAACTCGCAAATTTTCGGGTGGAGCGCAGCTTGCGTATGTCTGAGACGATTGCAGACGTATAGGCCCAGAAACAAAATGTCCAGTAGTGTCTTTCGTAGCATGGCCCTATATTATTATTATTATTATTATTATTATTATTATTATTATTATTATTATTATTATTATTATTATTATTTGAAAAATAAATCTCACACCAATGTTACAAATTAATAATTATCAAATTAGCAGGACGTCTCACGTTGGTTTGATGTTGAGCACCTACACTGTACGATTGGCTATTCTATTATTAATTAAATGCAGTGGTAATATATAAGTTTACTTTAAAGCTTAAATAAAAATATATCGGCAATTGTATTCGGCGATACAAGGGCCATTTTGATGGGTTTGGGGAGGATATTTTTATTTTACAAGTCCCAACCATGATACTACAATACACGAACGACGAAACAAGCGTCCTAGTCGCAGTTTAGTTGACAACAGTACAGTACTCGACACTTTAAAAAAAAGTACTCCGGATAATTGAAAATTGTCGTCATTGTTTTGCGGTTCAAGTACAAATTTAAAAAAATTAATTGGTTCCACTTCCATTCAATATTACATGCTCAAATTTAAATGGCTCGACTTAGCGCACAAAAAACGCGAATATTGCCATTACTTTTTTGCACATTATGCCACTAGACTCACTCCTAATAAAAACCTGGATAGATTGGTAAGATTTGAATGTTATAAACGTGAAGCCAGTGCCAGGGGCTTGTGGCGCGTGGAGTAGGATCCACGTTCCTCTCGTCTGGTGGTTTCGAGATTCCATAGAACCTAATTACGTGACGTCATGGTCGCCGTCATTGCTCGCTGCTGGTAGCGTCTCTCCACCTTGATCATCGGAGCGATAGAGAGAATCAGGATCCAGGTACAAAACCACAGGTGAGGTTAGAGAAGATCTTGCGTTTCGTAACCGTCATTATTACTTGGGGTGGAACAGGAGGCAAAGGGGTGAACAAACCGGGATTGTTTCGAGAAGTAATCGATCAATTTATAAGGAAATGTTGCTTGAAAAACCCAAGGTTATACTGATGGATGATTCGCAATGTGATCGCATATCTTGATAAAATGCTGATGTGTTCTTAGTATTGGGAAACTCCCGCTTCTGATCCCGATCTAGCAACAGGTATTTATTCGTACACTGAACTCAATCATGTCAAGGATTTCTCATGTATAATTTTAATTAATTCTTTCTCTTCAAAACTGAATCTTGTGTTCAGTTATTGGTATTTTGTCTTTTTACAGGAGGCAATTTCGGACCCGGTCCCGAACCGTATTTTGTGGCTTGAATCAAATCCGATGATATGTCGAAAAAACTTGGTGTTATCTCGATTTGCTTTAGTTCAAAATTGTGTCATCATAAAATAAAAATAAATCATATTTTCAGTTATAGGCTCATTATAAGTCACTCAGCTCAGTTGAATAAACTGAAAGTTGCAAAAAGAAAATTGCTTGTTCATGCTAATAATTTTGCTGATGAATACAATGGTGAAATGACGCCGAGGTAATGCCATGCGAGTTCTCTGCTCAGCTATGGCTATGGATAATGAATGGGCCGTGGACAGATGGATTTATTGGTTGGTTGCATGATCGCCGTCTTCCTGTATAAGAAGTTCAGGCCTAGTGTGTAGGTGTAGGCTGACAGTGTGAGCATTCTTCGCACTATCTTTTGCACCTCGATTCTGCTCGAACACAATACATAGAGTGACAGATATACCTGGCATGGATAGATTTATGTCGTATCAACAAGTTAATTTGCTTGACGATGACGAGCGAGTACTGAGTAGACGATGATTTGCCAAGTTCAAGAGTGGTCTGGACAAATTTTCTTTTTGTATGGGTAATTTCGCCTAACCTTAAATAAATGACTGGACAATTTGCCATGATCCTGACAGTCAGAAGAAATGGGGAAGACAATTTTTCAGACAGCAACCGAGGGGACGTACAATACAACCCCACAAATTAAATGAATTGTTGGTAAACTAATACTAATAGAATTTGAGGAAAAAAACATTGAATATGATTTTGGGAACGTGCCAGTAACTAGCCCTTTTTGGGGGGGGGGGCGAACATTTTTTTAGAACTTTCCAAGAAACGATTGTTTTGGGAAATGTATGTATCCTGGTACAAGGGGGGGAGGGAGGGAGAAGGGAGTCTAGGGGTAATGCCCCCCTGCTAGTGCGGGTCTGGGGTGCATAGCCTAAGAAAATGTTCAATTTTGAACATTGCAAATGGTGATATTTTACAAGTAGAATGCATTAAATACGTCTGAAAAGTTAGTTTTTTTGAATTTTTTTGGCGGGTCATAACCTCAGAAGCAACAATAGGTTTTTTCGTTCGCGGACCTAGTGTTAACACTCAAAAAGTCAGTGTCTACACTTTACACTGGCTTTTGGGCTAGTGTTATGAGTGCCAGTTTTAACACTGAAGCGAACGAACGGACCAAAATGTCTCATTTCACAAAAGTGTGTACGAACGAAGAAACCTAATTATATTCAAATTACCCGACTCAAACCAGCTAGTTCAAAATTGAATTTTGTGCAGCGGGTTTTTGTGTATTGTTTTTACATTCCTTTAATCTGTTCTTTGCCTTGCACACGATTTTTTTTCGCCCGCCGGTACAATTTCAAATTTAAAATCGTGCAACGCCAGAAACTACAGACAACCAGTTTCCTTTTTATAGGATTGCGTTTCTCACAAATATTTGTCCCGGTGCTTACTCCGTTCGATTTGACGGTTGAGAAGTTTAAAACACTGAAAGCAACTCTAAAAAATGTTTGCTCTACTTGTCGCGAAATGGAGTTGATTGAGCGAGTACCTAAACATTTCCCCTGTATATTACTGCCTTGTAAAGCCTCATTTATCTGTTGTCCATCCTCTCCTCTTGTTCGTTTGTGATCGTGATCTGGTTCCGCTTGATTAGTTATCTGATGATCCGTTGTTCAATGAAAGTATCTATAGTAGCCGATTCTGGCGGCTTTGTGCATCAATGAACATCAAGGGAACAGTCAGTTTACTCAGTTCAGCTAGTACTTAGTACCTACGTAGGTATTATAGTCAGGGCCGTGTTTAGGTAGTGAGCCGCCCCTAGGCAACTAAAATTTTGCCGCCTCCCCCCCCCCCCCCCAACTCACAATTAACATAAAGTAAAGTAATGGTTTTCATTTTAATTTTCCTTAGAGATCTATCTGGACAAGTAGCAACCTCTCTGCAACAAAGTTGTCTGTCTCAGGAGCTTGCACCACAGTACAACACGCAATATTCTTACTTTTCGAAGCCATAGTAAAACTAGTACGGGATCGGGATATAGATTAATGCTATAGCTGTGCGAGGGACTGATATCGCCCAAGGTGAAATTTTTGCAAATTTTCAACTTTTAAAAGCTCCAAAACACGTTTTAAAATCTAAAATTACATAATGAGATATAATAAAAATAAATAATAAAATAAATAAAACAAACATTGTTGAATTTGTTTCGTTCTAGTGCCGCCCCCCAAGAGCTGCCGCCCCTAGGCCCGTGCCTAGTGGGAAAGATGCCCCTGATTATAGTATTGGTTATGATAAATACCTCGCTGAGATGTATTTTTTATTTCTGGTTTGATTTCCATATAATCAATTACACCCACGACACGACAGTGTTTCCCGAGTATTGCATTGAGAAATAAAGCTTTTTAATTTCTCGACGGTTAAGTGGAACTTAAGTGCAACATATTTTAAAATATAAAACTTGCATTGAATCAGATCCACCAAGAACCAGACAGAAAGACTTAAGTACCCAAAGAGGGAACGAAGAGCTAATTAATCAACAGTACGTCGAAGGAGAATATAAAAATAAAATAATTCGCCATGCGATGATCTTCTTGGTGGTGGCGCCGGGTTGTTATGACTAAGCTTACAATTTATTTCCCTCTTGTTGTTGATTCTACTATGATACGTTAAAATAGTATTACGTTAATGGTGGAGGTGCCAGTTACACGAATGTTCAAACTTTCCGTAGGGTTGGTTACCCCTAAGGTTATGCGAATATAAAACGAATGTCATGTCGGATATGTCATCATAGGCGTGCGCAGGGAGGGGGGGGGGGGGGGCAGGCCCCCTATTAGGCCTAGAAATGCTATCAAAATAACCAATCACGTTTCTATCTTATAAAAACGATGAAAATTCTCTAAAAATAATTGATTAAAAAAAAAATAGAAAAATAAGAAAAATGTCTAGGCGAATCCAACCAAATCCCACCTTTTTCTCTCATCGTCCACTTTTAAATAAGTTTTAAAACAAAAATTAAATGTAAATAATAGGCATTCTTACTCTAAAATACGTTTTAAGCCCCTCTCCAAAAAAGTTACCCACGAACAAATTTCGCCTCCGAGGCTGGGGCTATGCCCCCCGTCCCTCCTCCGCCACCGCGATCTTGTGCCCCCCCCCCCATTGTAAAATCTCTGCGCATGCCTATGTATGTCATGTCACGGACAAAAATGTATAAAAATTATGGTTTGTATGAAAGGTTCGCTCCCTAAGATACAAAATTCATTCATGCAATAAACATGATTCATGAACTAGGTAGGCCTATCCTAAACTAAGACTTGTAGCAGCTTGATATGTTTTGTCAACAATCTATTATTTTGTACGGGCATCACGATCATGTACTCATTAGAGCGTGTAATCAGAATTGCTACGCATAGACGAAACCCGGTGAACAATGGAGTGCTTTCAATAAAACAGCACGTGTCTGCGTCTCTACTGGCCGGCGAGGCGAGGTCACTGTCAGACGCCGCTAGCTCGTTAGTGCTCACTTCTCACTTCTCACGCGTCAGCAAGAGAGGTTTCAACTACTCAGTTTTGTTTAGTTCGCCCATTGAACTTGTGCAGAAACGCCTACTTCCGAGAATTTTATTACTTTCGTTGGCATTAAATAAATGATGAATTTGCAGGAGGAGGGTTTAAAAAACTTTAAAAACAAAGTCAGTAAAACAAAAGTCAGTTGAAAGTAATTGATAGAATAGAATATGTTGTCACACTAATTTTTAGACAAAAACATCCTGTATGACTTGGTTAAAGTCAAAAGAGCATAGAGTAATATGTATTCTGGTGTGGGTGTGAACGGTACCCTTACGGTTTGGAGGGGCGTATCCACCCAACAATATAGCGCCACAGGCAAAAATGTTGAAAATGAGGTTTTTATAGTGCATTTGGTGCGTTTTAGGAAAAAGTTGTGGGCTGAATGCAATACCAAAATAATGTAGTTTTTGTGCAGTCGATACTAGAAACAAAAATCGTTGTGTCTCAACTTTTATGTGGTTATTTGATTATATGATATCATGTGTATACATTGAAATTATAATATTGATATACATTGAATTCACTATTGATTTTTTAAATATAGGCGTATATTGAAAAATACTGTACCAGTTGTACTAAAAACCTACTAATAGTGGGCCAGTGGCAGTGCTTATAGTTATTTTTTATCCCGGAGGGGCAAACGTAAATTCCCCTGGGGCTTCGTCCCCCCCGGGATTATACCTGAATTCAACACTGTACCCAACCCAACATCGGGCATCGTTACGAAAAAGTTTGTTGTGTGGTTTGAACGTTGCACTAGTAGTAACTCTGGGAAGCTTCTGAGTACAGAGGGTGTGTATGTATTTCCTTTAGTCTCCCCCTCCCGGTTTACGAAGACTGGTACCCTACCCTGATGTCCACGTCACCAATAAAGTGTGATTCTCTTCCCACAGGGCAATGATGAACGGCGACTCCCTACCCTCTCCCAACGTGGAGCTCATCTACGAGATGCGAGCGACGAGAACGATGGTCGACAAGGGCACGCAGGCTACCCCCGAGGACGAGACGTCCTTCACGACGACGACGGCAGCAGCCACCGAGACGCAGCTCAACCACAACATCGCCTCGCCCTCCCGCAACGTGTCCATGCGGCGGTCGGTGGAGCAGGAGGAAGCCATCGAGAGCGCGGAGGATCCCCCGGTCGTCCTTCAACCCCAGGCCAAGGTCGTCGCGCTCGAGACGGAGGAGACGATCGACACCGACCCCGACAAGGTGGATTCCAAATGGCCGGCGCTGGAGCCCGACGAGGAGGACGATGACGGGTGCGGGGTACGGTGCCTCTCGTACACGGTTCAGTGCTGTGATTGTGTTATTCTGTGAATTCCACACCTGCTCATCTGTGATTTAGTCTTTTAGTCTTCTTGTTCGTCGATCCATGACAAGTTGTTTGTGTATCTGGTGCTGTTGTCAGGAAATCTCCATAACTTCCACAAACAGTCACGACAAAAAATAGTATGGAGTGTTTTCTTTTCAGTATGATTGATTTTCATTATCTTTATTGGCACCTTGATTTAATGTATGTTTGTGAATGATTGGTATTGATTGGTACAACGATTTGTACTTAGACTGAGTTGGCCTACTGTATTCAAATTTGTTTGATTTGTTACAATTTGTAAACAAATCTCAAATCTGCATACCCAACGTAATTTTAGCAAATAATTAAGTATTTTCACATATGTATTATAATTATGTGATTGTTAAGAATATTCACGTATATAGTTTATTGGAGGAGAGAATCGTAAGTACAAATAATAATTTTTGCAGCTTCTGGCAAAAACAAAAGTAATTGACATTACTAGCCAATGAATTTAAATTAAGAGGGGTCGCTGAGCTTGGCCCAAACTCAAATGCGCGTATTTAGGTGTTGACGATTGCAGCTGAACGGTTGGATATATCATTCATTACCAAATTTTGCATAATGTTAATAGTTCCTTTTTATTGATATCCACGCTTGGTTACCAAGTATTAGCCTTAAAAATCAATGTGAGAGGGAAGTCCAAATCCTGAAAAATCGAAAATCGAAAACATGGATTTCAATTGACGAGCGCGTTCACATTGAATAAAACGTTGATATCCAGTATGAAAATTTGCGTTTAAAAAACAGGATGCTTGGAATAAATACCCGAAATTCGATTGAGTAAATTATGGAGGTTTCAAATTTTCTTATTTAAAACCGATGAATTAATCTAAACATTTGCGTAGTGGATCTCATAGATTTCATCCTTTATTAACGTTTTTTGTGAAATATGAAAGGTGCCGATGTTGTTAATCCTTTCACCGTCTGTTGGTGAAAAAATCAGAAGAAATAGGTACCCAGTGTGTTGCCCAAAAATGGAGGGTTAAGACAAAAGTCAAATTCACAAATATAATTTTTTTAAACATTTTTTTTTGCCAACTGATCAATCAATCAAAACTGATCAATGTATTAAAAAAAGTAATTCTTCAAAATATTGAAAAGGTAAAATGGCGGCCATCGTGTTTTTTGTTTGTTTTCTTAGTAGAGTACTAGTTAGTGCACTAGAAATTGAAAGTTGGAGCATAACTTCTGAATTTTTACCCTCATCAAAAAATTCCAAATTTAAAAAAAAAATCTAATTTTATTTTTATTATATTGAGACTCAAACAAAATAGATACGTACTTCAAATAAATCTCCAATTTCAAAATTTGTAAATTTACAAAACTTACACAATTTTCATAAATAGTAGGCCTAGTTTACGAGTTACGAATTCAGTAATTGTCCGACGTATCTAATACGTCCATAACACACAGCGCCCGTGGACGTATTGGATGCATCTATAACAGAGAAAGGGTTAACCGTTTATCCGAGAAAAAAAAACTGGAACGTTGAGCGTCGAAACTTGTCTCCGGGCCAGCCTCAGCGACCCCTCTTAAATGGAATTAATAACGTTCAGCTTCCACAAGTGTTTAAAAAATTCTGCAATGCAATTTTGGTTTATGTAACATAAATTAAATTAGTTCGTTAGCTATTTGACCCGGAATTATAATATTTATTGAGTGTTTCTTTTAACTCAAAAAGTCACTGTTTTTCTCCGTACTCGGCAAATTTTCAGCGAGGGTCCCCTCATCTTCGGTCGGCCACGCCAGAAGAATATGAGGGGACCCTCATGGTTTGTGCATTCAATAAAATTAAATTAAAATCAGTGGATGATCAATTTGACTCTGCAAGTATGGAATTCAAAATTTAAATTTTAACTATTTATCCATTGTTAATCATATTTTATTTGTATCAATGGTGACAGTGTGACCTTGTTTGAAACACTAAAAATCATTCCAAAAAAGTGGGAAGGGCCTTTTAACATCGTAATTTATTTTATTTTGTCTCCATGTGCACCGTTGATTGAATTATTAATGTTTTGCCCTCCTACAATTCCGTCTATTATGTGATCTTGTATGTAGCCGCCGTCTACGTAACTCGGCCTCGCCTTGAGAAACCAGACATTCAATCAGTATTAAGACTGACTACTCTTCATAGGGGGTTCTACAGTCACATGTTCATTAATTTGCATCAGGGGTTTGAACAGTGAATCTAAAACTCTAGCCAACATAGAATTTTGTTGTTTCAAAGTAAATAGGCCCATTCATTAATGAGAAAACTTTAATCAGATATATTACTAAATTACTGTACTTCGTTAAAAATTGGGCCTTACAAGTTGCAAGTTAAAAAATTGTGCTGTGAGAAAGCATTATTGTTTCCACCCTTTTGTATACAAATTACGAATATCCTAATAATGTATTTTCTTCAACACTACTGGTACTAGGCCAATGTGCCTTATATTGATTTATATTTTACTCAGGCGCGGTTCTACGGGGCGGGCCCGACTAGGCCCAGGCCGCCGCTGAATTCTCTGATAATTTTTTCTGAATTTCTGTCTTGAAATGAAATTGTGTTTTTGATGTGGACAAAATTTAATTCTGCCTCAGTCATTAAATAATTTCATCAGATCAAGGATGATCAGGATGTATTACATTAGCCTACCTACAGTAAAAATAAGCTTATAAAATACATATTTTTTCAGCTTGCACCTTGAAAGAATTTCTTTACTTTGAGCCCCATTTTCCCATTTTTGTTGTTTTTGTGATCGGAAAATGCAAATTTAAAAAATCATTGAATACGAGTATTGTGTCATAAATACGCCATAGAAATATCCATAATTTTCGTAGAGTCAAAAATACACCTAAAAAGCACAAATTTTAAAAATGACCCGCGGGGCAAATCTGTGGTGAGCCCCCCCCCCCCTCCAGGTCATTCCACATTTTATAGTTGGGCCGCCCCCATTTTGGGGGGCTAGAACCGCGCCTGATTTTACTCCTATATACTGTATAAAGTGTTATAAGTGATACAGGCCTATATCTTATATTTTTAATAATGTATCGACAAGTTTTCTCAAAGTGTTATAATATTTAAAGCATTGCTGGCATAGTACACTATATAATTTATCAAAACATTTCAAATGTAGCCTAGAATTATCTGAATGTATAGCATTCATCAACTGTGCCTTGTGTGTGAATGTAGACAGCTAAGTAGCTGAAGACGAAGTCTCTTTAAAATGTATGAGTACCTGGCTAGGCCTATTTAATCATACACAATCAAATCAAATATTCAGGTACCTACTGTGTTCTCATCTCACTATTAACTTCTACAGTAAAACTTTTGTCAATTCAGCATCATGTCAGGAATACATATTTTGAGAGGCTTCCAGCTAATTGTCTCTAAAATTGTATATTACGTATGTCTAATACACAACAATTTATAACATAAAAACAGTGTTATGCATACATACTGCTATGCAAAAAATAAAAAGATGAACAAAATGTATATAAGTATTGCATTCCTTTAATATGCCTTGACGACATTCCCTTGGTTTTAATAAACCAGAATTGGGTAGGAACTTTTTCTGTGTTCTTTTTATAATGGAGGGAACAGAAACGTATACGTTAAGTTCTTTGGAAAGTTCTTTTGGTAGAGGTATGCGTACGACTGAACAATCTGTTCGGTTGAATAGTTTTGGAGTAGTTGTGAAGAGGACTCGTGCCATGCCATTCACATCAACTACTGAAGAATTTATTTGTAAATAGAGAATTACATAAAAAACATGCATACAAATACAATTAAATCTTTACTGGACCCAGCAACCATTGATTCACTTGTGTTTTCAACTAACACCTTAATGCCATTTCCAGCCATTTACTATTACTGAAAAATTGACCCGCGGACAGAAACTATGAGCGCGTCATACTTATTACGATAAAAAAAAATACCTGTATGTTTTTTATTACTTATTCTATCCAAAGTTGCACTACGGGTATTTTAATACACCTTAGCAGAATATTGGAACACTTGTATGTAAACATTTTAATAATGAATACGTAACCTTCCAGAACACACCACTGCAATAGAATGCTGTCTGTAAGTGTAAGGAAAGGCCTTCAAAAGGATTTTTATAAGTACACCTAACAGTTCCTTAACACTTTTGCAAATTTTGAAATTCGTGCTTATAATCGCCATACACGAGTTAAGCTCGTAATAGTTCCACAAGCTCCGAGAGATAGCGCGCTACGTGTAGTGTTCGGCGTTAGAGTAAACTCGTGAATGGTGTTTTAGAGCGGTAATTTTAAAACGAGAAAGCTCATGTATGGCAGACGTGTAAATTAATTAGTATTTAACACAAAAATGTATGCTCATTCCCTGCTTGGTACAGAACAGTTGGTTAATCCTACTTTTCATGGCAGTGAAGGTGTTAACACAAAAAGGAACTTTTAAGCTTTTGAAATGTTTGGAATTAACGTATTTATCTACTCGATTATAGGCTCCCTCAAGTAAAGGCTGCACCCTTCTTTTGACCACTCAAATTTTAAGAGTGGGATATAAATAGTACTATTGACAAAATGGCTTCACATTGGCCACCCCACTTTTTGAACTTAATAATTTTGAATAATAATACTTATAATAATAATAATAATAATAATAATAATAATAATAATAATAATAATAATATATTTATTGCTCCTTAATCAAGGTGCGCACCGGGCCAAGCCACGTGCGGCTCCGCTTCCACTAGCGCCTATTACCGCACGCCTACATGAGCACTTAACACGGTGTCGCCAACGCGAAACCATGTGAGATAAAAACTTGCAACTTGCTTCAATCGATGGGCTTTTACTATGAGATGACCCATTTCAAGTTTCATCCCGATCTGATGATGCGTCTAGAAGTTATTGAGACGTCAAGATCGTTCGAAATAATTTTCTTCTTGGGCTGGCTGGCTGGCTGGCTGACGAATTATGTATCAGTTTGTAGGCCCTCAATGGATAATGTTAGAGAAGTCAAAATTTGCACCGATGTCAGTCATCTCAGTGGCCATGTGCTATACAAACAGTAATTGGATTAGATGACCGGAAGCTTAGATAATGCAAAAAAACAATTATTTTATTTATAACTGCGATGCTCAAACCTTTTAATTATCAATGAGTGAGATTTTATTTTGAATCATTGTAAATAAAGTAATTTTCTCTACTTGGACTCTAACATCCATACCGTGTACGTTCTAAAAAAATTATTGATATACCATACAAAAATGCAAAAACTTGCAAAAAAGGGGCCAAGCCAAAAACGAGGAAGATACAAGTGGCTCAACTGCATAAAGTGGTGATATCTAGAAGTGTGGCCAAGCCCATTATTTTGCTTAAAATAATAAATATATTTATTAATTATATAATAAATTAATAATATATCAATATCCATATTATTATCTAACTATAATTATGAAATAAATATGTTAACAAAAATAACATAAACATTAATAAATTTATTGAAACATTTACATGTGGAAATATCAAAATTAACAGACGCCATTCAAAATTAAAAGCTTGGTCGATGAATTTTTAACTTGGTTGTCGTTACTGACTAACCAAAACATAACCAATACCTCTAAAAAAATTATTGATATACCATACAAAAATGCAAAAACTTGCAAAAAAGGGGCCAAGCCAAAAACGAGGAAGATACAAGTGGCTCAACTGCATAAAGTGGTGATATCTAGAAGTGTGGCCAAGCCCATTATTTTGCTTAAAATAATAAATATATTTATTAATTATATAATAAATTAATAATATATCAATATCCATATTATTATCTAACTATAATTATGAAATAAATATGTTAACAAAAATAACATAAACATTAATAAATTTATTGAAACATTTAGATGTGGAAATATCAAAATTAACAGACGCCATTCAAAATTAAAAGCTTGGTCGATGAATTTTTAACTTGGTTGTTGGTGTTGTTGTTGTTTTGATATTTCCACATGTAAATGTTTCAATAAATTTATTTAATGTTTATGTTATTTTTGTTAACATATTTATTTCATAATTGTAGTTAGATAATAATATGGATATTGATATATTATTAATTTATTATATATATATATCTTGACCCCTTTTCCAACATTAAATCGGGTTGGGGGGACAGTATCACACTACTCCGTTTCTTGGGCTAACATTTTTGTTGTCGGCTAGCCTTGCCTGACACAATCATGCCCTCAGCTTCTTCTTTGCTCGCCTCCTCCACTACCAGAGGTCTGTTTAAAAGCTCCCTCCATCTCTCCCGGTTTTCCCACAGTCTTCCTGCTTCCACTTCGTTCCATGCCATTCCTCTCTTCTCAACACTGTCTTTAATCTGCTCCACCCACTTCTCTCTCGGTCTGCCCACTTTCTTCTTAAACCCTTCTTGTTTTTCAAACTCTCTTCTTGGTATCCTGGCCGGATCCATTCTTTTCATATGCCCAAACCAACGTAGACGTTCTCTCTCCAACCTTATAAGCACACAATCAACACCTAGTTTTTCCCTTACTACTCCTGATCTTGTCGTTTTTTGTCACCCCCAGTACACTCCTCAAGAATTTCATTTCTGCTGCCACAATTCGGCTTTCTGCTTTGTGTCCCAAGGTCCATGTCACTGTGGCATATGTCAGTATTGGTAGAAAATATAGCTTATAGATCAAAAGTTTACATTTCCTTGGGATTTCTTCTTTCCAAAGTAGCTTCCTGACTGATTGGTAGAAGCCCTCCGCCAATGTAATTCTTCTCATAACTTCTGCATCTATTTTCGCATTTGTAGATAGCACACTTCCTAGGTAGTTGAATTTATTATATAATTAATAAATATATTTATTATTTTAAGCAAAATAGTGGGCTTGGCCACACTTCTAGATATCACCACTTTATGCAGTTGAGCCACTTGTATCTTCCTCGTTTTCGGCTTGGCCCCTTTTTTGCAAGTTTTCGCATTTTTGTATGGTTGATCATTACAATGATATTGGACAAGTCAACAATAGCACACAATGACAAAGCAATACAATACAATACAATAAAAACAAGTCAACAAAGATTTAAGATGTCAGGTATTCATTGACGGAATAAAATGGATTGTTAGTTAAAAACCTCTTCAGTTCAGTTTTAAAGCTTATCACATTGTTCTCTTTAAAGGCTATTGTACCGCCTCTGGCCGATAATTTGAAAGTCGAAGAAACATATCTGAAAAGTTTGCTGAATGAAAGAAGGCATATAAAATAACAGAAAAAAAATTGTGAATTTTTTTGGGCGGGCCATAACCTCACTTTTGGAAATAATATTTAGATTTTTGGACAAAAGTGTGATACAAGACTAGTTCAAAATTAAATTTTGAGAATCGGTTTTCTGGACATAGTTTCTAAACACCTTTAGCTACAACTTGACTAAAGCTAAAATAGTTTTTTGAAAATAACAGTTGGTGTACAAATTTTTTTGTCAAACAGTACAAAACTCGTATTTGGACCGTTTGACAAAAAAATTCGTACACCAACTGTTATTTTCAGAAAACTATTTTAGCTATAGTCAAGTTGTAGCTAAAGGTGTTTAGAAACTATGTCCAGAAAACCGATTCTCAAAATTTAATTGGTAACTAGTCTTGTATATCACACTTTTGTCCAAAAATCTAAATATAATTTCCAAAAGTGAGGTTATGTCCCGCCCAAAAAAATTCACAATTTTTTTTCTGTTATTTTAAAGGCCTTCTTTTATTCAGCAAACTTTTCAGACATGTTTCTTCGACTTTCAAATTATCGGCCAGAGGCGGTACAATAGCCTTAAGTATTTGGGCAGCTTGTTATATAATTTAGCGCCCGAGATATCAGGTTGCATACAATATAGGTTTAGGTGATGCTCTCCAATTTTAAAATTGTCTCTGTTCCTAGTAAAATGGTCATGGCAATCACCGTTTGTCGTTGTTAGCTTGTCATTATTTAAAACATATAAATTGCATTGTAAATGTACAGGCAGGGCAAAGTTAAAATTTCTAGGTCCTTAAATAACTCCCTGCAGTGGGCATAACTGCTAGCATGGGACATATACCGTACAGCCCTTTTTTGTAGTCTAAAAAGTCCAATGGTGTGGGCTGACAACCCCAGCAGACAATCCCATACTGTAGTCTGGATATGTGCAAAGTAAACTTATTTAACAACACGTAGACTGCATACATCCATCAGTCTTTTAATAAGGTAACATTCACCTGCAAGTTTTTTACTCGTATAATTAATGTGTATGCCCCAGTCTAGCACATTGTCAACAAAAACACCAAAACAATAATTAGTCACATCAACACAAGAGGACTTCTGTCAATATATATATTTTTTTAAAACTGCATCAACAAATGAAATAAATCTCAACTTAACAAAAAGCCTCAGTTTTATCAGTATTAATAAAAAGTTCACTATCATCACACCATACAACCATTTGATTAGCAGCCAGCCTGCTTTCATAATACAACGACTCAAGATCAAGGTTACTAATTAAGTCATTCGAATCATCTGCATATTGGGTAACTTTACCCATATTTACCGAATCTGTCGTCGTTTATGAAAACGATAAAAAACAAAGGTGATAGCACCGAGCAAGGATACTATTATACACTTCGTTGGGGAAGATAAGTTTCTTATAGGAACAAGGCGGTGGAAGTATTGTTATCTGATTAGTGCAAAAGTGAAGGCCTACGCCATCTTTAGTTCGGAGTAGTTACTATCACGTCCGGTAACATGAACGGTCGATATGGAAGGTCTCTTTTCATACTATTGCTAATTTTTAGTGGCGATATTCAATTTATTAACTTCTATAGGCACTTTTGGATGAAACAAAATTTATTTACAAATCATAAAGATGACCACACTTCAGTTCTACTTTATTTCTACGTCGAAATATATTAAATACAAACACAAAAATACATGCAGAAAAGATAATGTTTTTTTAAATCTTCCATGACATCAAAGTGCAGTTATGCAAGTTTTTTTCTCGATGCAATTATTGCACACATTGGTCCAGGAATATCCTAATAAAGTGCAACAAATCAAAGAACATTACAACATTATACACTTGTTGTATTACATAGTGTTTAATGTTGGGAATTAAATGTGTAGGCCTATTATAAATAATATTATCAATAAACCTACCTTTGTAGATTGATTGTGCAGATACAATAGCGCGTCCTAAGTTTACTTTTAAGTGTAGTAGAAACTCACCCTTTATTATTATATTATAATTTAAATGTCTATTTATTGGATTTTTGTTAATCTGGTGTGTACTGCAAGGAATTACGAAATACGACTGTTTTTACGACCCTGGTACCCGTTCATAATTGGTCTTTAGTGGGTTACCCGGGTGGGGATAAGAAATAATCGAGTGGATTGTCCGAAATACTAAAATACGCTCTCATTAATAATAAATTATTGCATAGGCATAAATCTTTAGGTAATGCTGTAATTTTATATTAATGAGTTGTTGGGTTTGAAGGAAATTGGTATTTTAATCACGTCTCCGTGTTGTAAAGAGCGAATCAGCCTGTGCTAACATACCTAACCTATACATAATAGAAGGGTTTAAATTAAATTTAAAAGTTTGTAAATATAGTAATTATTATTCCAAAAACAACGTTTTCATCACAGCAATACGAACGTCTTTATTTTAAATAACTATTGCAAAACATTGTATTGTATCCAGAATTAGTCATTATTCATTTAAAATTATTTTCAGGCGCATTAATGATCGTGTTCTCATATACTACTTACTTTTGCGTTAGAGAACCCGAAGTTAAAAGTTTATAAAGTGGTTTAGGAGCGTCGATCTAAACGAGCGCCGAGTATTGCACATTGTTAATAATTTATTTAGCTTTATGGTGTGACAGCACAGTGAGTCGAGACTCCAGATATTCATTTGATCGAAAAAAAAATTGTACATCTCGAAGTCAAAGCATATCGTATTGATTCGTACATCTCGAAGTCAAAGCATATCGTATTGATTCGTACATCTCGTAGTCAAAGCATATCGTATTGATTCGTACATCTCGTAGTCAAAGCATATCGTATTGATTCGTACATCTCGTAGTCAAAGCATCTTGTATTGTATTTTACATCTCGTAGTGAAATGACAATGATGACGACAATGGAGTTAGGGTCTAGGTTGTATCAACGTATAAAGTAAAGTAATGTTTGCATCCACCTTCTTAAATGACGACATTGATGACGACAATGGAGTTATGGTCTAGGTTGTATCAACGTATAAAGTAATGTTTGCATCCACCTTCTTAAATGACGACATTGATGACGACAATGGAGTTAGGGTCTAGGTTGTATCAACGTATAAAGTAATGTTTGCATCCACCTTCTTAAACTTAAAAAAAAAAATGTATTTCCAGTCTTCGTGGAGTTTGGGTCACGTCTGGCACCATGTCATAGTTACAATTCACACCATTTTGAATATATATAAGAACTGTGTTTGACGTTAAGTTTGAATGTCCGTATGTGGAAATATCAAAATTAACAGACGCCATTCAAAATTAAAAGCTTGGTCGATGAATTTTTAACTTGGTTGTCGTTACTTGGTTGTCGTTACTGACTAACCAAAACATAACCAATCCAAATCCATCGACCAAGCTTTTATTTTTGAATGGCGTCTGTTAATTTTGATATTTCCACATGTAAATGTTTCAATAAATTTATTTAATGTTTATGTTATTTTTGTTAACATATTTATTTCATAATTGTAGTTAGATAATAATATGGATATTGATATATTATTAATTTATTATATATATATATATATCTTGACCCCTTTTCCAACATTAAATCGGGTTGGGGGGAGCAGTATCACACTACTCCGTTTCTTGGGCTAGCATTTTTGTTGTCGGCTAGCCAGGCCTGACACAATCATGCCCTCAGCTTCTTCTTCGCTCGCCTCCTCCACTACCAGAGGTCTGTTTAAAAGCTCCCTCCATCTCTCCCGGTTTTCCCACAGTCTTCCTGCTTCCACTTCGTTCCATGCCATTCCTCTCTTCTCAACACTGTCTTTAATCTGCTCCACCCACTTCTCTCTCGGTCTGCCCACTCTCTTCTTAAACCCTTCTTGTTTTTCAAACTCTCTTCTTGGTATCCTAGCCGGATCCATTCTTTGCATATGCCCAAACCAACGTAGACGTTCTCTCTCCAATCTTATTAGCACACTTTCAACACCTAGTTTTTCCCTTATAACACTACTCCTGATCTTGTCGTTTTTTGTCACCCCCAGTACACTCCTCAAGAATTTCATTTCTGCTGCCACAATCCGGCTTTCTGCTTTGTGTCCCAAGGTCCATTCCATGTCACTGTGGCATATGTCAGTATTGGTAGAAAATATAGCTTATAGATCAAAAGTTTACATTTCCTTAAGATTTCTTATTTCCAAAGTAGCTTCCTGACTGATTGGTAGAAGCCCTCCGCCAATGTAAATCTTCTCATTAACTTCTGCATCTATTTTCGCATTTGTAGATATAGCACACTTCCTAGGTAGTTGAATTTTTTATAATTAATAAATATATTTATTATTTTAAGCAAAATAATGGGCTTGGCCACACTTCTAGATATCACCACTTTAAGCAGTTGAGCCACTTGTGTCTTCCTCGTTTTCGGCTTGGCCCCTTTTTTGCAAGTTTTCGCATTTTTGTATGGTTGATCATTACAATGATATTGGACAAGTCAACAATAGCACACAATGACAAAGCAATACAATACAATACAATAAAAACAAGTCAACAAAGATTTAAGATGTCAGGTATTCATTGACGGAATAAAACGGATTGTTAGTTAAAAACCTCTTCAGTTCAGTTTTAAAGCTTATCACATTGTTCTCTTTAAAGGCTATTGTACCGCCTCTGGCCGATAATTTGAAAGTCGAAGAAACATATCTGAAAAGTTTGCTGAATGAAAGAAGGCATATAAAATAACAGAAAAAAAATTGTGAATTTTTTTGGGCGGGCCATAACCTCACTTTTGGAAATAATATTTAGATTTTTGGACAAAAGTGTGATATACAAGACTAGTTCAAAATTAAATTTTGAGAATCGGTTTTCTGGACATAGTTTCTAAACACCTTTAGCTACAACTTGACTAAAGCTAAAATAGTTTTCTGAAAATAACAGTTGGTGTACAAATTTTTTTTGTCAAACAGTACAAAACTCGTATTTGTACCGTTTGACAAAAAAATTCGTACACCAACTGTTATTTTCAGAAAACTATTTTAGCTATAGTCAAGTTGTAGCTAAAGGTGTTTAGAAACTATGTCCAGAAAACCGATTCTCAAAATTTAATTGGTAACTAGTCTTGTATATCACACTTTTGTCCAAAAATCTAAATATAATTTCCAAAAGTGAGGTTATGTCCCGCCCAAAAAAATTCACAATTTTTTTTCTGTTATTTTAAAGGCCTTCTTTTATTCAGCAAACTTTTCAGACATGTTTCTTCGACTTTCAAATTATCGGCCAGAGGCGGTACAATAGCCTTAAGTATTTGGGCAGCTTGTTATATAATTTAGCGCCCGAGATATCAGGTTGCATACAATATAGGTTTAGGTGATGCTCTCCAATTTTAAAATTGTCTCTGTTCCTAGTAAAATGGTCATGGCAATCACCGTTTGTCGTTGTTAGCTTGTCATTATTTAAAACATATAAATTGCATTGTAAATGTACAGGCAGGGCAAAGTTAAAATTTCTAGGTCCTTAAATAACTCCCTGCAGTGGGCATAACTGCTAGCATGGGACATATACCGTACAGCCCTTTTTTGTAGTCTAAAAAGTCCAATGGTGTGGGCTGACAACCCCCAGCTGACAATCCCATACTGTAGTCTGGACTGGATATGTGCAAAGTAAACTTATTTAACAACACGTAGACTGCATACATCCATCAGTCTTTTAATAAGGTATTCACCTGCAAGTTTTTTACTCGTATAATTAATGTGTATGCCCCAGTCTAGCACATTGTCAACAAAAACACCAAAACAATAATTAGTCACATCAACACAAGAGGACTTCTGTCAATAATTTTGTTTTGTTTTAAACTGCATCAACAAAGTTTTATCAGCATTAATAAAAAGTTCACTATCATCACACCATACAACCATTTGATTAGCAGCCAGCCTGCTTTCATAATACAACGACTCAAGATCAAGGTTACTAATTAAGTCATTCGAATCATCTGCATATTGGGTAACTTTACCCATATTTACCGAATCTGTCGTCGTTTATGAAAACGATAAAAAACAAAGGTGATAGCACCGAGCAAGGATACTATTATACACTTCGTTGGGGAAGATAAGTTTCTTATAGGAACAAGGCGGTGGAAGTATTGTTACCTGATTAGTGCAAAAGTGAAGGCCTACGGCATCTTTAGTTCGGAGTAGTTACTATCACGTCCGGTAACATGAACGGTCGATATGGAAGGTCTCTTTTCATACTATTGCTAATTTTTAGTGGCAATATTTAATTTATTAACTTCTATAGGCACTTTTGGATGAAACAAAATTTATTTACAAATCATAAAGATGACCACACTTCAGTTCTACTTTATTTCTACGTCGAAATATATTAAATACAAACACAAAAATACATGCAGAAAAGATAATGTTTTTTTAAATCTTCCATGACATCAAAGTGCAGTTATGCAAGTTTTTTTCTCGATGCAATTATTGCACACATTGGTCCAGGAATATCCTAATAAAGTGCAACAAATCAAAGAACATTACAACATTATACACTTGTTGTATTACATAGTGTTTAATGTTGGGAATTAAATGTGTAGGCCTATTATAAAAATATTATCAATAAACCTACCTTTGTAGATTGATTGTGCAGATACAATAGCGCGTCCTAAGTTTACTTTTAAGTGTAGTAGAAACTCACCCTTTATTATTATATTATAATTTAAATGTCTATTTATTGGATTTTTGTTAATCTGGTGAGTACTGCAAGGAATTACGAAATACAACTGTTTTTACGACCCTGGTACCCGTTCATAATTGGTCTTTAGTGGGTTACCCGGGTGGGGATAAGATATAATCGAGTGGATTGTCCGAAATACTAAAATACGCTCTCATTAATAATAAATTATTGCATAAGCATAAATCTTTAGGTAATGCTGTAATATAATATTAATGAGTTGTTGGTTTGAAGGAAATTGGTATTTTAATCACGTCTCCGTGTTGTAAAGAGCGAATCAGCCTGTGCTAACATACCTAACCTATACATAATAGAAGGGTTTAAATTAAATTTAAAATTTTAAAGTTTGTAAATATAGTAATCCAAAAGCAACGTTTTCATCACAGCAATACGAACGTCTTTATTTTAAATAACTATTGCAAAATATTGTATTGTATCCAGAATTAGTCATTATTCATTTAAAATTATTTTCAGGCGCATTAATGATCGTGTTCTCATATACTACTTACTTTTGCGTTAGAGAACCCGAAGTTAAAAGTTTATAAAGTGGTTTAGGAGCGTCGATCTAAACGAGCGCCGAGTATTGCACATTGTTAATAATTTATTTAGCTTTATGGTGTGACAGCACAGTGAGTCGAGACTCCAGATATTCATTTGATCGAAAAAAAAATTGTACATCTCGTAGTCAAAGCATATCGTATTGATTCGTACATCTCGTAGTCAAAGCATATCGTATTGATTCGTACATCTCGAAGTCAAAGCATATCGTATTGATTCGTAAATCTCGTAGTCAAAGCATATCGTATTGATTCGTACATCTCGTAGTCAAAGCATATCGTATTGATTCGTACATCTCGTAGTCAAAGCATGTTGTATTGTATTTTACATCTCGTAGTGAAATGACAATGATGACGACAATGGAGTTATGGTCTAGGTTGTATCAACGTATAAAGTAATGTTTGCATCCACCTTCTTAAATGACAATGATGACGACAATGGAGTTATGGTCTAGGTTGTATCAACGTATAAAGTAATGTTTGCATCCACCTTCTTAAATGTAAAAACATAATAATAATATATTTCCAGTCTTCGTGGAGTTTGGGTCACGTCTGGTACCATGTCATAGTTACAATTCACACCATTTTGAATATATATATAAGAACTGTGTTTGACGTTAAGTTTGAATGTCCGTATGAGAAAAAAGAGACAGATATAGCGACATAAGTTGGCCAATTGAGTAACCATGTATGTCGTCTATTGATGGAGTATTTTCTTCATCCGTCTTTGTCCTGCAGACATTTTCTTCATCTCATCTGAAGCCTTCTTTGTATCAGCCTTTTGCTTTCTTTGGATAAGCATATTTGAATTCATGGATCGATTTGTCCTTTTACAAAAGTGATGAATAGTTACACGACAAAGTAGGGTAATTATCTCTTTTATCAGATTTGTCTTGTGAATTTCACAATCTAAAAAATCAAAGTTTACAGAGTGTTTGATAGCGTGTGTTACTCTAACTTTTATGTTCATTTCATGTCCCATGTTTGGTAACATTTGTAAAATAACTTGAGCGCATAATCCAATAGCCGTAACCAAATCTGGCGATGGATATGTGAGAGCAGTGAACATGTCATTTTGCTCTCTGAAATCAATTAGAAGGTGATCTTGTGTTAGTTCGCTTGTTGTAACTTTCGTCATACAAGATTTACAAGTTTTGTCAGCAACTTTCCTGATTAAATATCCACTGACGTACGCAACGGTGTTTCTTTCACTTTCTCTCAAAGGTTCAGAAGAGCTAGTAGACGTGCTACAGCGATTTACATCGGAAAACTCTTCTGAGAAGTCCAATTCTTCTAAGTTGAAATTAGAGTTTTCAGTTTCAATGACTGGCATAGTGCAAGTAGAAGTGTGTGGGTGATTCGGTACCAGAAATGATTCGAGATTTATCAGAGCTTTTCGGCAATATCGCCATCTTCGCAGTTTGATCCCCTGGACGGTGTCTTTATAAGATTGTTTACAATTGATGTTTTTAAGCTTGGGACAAACTGAGCGCAGGTGGGATTTCACGTTGTTTTCAGAAAACTATTTTAGCTATAGTCAAGTTGTAGCTAAGGTGTTTAGAAACTAGTCCAGAAAACTGATTCTCAAAATTTAATTGGGTAACTAGTCTTGTATATCACACTTTAGTCCAAAAATCTAATATAATTTCCAAAAGTGAGGTTACGTCCCCCCCAAAAAAAAATTCACAATTTTTTTTTCTCAGGCCTGTCCACCCCTTGTCCCCCCGCGTCATCCATTACGCCCCTCCCTTCGCTCGATTAGCCAAGTTGCATAAAATGAGACGTAAAGCAATATCCAATCCAATCTGTTATTTTAAAGGCCTTCTTTCATTCAGCAAACTTTTTCAGACATGTTTCTTCGACTTTCAATTATGGGCCAGAGGTGGTACAATAGCCTTAATTACTCCACCACTTGCAGCATTGTGTAAGACTGGAAGAAGTCCAAGCTAATTTTTGTTTGAATACTCAATAAGGTTAGTCTTACAATCCTTTTTGGGCTTCGAGCCCTCTTCTGGCTGGCTGTCTTTGTTTTTAATGTACGTGTACTGGACATTTCTTTAATAGCAAATAAATAAAAATAATAATGGCTTGTTTTACAAACTACGGAATTTTCTTACGACTCACAAGAAAGAACTAAAGACTCATGAAAATAAAGGGCCATGTACGAGAAATGGCAATTTCCTTTTCTTTTCCTTGACACGGAACGTGGGTGTCCGGCTTCTGTGACGGTATGTCTGCAGTCTTGAGTCACTTGTGGCTGGATGTGTCCAGCATCAGATCTTCCTCATCCATCATACTTCGTATCTTCATAGCCCTTCGTCTTGGTTAGCGCAAGTTCGCTTAAATATAAGACGTTAAGCCCCAAATTAATTAATTCGTTATGTACAATAAATAAGAAGTTGCATTATATGTGAGGTATTTTATCAATATTTATTTTAAAATAAAGTATGAAAATATTACATTCTCTCATAAACAGGCCCTACTGCCTTACAGCACACAAAAAATTAATTTGCTGTTTAAATCACATATCATAAATTTAAATCACTTGCACATACATATAATACAAATACACACAATGTGTTAAGAAATACATTCTCAGTTCTCACAAAAAACAAAACAGTACTGTACCATACAACTTCAAAAAGTAAATATTTGAAAGGTAATGTCTACAAACCTTTTCACGCTATCTAAATTGTTATGGTAGCCTAGAGATAGAAACAATTCAATAAATAATCCATATAGCCTAGTCTTGGTAGGAATAGGACACAAAAAATGTTTGTTTTCAGAAAAATAACATTGAGCGGTACCGTTAGTGTCACTGGAGGCAATCGAGACCAAATAGTTTTTTAACTAAGTAACAACTCAAGTATACTTGCTTCAACGAAAGAATGCAGATGCTTTGTAGTTTGTAGTGGTGGGGGTTGTATGAATGCGCGGTAAATGGAATGTCACCTTTGTGAACGAAAGAGAAATATTTAATATCTTTTACCAACACAAGAAAAAATTATCTGTGCTAGATCCACGCTGAGCTAGCGTGAATAGAGTTGACAAAGTTGTTATGTTGGGAAAACAATTTTGAGCCATCTGCATTCTTTTGTTGGGACCACTATACCAAGGGTTGTCCAAATCTAGATATTACAGTACTTGAATCCATAAGGATTATTAACCCCTCCTCCCACCCCCAGGTGGTGCAACCTTAGAGATACTTCCTGTAATCCGATTCCCAGAAAGTCTTTCATAATTTGTCTACCCTACGACATTGTTAGTAACAAGATCTATTTGAGTTGGTAGACTAGAGTAGGCCTATGTGAAATTAGGACAGGCTAGTTTCTCAGAACTATAACTTTGTAAGGTCTACATGTTATAACTAGAGCTCCATAAAATTGTGTTCTTTGTTTTATTGTAAAGAAAGTGGTACCTTACTATGGTACTAATTGATAAATGGGTTGTGGCTTGTGACCGGAGCCTGTATATAGAAGTTTTGGCAACAGCTGTATTCATAAATAGTCATAAGATAACTGCCCGTTTTAACTTTTAACTATAGTAACTCAACATAGCATGGAACACTGTAACAATTTGTTGGCAATTTATCACAACAAACTGTTGTTATAATATTTTCAAAAGAAGTAATTGGTAAACACATTCTCACTATTTAAATTAAATTTACTCTGGAGTCACCAAAATAATATCTGAATTACTTGGACTCGGTGTCCGACTCTGAATCGCCGCTACTTGAACTGGAAATAGGTAGTTCCTGCACCGGTCTGTTGGTGTTGACAAATAACTCCCCATCTTGTGTGTTTGCCGTCTTTGGCTGGAAGTATTCAGGCCACACCTTCTCTTGTTTGAAGTACCTAGAAAGACAACAACGGTTTTCATTGGTCCCACAATATGGTCATATATTGGTTAAATTTTAGGACACTAATATTATTATGGTTTTAAATACTAGTACATATGAATATGAAGAAAGTAAATTTTAAATTTTTGAAAGGGCAATGTTTATCATTTACAGTGGTTCATGCCGGAAGTGGTGATGAAGATAGTAAATTGACGTTTTATTGATTGAATTATAAATATCTAGATATTATTCACTTGCAAAATGATTAGTGAAGGCAGGGGTGTGGTATTACTGGTAGGTAGGGTGTACTTAAATATCTCTTTTAACCTTAATTACCATTTGGCACTTGGTTGGTTATTTTGAAACGGGTTGTAATTATTTATTTATTTAGTATGTGAATAAGAAACATCTACTTAAAGTAGTAACGACAAAGATTAGTCACGACAATATCATACAATTGCAATAAAATATAAATGTAAATTTAAATTGAAAATTGACTAAGTTCTTCAATATTTTGGGCAAAAACCAATAGGCCTGGCCTACAGGTATGCAATGCATCATAACTAGGAAGGAGGAACCAAAAAAAGGTTGCAGCGTATTTACAAAAAGTCATGATGACAAAACTAAACCCTTGTTTAACTTTCCATTCTGTTTTTACAAGATGTCCTACCTGATGTGTTCTTGTGTGAGGATCATGACGATCTCGCCTTTAACTTTGTCACCCTCTTCAATGGGTTCAATCAAGACAAAGTCTCCACGCTTCACCCACATATTCTTACGGAATTTCGTAGGCATAGAAACCAAGAAACGATCACCTGAAAGAAATTTAGGCCATATCAAATTAAAACATAATAGTAATTGCATGTGGGCCTACCTGTACCACAGCTGTATATTTATGATAAGCCTAAAATAATTCTAGAACACTAGACTCTATATTATGGGCCCATTCTCATTTCTCAAACATCTTGCTGTGGCACCAATAGATCTAGGCCTACATAGAAAATGTGCATTGTGTCGGGTTGAGTATGTAGTGGTTTTTCACCATTAACTAGGCCACTAGGGCATGAAACTGTACATACTAAGCTTGCCAGACTCAGAGTTTCTTCCGAATGATGTAACTCATTCCTCTCCACCAATTTACTCCACTTTTTTCTGTCCTCCCACAGTTTTACTCTTGCCACATGCTCCAACACTTCATCTCGTTTTCCAACTTCTTCTTGAATTAATCTTTCCCATTTCCTTATTGGACTTCCTACTTTTCTTTTCCCCTCCTCTGCCGCTTCAAATTCTCGTCTTGGAATCCTCTCCCTGCCCATCCTTTTCATATGTCCAAACCTCTTAGACGTTCTCTTCCTAATTTAAACCTCAATCTCTCCGGATTACGATATGGGATATTTGATTATATTATTACCGTATTGTGCCGAATATAGGCCGACCCTGAATATAAGCCGACCCCCTAACTTTTCTTGTTGAAATATTAAAAAACATATGCAAATATTAGCTGGCAAGGGACTTTGAGACTTAAAATAATGAAAAAAGGGTAGGCTTATATTCAGGACAATACGGTAAATACATTGTAGGCCTACTAACTCTGAAAGCAGCCCACTAGAGTTTGGACCTTAGAACCTAAAGAAATACACTCTAGAGAAGACGACATATTTTAACAATTTAATGCCAGGTACTATAACACTTAAGTTTTTTAAATATGAAGTCTGCCTAAAACAGCCTATCATTGAATCAATCATAGAGCAACAGTTTCAATGAAGTGTCACACTTTATCAACCTCTAATGCAATACGTATGTATAAATTCAAAATTGTAAACTTAAACAATGGTTGCTTGGGTTCTTTGTGTTGATTGCCAGTCACTAGTTTGTTGGCTTCTTGGTTTACCTTTGGTTTGAGTTTGCTATTTATTAGCTGACAAAGAGCTCAGTTTGTTTTTATTATTAAGTTGCTTACCCAGAGTGTCCTCAACTTCGTGCAGGTTATTCCCTCGACTGGCTGTTAGTCGAACCACTGACTGGTTGTCCGCCGGTAATGTAAGCTCGTCCAAGGTCACCTCTTTCACCACATGCTTTCGCTTTGTAGAACGGGACATGTCTGAAATGCAGAAGAAAGTACATCCCTTTAAAGATGATTGGTAAATATAAAAGAGCTGAACGAAGACCTGTACTGGGAAGTAGGACTAATATTTGTCAAGTTGGGAAGGAATATTTGAGGGCGTTTGTAGGACTCAATCCCCGCATTCACTGCCATTGAAGAAACCTTGATAAAAACCTTCCGTCACGGTCGCATCATGCTGTGAAAAAATTAAACAACCACCCTTAAAAAAAATTTTAAAAAATAAATCCGTATTTAGAGTCTACCCACTCAGTCACACAACTGATTTTCAGTGGGGGACAGTAAACCAAAGCGACCAAGCCAACCATGCAGGCCCCGACGCAATCGACGAGTGAACGATAACCAACCAAAGATCAATATTTTTAATAGGAAATATATCAATCAGTGGTATGGATAGTGCAAACACCCGTGCATCAACGCCAGAATTAACAAGGCCGATTCAGAAAAACTTTAAATTTATTATGTGCCTTGTTGCTAGAATGGCTCCAAAGTCACCGTCTACAAATTCCTAAGACAAAAACTGATAGACTCAAGTCCAAATCAGAAGTTAAAAACTTCTGACTTTAGCGGGAATCGAACCCTGGACCTTCTGCATTGGAAGCAGGTAGGCTAACCACAAGACCAACGAGCCTAATCTAATCTGATGGTCAGTACTCAGTATGTGATGTCAAATATGCTGTGGTTTGAATTATGCTACCTATCACACTATACTACCTATATCACACATACGCAAAGAAAAATTCTTATCTAAAATAAAAACTTTACTTTAATTGTTGTGTGATGCAGGCAGTGCCGGGAAGTTCTTTTTTAAATTGTGTTATATTGATATTATTTATAAATGATAAATGCTACTGCTGATGATAAAAATGAGTGCAGAGGGTTCTATGAAAGTCTGAGCCTGGGATGTCTCACGAAATAGGCTTAATCTTAGCTCGACTGGGAACAAGGTCGTTGTATTATTATTTATTGGGTTGCACAACAAAATTTAAAAAAAAATCAATCAAAATGAAATGTCAGTAAAAATGATGGAAAGTTTTCCAACAGACAGGAGTTTTAAAATCGGTTAGAAATAGTGTGAGTTAACTAGGCCTATCGTTGAGCCTGTGGGATCGCAATTAGCCAAATTATTAATTTTGAGTCATTCATATAGCCTACACGAATGGAATGGCGGCCCGGGAATGTGCAGCAAATGTATCACATGACACGTATTGAATTGTTTTTTCAGGAAATATGCTAGGTAGGCCTAGGCCTATTTGATTATATTCTCATTATTGATTACCAAAATGTTACTGAAAATCAATTAGGTATCGAACAATATTCGAATAATATTTAATAATACTAATAAATTTACACTAGGAAAACGCTTAAGTCCCGCCGCGTTGTTGGATGAGCGTAATTGGTGCATTGAGCTGCCATGTGTTATGCGTTTTTCTGTTGTTCTGTGGAAAAATCATTATTAAATTGATTTTTTTTTTAAATTAAATAAAATAAAATAAAAAATTAACTTTATTTTTTTAATTTTTTTAATTAATCGTAATTGTTTAAAAAAAATCGTAAAATTGAAATTTGTATAAGAAATAATTTCTCGATTGCGCTCAAATTTAACAATAATATATTAATTCATAAAATAAAGGTTCTGCGAAAAAATTATTTCAATCGGATAAAGCATGTAGGTGATATAAGTCAAAGAATTGCTTAAAAAAAGAAAAAAAACCCGTAAAATTTCGATTTTTATGATAAATATTTTTTCAATTGCGCTCAAATTTCACAAGAATATCTTAATTCATAAAATAAAGGTTCTGTGCAAAAATCATTAAAATCGGATAAAGCATGTAGGTGTTATAAGTCGAAGAAATTTTTTAAAAATCGAAAACAATCGTAAAATTGCGATTTTCATGAGAAAAAATTTTTCGATTGCGCTCAAAAACGTGGCAGTTCTAAGTTCAGAGATTTCGAAGGCCTCCATAAAATTTCATCGCAATCGGAGTATCGGTTTAGCCGGAATCGTGTGGACAAACAGACAAAAATACAAAAAAAAAAAAAGAAAGAAAAAAAAAAAAACATTCCGGATTTTTTTCTCCAGTGTAGTAGAATGGAATCTTCGCTTCGCTCGCTACGCTCGCTACGCTCATCCAAATAATATCGAAACATATTGATAATTGTGTACTAAACCTACCTAATTAAGCTAATTATTAATTATTATTATCATTAAAAAAGGTGTGAAACGGGTCATTTAGCCGCGTCGCGTGTTTACACTTACTAATGTGTGTGTGTAATTTATTTAAGGCTGTGCTTCAAATCATGTGCTCTCAAGTCAGTACCTTGCCGCACACAATAAGAGTCGTTTTAAGTCTGCCTAGGAGAGCAGACCATAACTCAGGCACGACATTAGTGTAGGACCTATGCAGATGAAAATGCGTTTTTAAATAATAAATAGAACCATTTTAAATAATTGGATCCCGATTCCAAAATAAATTTTCGCGTAGTCAGTGATGTCATTCCAAGTTACTTCTTTATAAGAAATTCAGGGCACTCAACTAACTAGGTGTACGTTCAATATTAGTTAATGTAGGAGAACCCATTCAATCTCAGGCTTTATAAAATTGAATCAAGCATCTTGCATATATCTTGCAACCCACAGCTAGTGGCACTACTTTCATTCAATCTACTTTAATAAGTACCTCTAATTTGCAGCACCTTTCCCGCCTTGGCAATTGCTTGGTAGATGTCGAGTGATTCACCCAACGGTACTCCATAGCCTCTCTCCAAGCCGTGGGGATTCGATGGAGTGACACAGTCATGGTTTGCTTCTTTCCTCAGCACTCTGTCCACCTCCACCGAACCAAAGAAGGCGACTGACTGAGGCAGATCGTCGAGTCCCAGTCTTGAAGCGCAAAACGCTCTAGCCAACAAGTTGGTCGCGTGCAACGACAGAGCAGCGTGATAGCGGAGCTCGTCAGGCACTATGTAGCGAACTTCGTCATGGAAACTAAGACAGAAGCGTATCTTGGGTTCCAACCATTTCATCGCCACCAACATCAGATGAAGAAAGTCAACGGCTCCACTCTGCACTACCCAGTTGACGCGTGTGGGTAAAAATCGTTCGTCAGGATTCACAGACGGTTCTAGAGAACGCGAAAGACGCCCACTCAAGAACGGCGTAGAAGGCGAGGGCAAGCTGGCGATCTCTTCAAGACGGTTGAACATGGCCGATTCAGTTCCCTCCTACCCACTTTGGCCTTTCAAACATTTCGTCTATGGCTACACCGTGCTGAGAGCGCAACTTCAAAGCCTCATACATGGAATACTTCTTGTCTGGCAGTACTTCACGATAAGTTTCTTTTAAACGGTACACCCTTTTCCCTTTGGTCAATGTAAACATTTTCCCCGCTTTGCTTTTCGCCTCGCTCGGAGACATTAACGGGTTAAATTGTTTCAAAAGACGCTCTGCGAAACTCTGTCCTGCTCCGTATATCCTAGCGTAATTAATCACCTTAGAATGGTCTCGAGAAATTCCCACCGCCTTGGCCGTAACACTATGCATGTCCGTTCCGTCTGCCTTACGGCCATTGAGAGTCATCCAACCAAGTGGGGTAGCGCCGTGGGTACAAGCATAGTGTGCATCCCCGATAACAGATGCTATCCACAACTCCTGGCTATCTACGTCAGCCCCGACAAAGCTGAACCCTGTGGGAGCGTGGATCATTGATCGCAGCTCGGATCCAACTCGCTCGCCATGGGCGTTCGAAGCCGTCATCCATGTTGGTTCTACAGCACGGCGTGTGAGGGTTCCACTCACGACAACCTGTGGGATTATACTCCCACAACGATTACCTTTCACACTTCTGGGCAAGTCTTTATCGTCCAGCCACACCACTAGCTGTTTCTCTATGCGTTCCTTGTTGTTACGCCAGTACGATAGCTGCCTCCCGATGGATAGAACCTTCTCCGCCCCAAGATCCGAACCAGCCAAGACATTCTCCGAGAACTTGTTAAGGAAGTCTTTGGCCAACGGGTTTCCCACACGGTGCGTACTGCCGTCTTTATGAGGAAGTTTCAGAAACCAACAACAACCCCCGACATCAACGTCACACCATAATCCAGTTCCTTTGTACCAAGATGGAATTCCAGTGTCGACGGGCTTTTTACGTCCGTACTCCCTTCTAGCAAGGTTTTCTTGGACGTCTTTACGCAATGTACCCATTGCAGCTTCGCTTTCAGATACTCCTGCGATTTGGCACTTTTCAATGAGTTGTTTAATGGGCATTTGCAAGTCGGACTGTGACTTATACGGGACGAGCAGGCCCCATCCGTGACCGCGGATGTAATGTAAAGGGAAGGACTCCCACGTAAGGCGAAGGAGTTTAGGAGTGACCTGCATTGAGGTCGAGACCAACTGGGGTCCAGGAGACCAGTCAGTAGTGTTGGGTCGGAGGCATAGCTTGCGGTACCAGGCGGGATAGCCAGGAAGGTGGGGGATTCGGACAGGAAGGAAGGCACGCGTGTCTTCTAGGAACCGAAACTTTTCTTCCAATTCAATGTATTCTTTATCTAAAGCCACTAGCTCAGCATCATGCTGCAATTTCTCCTCTTTTTGTAATTGCTCAGACTTAGCACGTTTTCTTTTGCTATTAACTTTCTTAAATTCTTTGTTTTTATCCACCAATTCATTTAGCTCATTTTTGTTCTTAATATCTTCCTGCTCAATCTCCGTGTCGAGAAGTTTTGGCACACTCTTACTCTTGGTGATTGATTTCTTAAGTTTTAAATCCTGAGTACTCCAATCCTGATCCCACATCCACAAATCCTGTTGATATTCGTTTTCATGTAATAGTTGGCAGGCTTTGTCTGCTTGTCGAGCCAACAAGAACCTCCCTTCGCTATCAAGATCTTCAAAAGTTTGATTTGCATCTGAAATGTAACGAGTCCAATTCTCATTTACAGGTAAATATGCAGTTCCTAATTCCAACATCCCAGCTAATGTCACAGGATGTGGAAATCGTTCCAAAAACAACGGCAAAAGCTTCTGGAGCACTCGGTGTGTTGCCAAAACATCTCCAGCACAGTACGTCATTAACTCTTGAAATTGTTCACTAACTTCCTTCATGTCACCACTAACAAACACATTACGACTAGTTTTATCCAAGTTTTCACCGCAATACAGCTTGTGAACTTCCGAGAGACTGTTCAGCGAGCCGACAAGTCTCCACTCTTCACCGAAACTTTCTTCCGCTTTCGATTTGAGCACAGCACGTTGATAGCTCGTTATCCCGCTCACGCACACATGCATAGACATTGTGTCCACAAAGCGCACCCCCGTCTCTTCAAGCCAATATTGTTCCTTAACTCTAGCGCGGTCATAGGAGACGTTGTGACCTACTACCACCCTAGGCTGTGTCAAACCGTGCTTAACGCCACGCTGCGTTGGCGTTGATTCTAACGGGATAAAGTCAGCGGTAGAATAATGCTGTTTCACTGCAGGCGTTGCTTCCTCTGCGAGTATCGGACTAACCCACGAATACCAACAGCTGGGTGATGCAGCAGTGGCTATAGTCGGGATGGGTCCTGCAGACATGCAAACCTCAACGTCAAACACGAGAGCGTCGTCTGCAGGGAAGTCAACTGCACGTGGTTCGGGATTATAGCGAGTCCATCCTGGACTTCTACTCCATTGTAAAGGAGGCGGTGGTAAAGTGTTTGTTAGCGATTGAAGTAGCAAACGATAGGGAGCACTTTGTCGCTCGCCGATTATCTGAAAATGTTCTTCTATATTAGCACCTTCCAACGGGGGCAGCTTCAAATCTATTTCATCGGCAGCCGTTTGGTTGTCCGATAGAAGGTTATGTTTTGATAGCTCTTTTTGAGAATCTGCTATTTGTTCATTGGTTGCTTTAGATTTAAAATTCTTTGTCTTTTCAAATAACTGCTTATACAAACCTTTGGAGAGCATTTGTATGTTAACTTCATTCCATCTATGATTATCAGTGCATGGCTTTTTAACACTCGTAGGGCTGTGTGTACTAACTTTGTTCCTCAAGTCTGGAGGACTAAATATGGTTGTGTGGACATCCTTGCTTGGCAGGATTGATTCAGATGGCCAGTCTTGGTTTCAAAACAGGACGTTTTGATTGAATTTCCACCGAATTATTTACTGTTGTGTGAATATCCTGACTAGGCAGTTTTGATTCAGGCTGACCAAGTTTCAATACTGGATATTTTGATTTACTTCTTTCTGAACTATGTGGAACACATTCCGAGAGTGCCAATTCTAAACTATGTAACATTCCTGTACTGTCGCAGGATTCTACAGATGAGCCATCTTGGCCTGAATTAACTGATATAATTTTATCTGTTTTGTGGCGACTTTTTGAAACTTTTTCTTTTTTCGCATGGTAGTACACTTGATCCAACTCTTTTTCATTGAAAATAATTCGTGACAGTAATTGTAGCTCTGCACTAAACAGGTTCAGCTTTTGGCGGCATAGGAGATGCATACAGTATGCTTATGGCCTATGGAGATATTTTGTTGGACTGAATAGATAAGTTTCATCGACTTCGTGGATAAGCAAAGGACGCAAACTGCAAAGCAGTAAGGACTTGAATTAGAACTCAATATGTTATACTTAATAAGCATGTCATAAACCAAGAAGCAAATAAGAACAAAATAATGTACATCCATGAGCTGGTTATAGTAGCATGTCGATTGCATAGCCAACAACAAATTTGGAAGAGTCTCTACCATTCCTGCACTGTGCAATATGAGCCAAATACTACCCTTAAATAACTATCTTACTCCAGCTGTGTGCCACGTCACGCTAATCCAAGATAATCTAACAATCCTACACAAACACAGGTGGAAAAATAAATGGTAGCCTACAAAGTAGGGTACAAAACCAGGGTGAGAGTGAGAGTATAAATTACATTTTTAGTAAATATGACAGGATAGGAAGGACACGGTGGAGATGGTATGGACACATGAAACGAATGGGGGAAAATACGATGTCCAAGAAAATGTATGAAAGAAGGATTGAAGAAGGAAGAAGAAGACGGGGTAGACCAAAGAAGAGATGGAAGGACATCATAGCAGGAGACTTGAAGGCAAGAGGAGAGATGAGAGAGCTGGGAAGATGTGGAAGAGATACAATTGAGGGAGGATAGAAAGAAATGGAAAAATTTGGTTGCTAAACCCAAGCTGACCATGCCAGAAGTAGGAAACGGCGATGGAAAATGATGATGATATAACGGTAGATAGACCTACATAGAGGCTTACGAAGACAGGGCTCAAAATTAACAGCAGACTGAGGCTTTTTGAGGTCGGTTGCCTTTAATATCCTGCACAAAAATGATTACGTATTTTATTTTTTGAAAATCAAACGTTTTGCTAGAGGTTTGGGGCTTTGGGTGGGGACGCTGAGCTTCCACACGTCAAATCCGCTTAAATTACGTTTTAAAGTTCAGTTCACAGTTCACATATCAAACACAAATACCGGTACCTTAGCAATTTATTACCTAGTTCAAGTTACTTTTTAGTTTTTATCAATTAACTTTTTGAACTTTTGAAAATTCTTCGAAAATCATTGTAGTATTTCATTTATTTATTTATTTTATTTTATTTTCAGTCCACTGACATGTGCATAGCACATGGGACAAATACAATTAAATTATTAATATATATTAAGAGTCTTCATGAGACAAACATGTTCTCGGCATGCTCGTTAAGCACTCAAATTAAGATGTACAATGCTCTGGAGAAAAATTTAAACTGCATATGAGAATTCTAAAAAGCACACAACACAGATATTTTTATGCAGAACAACATACAAGAAACAGAAATGCTTTATGTATGTAATAAACCCTAGGTACTATTCACCATGGTTTTAAAAGCATAAAGTCAACGCGACGGGAGCAACCTCTTCTTGTTCCCGTTGCGTTGACTTTATGTGTAACCATGGTGTATAGTAGGGTTTATTACATACACCAATTATGTTTGTTGTAAGTTGTTCTGCAGAAAAATATCTGTGTCGTGTGCTTTTTAGAATTCTCGTACGTAGTTTAAATTTTTCTCCAGAGCATTGTAGCCTACATCTTAATTTCAGTGCTGACGAGCGTGCCGAGAACATGCCTGTCTCGTGAAGACTCTTTTAAGGTAATTACAATATGCCTACTACAAAATATGAAAAACAATGTTAGCCTAAATGCATGATACTTATTAGGAAAACGCTTAAGTCCCATCGCGTTGTTGAGCGAGCACCGGTACGTGCAACAACGACCGAGTACGACATACGACATTCCCATAATGTTACATACCAATAAGTCTTTAAGGTCTTGACCGATTTAGCCGAAAATTAGTAAAATAGGAGAAAATGTTGTACTTATTGACCCTGCAAAATTTCATAACGATCGGAACATTTAAATTTTTTATTTAATATTTTATTTCTTATAACCAACGATCGGATTTTGTTCAAAAACTATACAGCAACCCGCATAGGTGGTATGTACATGTGTGCAAAATTTCAGGTCGATCAGAGAAACGGTGCGACCTGTACCGAAGCAGTAACAGAAAAAAAACAAAAAAAAAACAGACATTCGAGCCATAAGAGTCAAGTGGAGATGCTCGCGTCAATATTCATACCAGTAATACATACAATAATATTCAAACCAAGTTCAAGTAGGCTATTAGGCCTACATGAATTGAATACATTTTTTAATATAAAACTTTAATGATTGATTTATAATTTAAGTAACTGATATTTCAAGGGAGATAGAAATTGTAGGCGGTATTATTCGCCTTTTAGGCCTACATTTTATTTTGTTTTTTTAATTTCAAGGCATATTAGTGGTTAATTTGTAAGGGAAAAGGTGGGTACACACTAAAAAACTGGGAGAATTATATTTAGGGGACTAGTACGGGGGGTTTGGGGGCTTGCTCCCCAACTATAGCGCCGCAGAGTGAAAATTTTGAAAATCAGGTTTTTAGAGTGTGTTTGGTGCGTTCTAGAAAAAATAAGTGGGCTGAATGCAATACCAAATTAATGGCTTTTTTGTACAACTAGGCGGTATTATTCGCCTTTTAGGCCTACATTTTATTTTGTTTTTTTAATTTCAAGGCATATCAGTGGTTAATTTGTAAGGGAAAAGGTGGGTACACGCTAAAAAACCGGGAGAATTATATTTAGGGGACGAGTCCGGGGGGTTTGGGGGGCTTGCTCCCCAACTATAGCGCCGCAGGCGAAAATTTTGAAAATCAGGTTTTTAGAGTGTGTTTGGTGCGTTCTAGAAAAAAATAAGTGGGCTGAATGCAATACCAAATTAATGGCTTTTTTGTACAGTAATAACTATAAAACTCTTTTAAAAAAAAGAACTGGAGTAGTGACGAGATTCCATGTCACAACCATTGAATATGCATCTCATTACGTTCGTGATCACGTTCAACAATAATGGGAAATTGTCGAAATTGTTGGTCATTATTCTTCAAAAGTGTGGGCTGAGGGGGGGGGTCACGGTAAAAATTGGGGGAATTCCCCCATCCCCCCCCCTTCCTACGCGCCAGTTCCCGAAATTGTTAACGTTGAAACAAACATTAGGATATATAGGTGATTGATTGGCCATTACACATTATTATAGTTAAATTATATAATGTGCATTTAGCACATGAAGTACCAGTAAAATGTTGTCTCCTTCATGTGCATTTAAAAAAATAACAGTCTCGGTGGGTAATTGCCCCTGCCCCCATCACCCTTATCAATTCAGCTTCTGGACTCGTAATCTGGGATTGGTTTTTGGAGTTTTGGGTTTTATTTGATACAATTTTACTCGTCTTCAAAAGCGACTGTACCGTCTTCGCGTTGCTACAACTCACAAGTATAACCCTTATTGGATGGTTGACAGACGAGCCTGCACCTGCAACCTGCAGCCAATAACAATAGGAGATGATTCTATTTATAAACTACGGAGGTTTATTTGGAAAAAACGTAAAACCAAGAGACAAGAGTGTACTATTTTATTTACAGTTATAAATGTATTCAAGTAAATTTGAAATATGAGCATGTAATCCTGTCAAATAAGAATTTTTGAAGGAAAAAATTGCGATGTCGCTGAATTTTTGCAGAGACCTTCCTTAAATGATACTTATGAACATACTAAAACTCCCCTACAATCGGACTGGAGCTTTGGCCGCCATATTGGAAAATGGCGGCCAAAAAGTGTTGATTATCGAATATCTCCATATTGGTTGGAGATAGACAAAATGTTTCAATGGCAAAAATATTCCCCATTCAATTCCCTACAAAACGGTATCTTCTAAAGTTTTGGTAGGGGCAAAGGTTACGTCACAAAATCGTGGTTTATATGTTGCTCATTGGAGTACCAGCTAATTTCCTAATTTTCACGCCCAGCATCAAACAATGCCCGGTAAATCCGTGAGAAATCGATTGAAATACAAAAGGACTTTTGTACGGGGTACATGAAAGCTTCCATTAGTATTTAAAAAATCAGGTCTGCAAAATCGGATTTTGCATTTACCCGGAATTTGGGTTTTCCATTGTTGGCATTTCCTCAAAAAAGCCGGATTTGACTGTCCATTATTAAGCACTAAATAGCTTTGGAGGAAAAATTCTTTCTATGCACACTAAAATGACTTAAATAATGATCCGATTACAACCAAAGTTTAAATCCAATATGGCTGCTAATTCCTAATATCCACAACATCAAAGTGAATTATGTAACAAAAAGAGTGTAAAAATAGCACGAAAACAGTATTCATATTGTGAATATTAGGAATTAGCAGCCATATTGGATTTAAACTTTAGTTGTAATTGGACCATTATAGTCATTTCAATGTGCATAGAAAGAATTTTTCCTCCGATGCTATTTAGTGCTTAATAATGGACAGTCAAATATGGCATTTTTTAGGAAATGTCAACAATGGAAAAACCCAAATTCCGGGTAAATGCAAAATCCGATTTCGCAGACCTGATTTTTTTAAAATACTAATGGAAGCTTTCATGAACCCCGTACAAAAGTCCTTTTGTATTTCAATCGATTTCTCAGGGATTTACCGGGCATTGTTTGATGCTGGGCGTGAAAATTAGGAAATTAGCTGGTACTCCAGTGAGCAACATATAAACCACGATTTTGTGACGTAACCTTTGCCCCTACCAAAACTATAGAAGAGAAGATACCTGTTTGTATGGATTGCCATTGAAACATTTTGTCTATCTCCAACTAATATGGAGATATTCGATTTATCAACACTTTTTGGCCGCCATTTTCCAATATGGCGGCCGAACCTCCAGTCCGATTGTAGGGGAGTTTTAGTATGTTTATTAGTATCATTTAAGGATGGTCTCTGCAAACATTCAGCGACATCGCAATTTTTTCCTCTAAACGTCAATATCAGATCTTATTTGACAGGATTAATGTGGGTGTAAAATAATTAATATAAATTATTTTCGTTTTTTATATATTAGCCCTATACTAGCCAAAATGTGAGTGTGACGTACCTAGTGATGGGAATTTTCATGAAAATTTTTTTTGTTGAAAATTTTAAATTTTTTTCTACAATTTCCTCTTTTATTAGATACATGTTGATTTTAGGGCCTATCACAAAATTAGATATATAGGCTACAAAATTACAAGTCACATTTTACAGACCTAATAAAATAGTTCCTTTCCTCCTAGTTCCTCCTAGTACATTTTAGGCCTACTCAGGGATACAAAGTTGCCAGGGATAGGTACATAAAACATGGGCTACCGTACTGGTGATTGTTTTATCAAATATCATTGTACATAACAATATAATAGGCCTATGTACTCAGCAAACACAATAAAAAAAAACAATAAAACAAACAAACAAATAAAAGCATATTGAAAATTTTCATGAAAATTTTTCTGAAAATTTTCAATGTTCCATCACTAGACGTAGGCCTACCTAATAATTCATGAAAAAGGTGGGTAGGTGGGTACACGCATGTACCCGCGCTCCATTACAAATTAAGCACTGAGGCAAATTAAGTGTTACAAGTAGGTAGGGTATATTTTACTACTATTGAATTATTTTGAGAGGGTTTAGCGGCAAAGTCTCCCAGAAATATACTACAACAAAGTAGGCCTACAATGCATGACTACGTGACCTCGTCAACATCAACTGAACGTACGCAGGCATGATGGCAAGTGATTTGTTGCTTCTTCTGTGATGTCATCGGGTGCGGCCCACTCAATCCGTAGAATTAGAACCTTTCAAAACAATGTGCAATATTTCTTATCGTAACATAGGCCTACTTCAAAAATTTTACTAACAGTCACCACTCCAACTAGTGGTCCAGAATAAATACTATACCTACCTAGTAAATATTTAGTCTAAGAGGAGAGGACTCAACAAAACTTTTCAGTCTTATTCTTAAACTTAGCCTAGGCCTACTAATATACAGTAGCCTACTTACTTACTTGGTCTCCATGGGCCTTCAAGTACACCATGAAGGCCTACAAATTGATGTAGGTTTGAGTTTGACCTACCGGTACGAGCGAGATAAATTCACAGACAGAGAGACTTAAAAACTGATCCCCAAAACGTTCCATTTGATACTCTTTGGCTGTCACACACACGTCTAATTAGGCCTACCAACCAATCAGAGTAGGCCTAGGTATTGGATTCTTTATAGGCCTACCTACTTATTCATTTGGAATTGGACTTTGTGGAAACTGGGCTTTATCTTTACATATAGCTGTAAGTTATCTGGGACGAATGCACGAATACAGGCTTAGGCAATGGCTACGCTCTTATATTTATATCCAGACCTAGCTTGAGGCTAGCCTTGAACATAAGAATAATACCACGCCATTCTTACATTTGAACGTAAGAATAATACACTCCGAACAATTTATCAACGGTCTAAAGCCAGTTTAAGGGCTGCTCTACAATAGCCCGGCAATAGTTCCCCGTTCCCGTTATAGTTAAATCGTAGACCTAGGGGCCTAGGCCTAGCCAATACTCCCGTTACCGTTATCGGGTCTAGTTCCTGGGCTGTTGTAGAGCGTCCTTTAGTTGGACAATTGACCCTTGCAAAGAAATGTCTAGGGATTGGACTATTTCCTAAGCCTAGCCCCCTAGCATTAGATTCTTGGGTAGGGCTACTCTTTCGGTTGGTGTTAGTCAACTTTTTAACAATGCGATTTTAGGGGAAAAGCATAGGTTAGGGGGGGGGGGGCAAAGCGCGTATGTTTTAATAATAATAGGCTAATTGATTCATAGCAGTTGTCGTAAAAGTTTCATGGAAGTCAACATTCACAACTACTAGCAGTTTAGTAAAGGTTTGTTCTGTTGTTCCGATGGCTCAATTGGTAGAGCTCTGGCACGTTAAGCCGGAGGTTCTGGGTTCGAACCCATGTCGGGGAAAACTTTTACGACAGCTGCTATGAATCAATAACTATGTCCTTAATTAAAGCGGGCTTATGCTAAAAAACCTATATATTTATTCTACCCAACTCAAGGAAGATGAGATGTGATTGGATTTATCCATGTGATCTTTCAGATTTGACAGCTACATTTCAGTCTTCTGTTGGATTTAAGTCATGGAAGTCAACATTCACAACAACTAGCAGTTTAGTAAAGGTTTGTTCTGTTGTTCCGGTGGCTCAATTGGTAGAGCTATGGCACGTTAAGCCGGAGGTTCTGGGTTCGAACCCCAGTCGGGGCAAACTTTTACGACAACTGCTATGAATCAATAACTATGTCCTTAAAGCTGGCTTATGCTTAAAAACCTTATATTCAATAATAAAAATAATAATGATAATATTGTAAAACATACGAGCCTCGCGCCCCCCCCCCCCCCCAACCTATGCTTTTCCCACTTGACCAACCGAAAGAGTAGCTAGGCCCTAGGCCAGGCCTACAGATTCTTGGGTACTCTTTCGGATGGTATGCCCCAACTTTACAACACTGTTTTTTCCATTAAAAACAATTCAACCTTTAACGTCGCTATTTCAAACGAAAGTACTTTCCTCTGAAAGTGTTTTATATTTAAATTAGAAACGTTAAAGGTTTCGTAGGTGGAGTATTTTAGTGAAAAAGGTTAGTACTGACCGCCATGTTGGCGTATGTTGTAAAGTTGGGGCATACCATCCGAAAGTGTACCGATTCTTGTGCCTCGGGCCTACATATTAAATAACAAATGAGGTAGGCCTAGCCTAAGCCAAGCTACACCAGGCCTTTCTAGATAGATATAGATTTTATTTGCGTAATGTTATAGGCCTAGGCCTAGCCTACTCTTCCCATGTAGGGCCTATCTCCCCTTATGCCTATCCTAACCTAAAAGTAGGGCCTAGGCCCTAGGCCTAGTGCGTGCCTTGTGTAAAGCATGCCTTTACAACGTCCCCAGGATGTTTGATATTTTAAACTCACCTTTAGTTTATGAGCTCATTCTAAAACAAGACAATTAGAAAATTGATAGCCCAGGCCTACTTAAACAAGATTTCATGGGAGTAAAACCACGGTGCATAACCTTCAGATTCGACAGCAAAACATAACAACGAAACCACCGCCTGGCGCATTTTAATGCAATGCAATGCCTTCTAAAAAATGAACAGTTGGTGCCTCTTTTCTGCGCCTCAAATAGCAAGACCAGTTTAAAATACTGGCGCGGGTGTCGATAAGTAAACAATCCAAAGACTAGTATCTATGATCCAAAGGAAATACTTTCTTTTCTACAAAGGTTAAGTTCTACAAAGTTTTACGTTTACTCATTCCGCGGTAATTAAATTGCTCTCTCTTATGACGAATTAAAGTTTACAAGTATTTATTCAGCATACAGTACTTACTAGAAACATTGCTGGAAACAATTAATGCTGTTCGAAGAGGACTTCTACAAATGAGATAACCTGCAATTTAAAAAAAATAAATAAGCATACCGTAGTCGCGTGGTTTGGTAATAGGTTTAGGCTATGACTACACTTTTATGACTCTTAAGATAACTCTTTAAGATTCTCTTAGTATCGACAGTTTCATGCCCTAGAAATGGTGGGAAACCTGTAAACCACCACTCAGCCCGACATGGTTGGAACTTAGATGTTTAGATGATTATTATTATAATAATCAAATATGTATGTAATCTGAAAGTGGACCATATACCCTCGATTAAAAAAAAAATGTAAAGAAATCACTGAAATTACCCAGATGATTACCACTTTTTAAAACTTTGTTTCGATTTATTATAAAATTTGTTGTACAATATTATGCATTTCAGTGGACTACAATAAAACAAATTAAGGCCGATTCAGAACAATTTTGAATTTAATATGTGCCTCGTTGCTAGAACGGCTCCAAAGTCACCGTTTACAAATTCCTAACCCAAGAACTGATGCACTTCAGTCCAAAAAAACTTCTGCCTATGGCGGGAATCGAACCCTGGGTACTTCTTCGGTTGGTGTTGGCCAACTTTTTAACACCGTTCGTTTTCATCAAAAATGACGAAAAAACACCGTTAATATGATATAAATAATAGAAATATAATTGAAATATAATTATGAACGATTTATTGATATTTACTGATGTGAGATGTACAATGTATAGCTTAATTAGTAATTTACACAGGTTATACATAAAGACACGCACATTAGGCTGATGGCCATATTTTACAGGTCGTGGATGGGCGGTAGTTATACCAACCTTTTCGACTTAAAATACTCCACCTACAGACCCTAACGTCACTATTTTAAATAGAAAGGACTTTTGGCACAAAAGGACTTTCGTTTAAATTAGCAACGTTAAAGGTTTTGAAGTTTTTCGTTAAAGGTTATGAAAGTATTTTTTTTTATTTTTTAATTATGTTTTGTAAGGTTACTTGCAGTGAGTACAAACCTCGGCTCGGTGGCGGTGCTCAGTTCTCAGCATGATCGGTCGGCCTAAAGGCGCGTCACTCATCGCTACTTATAACTTATAAAACAACATGAAATTAAACTTGCGAGTGCATTTTTTAATTATATACAACTGCAATTATAAAATATAAATCATTTCAAGTGGTTTTTCGTCGTTTTTAATAAAAAAAAGTGTAAAAAAGTTGGCCAAAACCAAACGAAGAAGTACCGAACCCTGGACATACTGCATTGTAAGGTGAGACGCTAACCACAAGACCAACGCGCCAAAATTTATTGATATTTCGATTACCGATAATGACTTTTGATTATCGATTATCGAGATTTTATCCAATGTTGATTATCGATCGATAATATCGATTACCGTGTGCATTATTATTTATTTATCTATAAACTTAATTACAAAGTAATGTAGAATTGATAGGATGCAAACAACGGGCCTATAGCGTCCATACAATCAATTGATTTGCATCCTCTTATAATAAATTAACTTAAACTCCTGCATGATTGGTGCATGGATGGTATGAATTGTGATTCATAAATCGGTGATCGTGGTTATTGTGTGGTTTGAATGATGATGGGGCCCTACTAGGGCCTTCTGTCCGAAACCTTACTGGTATAGCTCAATTATTATTACTAGGAAAACGCCAATGTCGTTGTTAGACGAGTGATTGGTGGGCCATGTGTTGAGTACCCAGGAACATCCCCTTTATTCCCCTATACCTAAGACTGGATCTAGACAGTATGGGTCTAATTGGATTTCTATTTTTTTTTTAATTTAACGGATTGTTGGTAGTGGGATTTTAAGAAGCATTTAATTTTACATTGGAAACACCATATTCAGTGTTCCAATCATGGGCAGGATCAGGAACATGCATACAACCAGAAAAATACGCCTCTTTTCGAGGATACAAATATTTGCGACAGATTAAAGCTGACTATCTTGAGGTTTACCCCGTTGCCAATAATAATATTTATTATGTACATTTATAGTATTAACATCTGCACATTATAAGATGCTTTTTGAAAGTGTTTACAAATAATAAAATTTGAAATATTAGTCGGGTTAGTCGGTTTGGTATATTAATCTATTGGTAATAAATAACCATTCAAAATATGACTTTATTGAGACAATAACTTACAGAGAAATGATGCTCTTACAATTATTTGGAAATATCTATAAAGTTTATAATTATGTTTTAGAACAGGGACGTTTGGGAAACATCGAGCAACTGCCGTTGAGCTGTCGTACATCATACTCTGCTCTATAATTTACACATTTCATTCTCTTCTTGTTAGAGAATTGTTTTTTACTTACCGCTGTCAAGCTCTCCAATTTATTCAACTTACATAATATAAACATTAAATTATTGAATAATTTCTACATCTCTCTTTTTCTTGACTATAGTAGTAGAAATAGTATATTTTTAAGAACAATATAATAGCGATTGATAACTTTGCCAATAACACAATTAAATTTCACAATATCAATCAACAACCAACATTAATAACATTTTGTAGTAAGTTTGTTGAACGATAAGAACTTTTACTCGTTGAACATTTACCTTTCTCTCTTAGTCGAATTTCTCTCATTACAAATGTCATACCCGGTTTACATAATACAACTCAGAGGAGGGAATGTTGAATTAACAAGTTTACATTAGCATGTGGAAAACTACATGTGAACATATTATTATGGCTGTATTTGTTATTTTTAGGCAAATTACTGTATCAAGAAAGCAGTGTGTAAATCAAAGATTCTATTACAATACCTCATTCTTCTACAATGAAAAAATACATCGTTACTTTCATTGGTAACAATTAGCCGTTCTTTAAAAATTACTCAATATGCAATTTTAGACAAATACTTCATTGTAGTGTACATAGGAATAAAAAATACAACACTCGTTAAACATCCATCAAAATCAAACATTCTTGTGTTTATTAAACCGCGCAATTTAAAACGTTTTCACCTACATATGAAGTGTACATTCTATATAATGAAACCTCACTGTGCCGAGAAAACACACAACTATAGTTCTATTTTCATTTGTATATATTACATGATTGTTAAAACAATAGTGTTTTCTGGTCCAAAAACACCACTTTTCACTGTTACTTAAAAATATATTCGCATTTAAATACCACCAATTTCCTTTTGTCTTCTGCATTTTTTTAATTATAAACATGAAATGACTATTGACTAGTGAAAGTGGAAACGATGGAGTTCGCTCGCTGGCAGCGGTGTAAGTGGCGACACATTGAGCACATGTATGTATGCTACACATTTGTAGGCTTCTGTAAACTGCCATACACGTGCTAAGCTTAGTATCTACACGTAATCAGGAACAACAAGCGTTTTCACTGGTAGAACAACGTCGGCATGCATTACGATCGTTATTTTAATGATGAAGTACTTTTATTGTCTCATCTGTTCCAAATATAAATACTCTATAGTATAATATAATTTATAATGGGTAATACTAAACGAGAAATTAATATTGACTATTTAAACATCGAAGCTAAAATGTGTTCGTTACAGTAACACTCAGATTAAGGGTTGAACAGGTGGAATAATATTGTAACTGTGGTTTGCACAGTGTATTACACCATGTAATATTTTATTTAGATTTGGGACAATTCTATTTGCTACGCTAGCACTCTTTAAATATGGAACGGATTAAAATAAAATTTGTACATTATAATACATTTTAATTTAACTAGAAATTAAACACTACAACGACAAAAAATACAAGAACAACATATCACATGAAACTTGCGTTGGCCTTCTTTTACAATCACAGTTTAGTTTATTCCACCACTGGGCATGAGCATCGCTATCCACTGTACGTTTCCACCGGTAATGTCAGTCACAAGTTACACAATACACTTAGAAGGTACTAATTTAAAACTTCAGAGCATAAGACCAACTTCATACCTCATGAGATATACTGAATATAGCGTAATCACATTCACACATACTTGGTTTAATCTAGGAACATGATAGCGTTACCGATGGATGTTTGCTTCTTAGGCTTTCAGTATGAAGCTTAAAATTATAAGATTCAGTTGTAATTAAAGCTAAACAATTTGCTAAATACACTACACATTGAGAATATCGTTACATGAAACCCAACACATGATTGCGCCCACACATACCTCAAAGAAATGGAGAATCTGAAACACTGGTAGTCTCTTGGACTTTCGAAGTCATTTGTGTGAGAACTCCATAAACACGAACACGAAGAGTATATTTTAATTGGAAAAGGTCTAGACAAAAAGTTCTTTCTGACAACAGGGCCGAAGCATTTGATTTGTTTGTATTTGATCCCAGGAAACGCTGTGACGAAACTATTTAGTCGGAGCACTCTTTCCAACCCCATTCGCCAGAGTCTAATTTGACATCTTTCTTGAGCCCTAGTTCACAAGCCATGCGATGGAAGTCTCCCACTAATCATAATATCGGCCTTCTTTAATCTTTCACACTCAGGGCGTGAGACGATGTCGATCACTGTCTGCACGTCTGCTTGTAGGAACCTAGTGTCCTCGCCGGTAGAGTCCTCCGTGCCTGACGCCTGCCACTTGCAGACACTAGACCGACCGTTTGAGGCAAGGACGACGGATCTGTCCTTGGACTTGGAGGCCCCGTTCAACTCCCGAGTGGAGTCACTGATGTCCGCCATCTTCCCCGGCTTGCATCGTATTGTGGATTGCATCATTGATCTGCAAAAGAGAAATTCTGTTATTCTACGTTAATAGTAGTTAGGTTTCGAACTAATATCTTTTGCTATATGAGAACTCGCTTCGATTATATAGTGCGGAAACTGTGTCATGTCGCAGTATTGAATGCAGGGCCGTATTAAGGCATAGGCTAAGTAGGCTGGAGCCTGGGGCGCCAGAATTTTGGGGGCGCCAAAGCGCCCCTTATTTATTCGGCTCCGTGGGCGAGGCGTCTGACTCCTAACAAACAACAACTATAATAACTTGAAAAATCGATAAAAGCATGCTAAAATCTAGTAAAATGCCACCCAGACCCGCACTAGCTGGGAAGCATCCCCACCCGAGCCCCTTTTGTACCAGGATTCATATTTTTTCCCAAAACCATTGTTTCATGGGCAGTTCTAAAAGTGTTTTATTCCCCCCCTACCCAAATGCACTTCTTTCGCCACTAACAAATTTTAAGTTTAAATCATGATGACGTCATTGACACCTTTGCCAAGGAAAAGGCAAAAAAAACCTTGCCATGCCTCATTTGCGCAACTACAACTATAGGGTCAGGGAAATTATACACTATGGTGATCAAGTTGCATTTCCTACTTTTTCTTTTTTAAGCTAAAATGCACGCACATTATGTTTTTCAGCATGTTGAAATAAGGGGGGGGGGGGGGGGGGGCGTTTTTTGTTTTAACCTATGGGCGCCTAATGTCTAAATCCTGCCCTGGTTGAATGTCTTTACAATATGATGGTGGTGACGAAAATTGAAACAAATTTGTAGATTTGTCGATAGCTTCCTGAAACTGTTTACAATTACTTCTTTTGTCCTCGGTTAAGAAGGTAGTCTATCAATTTTAGTCGGTTGCAATCGGCATGAACATTTAAAATTATAAGTTGTTTGCACCCTGTTGTGTTTCATTATTTGCTCATTTTAAAACTGCTGGAAGAGCTCCGTCTGACAAACCTAGGTTTAATCCGGAATTATGTTGTATCAGTATCTATATCAGTCTTGAAGAAGCCACCAACATAGGTGGTGAAACGTCGAACAGTGCCTTATCATCGACAATCTTTCAAAAGTCATTTTATTCTACGGGTCGTGAAAGCTTAATGTTCTATAGGTTTTCTCTGGAACACAATGTGACCTTCTATTTTATCCTCACAAATTTGAAACCTTACGATGTTGTTTAGAATTTATATGCTCATTAATTTATTAGAAGACATTTTCATAATATTCGTTATATTGCATATTATTTGAATTTTTTAGTAATTTTCCAAGCTTACGAAGTAGGGGTGTATTTTAAACGTGTACCTGTTGTTTGATAAAGACATGCACACATCGTTCCTAAACACCATCTTAAAGTTTCAAAAGTTTTTCGTGAAAATTGGAGGTCAATAAGTATAGTTTCAAATGTACGTGAAATACGTTGGCTTTGGCGATGAAATCTGCAACCCCGTGATCGTCCAACCGTATTAAACAATGGCTCGTAAAAGTTTTGTAACACATTTTGACGCACCCCGTTTCTTATTAATTATTTTGAGGATCTCAAATGAAAAAACTTTGTTATACGATTAGTTTATTATTTTTAATTTCCGTGAAAGTTCGTTACTTTTTACTACGGTTTTATTGTAGGGCCTGGATAATAATTTGCTTAAAAACACAAAAATATGTGCTTAAAAATTCAAAAATGTTTGCTGAAAAATTAAATGTTTTGATTGATTTGATTTGATTTGAAATTGTTTCTTTGGACTCTTTTGACAGATATTTTTTCGTGCTGTTGACTCATCTTTATAGTGAAATACGGTCTGGTCACGTTTTAAAAGTGGGGAGGGGGTGGGGGTAATTTATTAGCAGATTTTGTGGGCGGGAGCTGGGGTCTGAGGCGAAGTTCCAGCCGCGATTTTTTTTCCGCCAAAGGCCTACCATAGTCATGTTTTAACTGCACTCGGACTCTGTAAACGATGTTTTACAGCAGCTATCTGCGATCTAAAACCTAAAAAAAATGAACGTGAAGTGGCCCATTTTAGTAAATTTCAACCTAAGTTTTGATGTCATGACGAAGCATAGGCCCTATACAGGCAAACATATTCGTTTTGCCAAGGTGACTGTCGAATTGTATAAGTATATGTGCATATATTTTACTTACGGAAATTCTGAGATTAATATTTAACTCACGTTAGTTTTGCCTCCAGACCCCCCTGGGCCAAACTTCGGGGGGCATTGCTCCCCCTTTTCCCCCCGTTCATACGCCACTGAATACGGAAAGAGCCTGGTCCTTGTCTGTTCGTCACGTTCTCTAGGTTTAGATACTATTGTGCACGTTTTGTGAGAGCACATTAATTTCATATGCTTTGACGTAGCTATGTGTTGCGAAACTCGTGATCTGGTATCGGCATTTATGTTTTGCCCCCCTAGAATTTCTAGAAATTATATTTAGATAATGACTTGGGTAGTAAATTTACGGTACTTGATTTTCTTTAAGTACCGTAAATAATGGTTGATTTTTTGTTTAAAGTATGTGCTTATGACAAAAACGAGATAAATATTATAAACAAATAAAGTCCTAACAAAATATGTAAAACTAATTTATTTAAAAAAACATAATATTGGAGTTCACAATCGAACAACTCGTGAATAATTGATCATGGCATAGGTTTAGATAACTCTGTAAAAATATTTAAATAAATATTATCCTAGCATATTTATTACTTTACAAACTCCATTACATATCGTTTCTTTTTGTTTATATTTTTCTTTTGCTCGTCTCATTATTCCGTGGTAAAAGCTGTCGTCATTATTATTATACCTTCGCAATCCCCTCACCTGTATAAACAGCATTACACTACCTGTTATTAGCACTCTACCAGTTTCTGAGTCTCGTTAGGGGTCGTTAAATTAAATCCGCCATGGCAGGTGTAGCAAGAGTGACCTTATTTTATGCTGGGCCATTAGAATCACATCCCGCAGACACGTTTTGTGTTCCTCGGCTTTGAATTACAGCTTTGATGTACGTAGTTCTTATTGTCAGCGTAATGTTACACTACGTTCACTGTTCATTAAATATAAACTATTGACATCCTGATTTCGTAGAATTGCCGCCTGTCTTGCGAAGTATTTTTCTTCTTTGTCACATTCACAATGTCTTATTTCAATGGCGCCTTTGTGCCTTTGGTGTCCTGCTCGTCGTTATAAATTAACGATATTCTATAGAAATGTTTGTCAATAAGAAACACTAATAAAGGCCTTGGCTTTGGCTATTATAGGGAGCAAGGAAGGAACCAGCTATTGTATACTCTACACCGATGAAAAACAAAACAAAATAAAATATCAATTTATCGGAACGCCAAGCTTTCAATAAGATTGAGATAATTTTACATCACGGAACAGTGAACTGAAGTGTCGAAAGTGGCCACTTGGCATAGCTTTTGGACTCTCTTTCACAGGGTTTGCAGTTTTTATTTTAGACTGCGAAATAAAAAACTGTACAAATTCTTGAAATAGAAATGCTACGATGTTCTAGCGAAGTATTCCTCAACGTTATTTGCCTATATTCTCTTAAATACACAAAGGCTGATTCAAAGGTGATTATACCTTGCAGAGTTTACAACTAGTATGCTGTCAAACTTTAATTAATTATTTGTTTTTCATATCTAATTATATATATATACATAAAATTGTAAAAGTATTTTTTTTCTTACTTTCTCTTGCAATGGTGTTTCTCAATGACTCAGAAATGTTTCGAATGACTGAATAATGACTAAACAGATTCAACAAAAAGTGCATAACCGCGTTACTTGCGAACGACGTTACGGTTTAATACGACATGTAATTTTAATAGGTGAAAAGTGTTTTATGTCATGGTTTCAATGACGTTTGTTTTAGTTTTAAGAGCACATGCATGTAAGCTTGTAAGTGGTGTAGGTTTTGGACACACGGGTATCGGGAGTATCCCATTAAGCTCATTAAGTTACAATCAAGCAGGACACCGCGTGACCGCTTGTTTCATCCCTAATGTATTATTGATGGAACCTGATGCTAAATTCTAACCTTATACCTCCAACATACGGTCTGGCGACATGGTTTTGAATCCTGTATAACATACGACAAGGATTATTGATATTGTCTGTCATCTTATCAAAAACGTTAGCCGATATATAAAACCTCATACAACGATAATAATTTTGTTAACTTATGAAATAAACTTGGAATCCGATTACTCCGAGGAGAAGAATATCTCTCAAGGATTATTAAAACGCAAGTTTAACCAAAATCGAGGAACAGATGCCATTCCATACCGTTATATATTATAATACGAAATACACAGAAAGAGATTTAATTAACTCAATGCCAACTGAATTCTATGATTGAAATTTTCTCTCATTGAAGGTTTTATTTATGATTTAAGAAATTCAATAAGTCGAAATTTTATTTTGTTTTGTGTACTTGATTGCTTGGAATTCCTATGAAGAAGAATTCACTTATACTTGATTCGAATAAAATAATCAAACACAACTTTGTGATGGAACCGAAGATTTTTGTTTTATCTTGGAATTTCACAGGCCGAGCTCAATAAAATGATTGTGTGAACCATCTCTAGCAGGTTGGTTTGTGCTGAAAATGTCCTGTATACAGCCTTGTTCGGCGATGACGTGTTTTAAATTATCTTATGGTTATTCAAGAAATTCGAAGAAATTAGTATTAGTAGTAGTTTTAGGGCGCTTTAACAGCAAAGAGTTAATTTCGACTCCTGTGCTGCTTAAGATGCAATTCTCAAATAGTATACTTTGTACGCCATCTTGAAAAACGCAAATAGCATCATAATTACAATATTTCGTGTTCATAAAACTGCGCAAGGCAAAGCTTTTAGTAAGTAGGCTAAGTGTAAGTTGAAGGGGACCTATTTATTTGATCACAACTGCTATTCGCTATACTAGAATAATTTAATAACACCAAATAGTACCTTTAATTTAAGGCTATTCCAGAGCACTCTTACCGATATTTTGAAAGTCAAAGGAAAATGGCTTACAGTTGGTTGGTTGGACGATGAACTTTAATAAAAAAGAAGAAAAATAACTTTTTTTTTGGACGGGACAAAAGCTCCATTTTGGCCATTATATGCAAATTTTGAGTCAGTAAGGAAACACCTGTTCTAGGTGCAATACTTAATTTAAAGCTTTGATTTTTTTTTGTTTTTTTCAACACACCTTTGTCTCGGCTTTGAGTATAAGGGAAAATAATTTTCTGAAATAACGTTTGATGTACGATTTGTTTCGTCCTCCGGTTTCAAAACTCTTATTTGTGCCATGTGACAAAAAAAATCGTACATCAAACGTTATTTCAAAAAATTATTTTTCCTTATACTCAAAGCCGAGACAAAGGTGTGTTGAAAAAAAAAAAAATCAAAACTTTAAATTAAGTATTGCACCTAGAACAGGTGTTTCCTTATTGACTCAAAATTTGCATAAATAATGGCCAAATGGAGCTTTTGTCCCATCCAAAAAAAAAAGTTATTTTTTTCTTCTTTTTATTAAAGTTCATCTTTCATCCAACCAACTTTAAGCCATTTTCCTTTGACTTTCAAAATATCGGTAAGAGTGCTCTGGAATAGCCTTAATCATTGTTCATTGTGTTGAATATTATATTGTAAACATTGTTTTGTGTGTAGATAAAAAAAATTAAAAGATGACCAAACAATTACAATTGAAGAATTTGGTAGTTCCGCTCAATCGTTATTAAAATGGTGAAAAAGATACAAATAGATCAAACAAACAAATGAATTACGAAAAGACAGACATTGAAAAATGTAAATTTGAGCACAAACTGATGAGCCTACTCGAGGAAATTGTCTGAAGAGAATTTCATACCCAGTGTTAATTTTATTCAAAATCACCCGGGCAGTTTTATGTCTCTGTGCTGCTACGCCAGGCAAGACGATGATAAGAACCGAGTCTCGAACCCACACCCTTCTCTCAGCATTTCATTACCGGTGTAACAGCTTCTCCACCGCAGCCGATATTTCACGCCCGAATAGCCTAGGCCTGATAGATAAGCTCAACGATAGATTGACTTTTAATAACCGATTAGTTGACGCCTAGGTCGTCTCTCGTCTGCAGGGAGGGTGATACGGATGCAGTTACGAGGTGTGTCATACGTCAGCAGTTGACTGGATGACGTCACACGTACGAGCGACCAATCAGATGAGAGGAATGTGAGTAACCGTCGCATCAAACCTCGTCTAGCCTCAGACAACGCCGTCTGCAGTGGCTGCACTTTGCAGGACGCAGCTAACAGTGAAGCGGTATCAATTTTATTTGAAAAGTTTGGAAATAATTTCCTGCAACTATTAATTGATTGATGATATTAGTTCGTTAGCTATTGATTTTAGTTATTGACATTGATGATTTTGATCATCAAGCAAGAATTAAAGCAAATTAAAGTACCTGTTTAAAACTTCTTAAAGATTATCAAAAGTTATTTTTGATAAGGAATCAACACAATTTCAAAACAAATTTTATTTGGACTTTTTAAATAATCAAAAATCATCAAAATAAATTTATAATTTTGAAAAATATTTATTTTTCTGAAATACTTTTTCTGGAAATTTACGTATCCATGCCATATGAGCAAAAATTTCAACAACTTCGAGGTCATACAGAATTGCAAACGGTATTGGAAAAAAGACTGGCTTTTTATACTTACGGCACTGCGCCTTAAGTAAAAAAAATATACGGCTTAAAACCCAGATGTCTCCTGTCTGAAGAGAAAGCCGCACAGTAAATCAGATTTAAGAACCAAGTTTGTCACCAGGTTAAATATTTAAGTAACCCCCCCCCCCCCCCCGCGTATAACTAGACTTTATTCTTAGCAGTAACCTCCCCACTAACTCCTGCTTACCTCCCCCTGACAAACACCGAGCTCTCCGTGCATGGGTCCTTGTACGACGCGCGTCTCGTCCTCCCACCCCAGCCGCACAGCGTCGTCTTGAACGCCTCGCGGTACTTGGCCGACATCAGGTTGTAGAGGATGGGGTTGACTGTCCACCCCGCGTATAACTAGACTTTATTCCCAGCAGTAACCTCCCCACTAACTCCTGCTTACCTCCCCCTGACAAACACCGAGCTCTCCGTGCATGGGTCCTTGTACGACGCGCGTCTCGTCCTCCCACCCAGCCGCACAGCGTCGTCTTGAACGCCTCGCGGTACTTGGCCGACATCAGGTTGTAGAGGATGGGGTTGACTGTCCCCCACCCCGCGTATAACTAGACTTTATTCCTAGCAGTAACCTCCCCACTAACTCCTGCTTACCTCCCCCTGACAAACACCGAGCTCTCCGTGCATGGGTCCTTGTACGACGCGCGTCTCGTCCTCCCACCCCAGCCGCACAGCGTCGTCTTGAACGCCTCGCGGTACTTGGCCGACATCAGGTTGTAGAGGATGGGGTTGACTGTCCCCCCACCCCGCGTATAACTAGACTTTATTCCCAGCAGTAACCTCCCCACTAACTCCTGCTTACCTCCCCCTGACAAACACGGAGCTCTCCGTGCATGGGTCCTTGTAGGACGCGCGTCTCGTCCTCCCACCCCAGCCGCACAGCGTCGTCTTGAACGCCTCGCGGTACTTGGCCGACATCAGGTTGTAGAGGATGGGGTTGACTGTCGACGAGAAGTAGTAGAAACAGCCGGTGATGTAGTACATCCACTCGTTCACCTCCGGGAAGGAGGGGGAGTCACGCGCGTAGACGTAGAGGAGACGCTGGGCGTGGAAGGGCGCCCAGCAGAGGAAGAAGGCGACCACCACAGTCGCTGAAACACGTGAACATATCGTTATGTAGATAGCAGTTGATAGCAGTTTTATGAAATATCAAAATAGCGTTTAGTAATTTCATAATTTTTTGTAAAAAAATAAAAATACTTTGGTGTATTAGAACTTCAACATACGTAGGAGTAGACAGTACGTGAAAGTTCAGTGCAAAATACGTACAAAAAATAAGAGTAATAGTAGTAGTACGTAGATGTACGTAAACATTGTCATCCTAATGTGAAAGGTGAATTTTGAGACGATTTACAAACGAACACAATACTCAATTGTATCAGATCCTCATCTGGTGCATCGTGGCCAACCGGTGGTCCTCATTTATAAATACTACGCACTGGTTTTGCCATTATTTGCTCATTGACGGAGTCTTTGACGGCAGTAGCGTTTTGGAATCGCTTTACAGTTGTGACTGTTGTACAAATTGAATGATTGGATGGGTGTAGCGAAGATTCCATTGCACTACACTGAAGAATAACATCCGGAATAGATTTTTTCCTTTCTTTCTTTTTTTTGTATTTTTGTGTGTCTGTTAACACGATTTCGGCTAAACGCGCAATCGAAAAATTATTTCTCATGAAAATCGCAATTTTACGATTTTTTTCTTTCGATTTTTAAAAACAACAACACATACTTTATCCGATTGTGATGAATTTTTCACAGAACCTAAATTTTATGAAGTTATCTTTTCGTGTGAAATTTAAACGCAATCAACATTTTTTTCTTATGAAAATCGCAATTTTACGATTTTTTATGTTTAAAACATTTATTTGACTTCTAACACCACATGCTTTATCCGATTGTAATGATTTTTTCACAGAACCTTAATTTTATGAATTAATATATTAATGTGAAATTTGAGCATAATCGGAAAATAATATTTCATGACAATAGCAATAATACTTTTTTTTTTTTTTTTTTTTTACATTTTTTCGACTTATAACACCTACATGATTTATCTGATTACATTTTTTCGAATAATAACACCTACATGCTTTATCTGATTCTAATAATTTTTATAATTAGCTTGAAATTTGAGCGCAATCGGAAAATAATTTTACGCTTTTTTTTGTTTAAAAAAATTTACGCTTATCCAACAACGCGCCTGAAAAGGCGTTAGCGAAGCTTCCTAGTTTATACAATTGCACATAACAAACACTCACTAAGCATCCTAATGATTGCTCTCCGTGACTGAAAGTGCCTCCCCTCCTTCCCTTCCACGCGCTCGCCGATGCGGTTCTGCTGGCGACTCCTGATCGCCAACCCCATGCGGACATAGAGGACGACGATGATGACCATTGGTACGAGGAAGAAGAGGAGGAAGGATAGCTCGTAGATCGGCCAGTTGGCGGGGACGTTGTGATCCAACATGGCGCAGAACGCAGACTCCGGGACTAGTTGACCAGACCCTGCAACAAACCATACGAGAGTTTCAGATGACGTCACACCGACTGTCATGGCCGACCGGTGGACACAAATAACATTGGCGTCATCTAAACACAACGTAAAAAAGGTTGATTTTGTTGAAGATTCCTCAAAGCTGCATAGCATTTAGCAGTTCTAACTAATCTAATATGTATTCTAATGTCTGTTAATAACGTTTTAGCAAGGAAACATTGCAAATTGAAGCTCTGGATTTTTCATAAACAATTAAGCTGGGACCCTGTAAATGCAGGTCAGCTGGTCACTTTACGACTTTGACGCTTTAGAAGTAGACCTACCGTATCGTAGATGACAAAAAGTATTTCAATATTACTGGAAGTACATTATAATAGCTATCCGATATTAACATGTTGCGTCGTACAAACTTTGTAATCAGTGTAGTCGATAAAAAATCCCTGCGCCGCCATAGCCTTCCTGAAACTCTCGTAAAAGGGGATTAGAGAATAGCAGCATATTCAAGGACTATTTTTCTATGCCCGCGCGTCACACACCGCACACTGGCAGTTGAATGGGCGCTGTCCTTATTGTGGAACAAAGATCACGCAGTCAGAGAAAACTATTTGGCCATTCTTACTCAAAGTGCGTCACCGAAATTAATTTTTATTGATACTCATTTCTCCTTGAAATACAGATAGTTGCTGTGACATTTTAGAGAAATTGATAAATTAATACAGTATAGGCCTACCAAAACAATATTTCTCAATTTCATTAATCGGAAAACGCTCCCGTAGGTGTCATTGATTTTCACAAAACAATATGACAATGTATTTCTGTAACAAACATTAGAATCATCTAAATTCTAAATATTTTTATATTAATACAATATAAACAATTATTTAGTCTTCTCAAACGTTAAATCTTTCTTTCTTTACGCTCTACATGTAATTGAGTTCATGCTTCTGATTGTCTAGTTTATATACACCTCTCGAATATATTGACTAAAAGGTATTTTTTTAAAGACAAAAGTCGAATGCTTGCAGTGAGTGAGTCCTGTAATATATCCCGTAGACACTGCCTCCCCCTAACACACAACTCCAGGTAATCAGGTTCCAAGGCAACAGTAACAATGTTTCGTCTTCCTGTAACTGTATTAGAGATTTGGTGGAGGCGCCGGGTCCTCGCCGCGCCACGAGACGAACACTCTTTGTAGGGGGTCTATAACCGAGTCTTCCTAGTTTAGTTGTCCTTTTGTGTGAATATCACAATACATTTACTACTTTCAAATGTGTGTACTTGTAAGGCATAATGATTTAAAGAATATCTACTACTATGATGTCGCATTCAACAATTTTCCTAAGTTTTTGTACACCCTTAGCTTAGATACGTTAGAAGTTAGAAAGCGCCGTTGTGGCTGTCGTCCTGAAATGTCCGAGTCATTTCTATGGCAAGACTGAGTCTTTCACGCACAATGTAAGGAAAACACAATGGCTTTACCCACCAGACTATTTTGCTGCTCGAGTTGGAATATAATTAATTACACTGCTGGGCTTTGCTCTAGAGATGCGAAGAGAAAACTATACCAGGGACCGTGGTTTAAACTAAACGTGAATACAATGTTGGTTGCTGTGCAAAGCTTAGCAGCAATCATATACGTTTTTATGGGGGTTTTGTATTTAACAATAATTAATTATACATAATAATAATAATAATAATAATAATAATAATAATAATAATAATAATAATAATAATAATTTCCCGATTGCGCTCAAAAACGTGGCAGTTCTAAGTTCAGAGATTTTGAAGGTCTCCATAAAATTTCATTGCAATCGGAGTATCGGTTTAGCCGGAATCAAGTTAACAAACACCAAAAATACAGAAAGAAAGAAAGAAAGAGAGAAAGAAAAAAAGACATTCCGGATTTTTTTTTTTCTTTCTTTCTTTCTTTCTTTCTTTCTTTCTTTCTTTCTGTATTTTTGTGTGTTTGTTAACACGATTCCGGCTAAACCGATACTCCGATTGCAATGAAATTTTATGGAGACCTTCAAAATCTCTGAACTTAGAACTGCCACGTTTTTGAGCGCAATCGGGAAATTTAATAATATTTAATTTAGTAATAATAAATTATATGTAATAAAAATAAAATAAAAAAATAAAATAATAATTAAACGAGGGAGCGGAGCGACTGAGTGTCTCCATTCAACTCAAACGGCTCTCATTCTGTGATTCTGTCTGTCTGTCTGTACGTCAAAAAATCAGCCGAACCGCTGAACAGATTTCGCTGAATTTTAAACAAACATCCGGTACGAGTTTACTGAGAACTGGTTACAAAATCAGCTAGATCCATTGCGATTTAATCCCTGATTTTTTAAAATATCGATACCATTTGTTTAGTAGCAGCTAGCGGGACGAACTCTAGGTTTCTGCCATGGGCATAGTGGTAAGCATAGAGCCTACCGCACGGGGGGTTGGGGTTCGATTCCCGTTAGTTTTGAACTTTTTTATGTTTTTACACCTACATATTATTTTGAGGGATGTGAAATGTGAAATAAAAATTAGGTGATTTTGTTTTATCTAGGAAATTTGTTAATGTTTCACTCTAATTAAACGAGGGAGCGGAGCGACCGAGTGTCTCCATTCAACTCCACTGGTTCTCATTCTGTGATTCTGTCTGTCTATCTGTCTGTACGTCTGTCTGTACGTCGAAAATCAGCCGAACCACTGAACAGATTTCGCTGAAATTTTAAACAGACATCCGGTACGAGTTTACTGAGAACAAAATCAGCTAGATCCATTGCGATTAAAGCCTACAATAAATAAAAATGAGATTTTTTAAATCGATAGCATTTGTTTAGTAGCAGCTAGCGGGACGAGATCTGCGTGGCTGACATGGCACAGTGGTAAGCATTTAGCCAACCGCACGGAGGGTCGGGTTTCGATACCCGTTAGTTCGAACTTTTTTATATTTTTACATCCACATATTATTTTTGAGGGTGTTAAATGGGAAATAAAAATTAGGTGATTTTGTTTTATCTTGGAAATTTGTTAATGTTTTATACTAATACGTTTTGAAAACGATTCGCATTTTAAATGTTCAATTAAAATAACTAGGGAAACGCCAAAGTCGTTGTTAAACGAGTGAGTGAGCCATGTGTTGAGTAACCGGTATCTTTCCTCATACTGGGCTAGATTCTTAGGTATAGGGGAGGAAAGGGGATGTTCCCGGGTAATCAACACTTGGCTTACTCACTCACTCGTTTAACAACGACTTTGGCGTTTCCCTAGTACAGAAAATAACTACTTCCGTTCTATAGAGTCTACCGCTTCAGTCACATATCTGTTTTTATTGGGGGAATTTAATTAAACGAGGGAGCGGAGCGACTGAGTGTCTCCATTCAACTCAAACGGCTCTCATTCTGTGATTCTGTCTGTCTGTACGTCGAAAATCAGCCGAACCGCTGAACAGATTGCGCTGAAATTTTAATCAGACATTCGGTACGAGTTTACTAAGAACTGTTAACAAAATCAGCTTGACCCATTGCGATTTAAGCCTACAATAAATAAAAATGTGATTTTTAATAATATCAATGGCATTTGTTTCGTAGCAGTTAGCGGGACGAGGTTGACGTGGCCTGCATGGCCTAGTGGTAACCATTTAGCCTACCGCACGGATGGATGGGGTTCGACACCCGTCAGTTCTAACTTTTTTATAATTTTACACCCACATATTATTTTTGAGGGGTGTTAAATGGGAAATAAAAATTAGGTGATTTTGTTTAATCTTGGAAATTTGTTAATGTTTCACGCTAATACGTTTTGAATACGATTCGCATTTTGAATGTTCAATTTAAATAATTATTGTGGCAAGCAGAGTGAGTTCCTGTAAGGTGACCAGACGGTCCGGTTTTAGAAGTCAAAACACTTGGCTAACTCACTCGTTTAACAACGACTTTGGCGTTTCCCTAGTTCAAACTTATTAAACGAGGGAGCGGAGCGACCGAGTGTCTCCATTCAACTCGAACGGCTCTCATTCTGTGATTCTGTCTGTCTGTACGTCGAAAATCAGCCGAACCGCTGAACAGATTGGGCTGAAATTTTAAACAGACATCCGGTACGAGTTTATTGAGAACTGCTAACAAAATCAGCTAGATCCATTGCGATTTAATCCCACAATAAATAAAAATGTGATTTTTTTAAATATCGTATGCATTTGTTTAGCAGCAGCTAGCGGGACGACAATTACGTGGCTTGAATGGCCTATTGGTAAGCATGTAGCCTACCGCACGGAGGGTTGGGGTTCGATTCCCTTGGGTAGAACTTTTTTTTTTTTTAGACCCACATATTATTTTTGAGGGGTGTTAAATGGGAAATAAAAATTAGGTGATTTTGTTTATATATTGGAAATTTATTAATGTTTCACGCTAATACGTTTTGAACACGATTCGCATTTTGAATGTTCAATTTAAACTAGGGAAACGCAAAGTCGTTGTTAAATGAGTGAGTAAGCCATGTGTTGAGTACCCGGTATAATTCTCCATACTGAGCTGAATCCAGCCTTAGGTATAGGGGAGGAAAGGGGATGTTCCCGGGTACTCAACACTTAGCTCACTCACTCACTCGTTTAACAACGACTTTGGCGTTTCCCTAGTATTGTTAAACGAGGGAGCGGAGCGACTGAGTGTTTCCATTCAACTCAAACGGCCCTCATTCTGTGATTCTGTGTGTCTGTCTGTCTGTACGTCGAAAATCAGCCGAACCGAAGAACAGATTGCGCTGCAATTTTAAACAGACATCCGGTACGAGTTTACTGAGAACTGTTAACAAAATCAGCTAGATCCATAGCGTTTTTAGCCTACAATAAATAAAAATGTGATTTTTAAAAATATCGATGGCATTTGTTTAGTAGCAGCTAGAGGGACGTGATCTACCTGGCTGACATTCTCCAGTGGTAAGCATGTAGTAATTCCGTACGGAGGGTTGGGGTTCGTTGTCCGTTAGTTAGAACTTTTTTTTATATTTTTACACCTACATATTATCTTTGAGGGGTGTCAAATGGGAAATAACTAGGGAAACGCCAAAGTCGTTGTTAAACGAGTGAGTGAGCCAAGTGTTGAGTACCCGGGAACACCCCCTTTCCTCCCCTATACCTAAGGCTGGATCTAGCCCAGTATGAGGAATGATACCAGGTACTCAACACATGGCTCACTCACTCGTTTAACAATGACTTTGGCGTTTCCCTAGTTATTTAAATTGAACATTTAAAATGCGAATCATGTTCAAAACGTATCAGCGTGAAACATTAACAAATTTCAAAGATAAAACAAAATCACCGAATTTTTGGATGAGCGTAGCGAGCGAAGCGAAGATTCCATTTCACTACACTGGAGAAAAAAATCCGGAATGTTTTTTTTTTCTTTTTGTATTTTTGTGTGTCTGTGAACACGATTCCGGCTAAACCAATACTCCAATTGCGATGAAATTTTATGGAGGTCTATGAAATCTCTGAACGAAGAACTGCACGAGGGGAAAAATCGATCGAAAAATTATTTCTTATGAAAAAATCGCAATTTTACTATGTTTTAAATTTTTAAAAACATTCTTCGACTTATAACACCTACATGCTTATCCCATTGTAATGATTTTTTCAACAGAACCTTAATTTATGAATTAATTTATTCGTGTGAAATTTTAGTGTAATCGAAAATCATTTCTCATGATAATCGCAATTTTACGATTTTTTTCAATTTTTAACATTTCTTCGACGAATAAAACCTACATGCTTTATCCGATTGTAATGATTTTTTCACAGAACTTTAATTATATGAATAAATATATTCGTGTTGAAATTTGAGCGTAGTCGAAAAATTAGCTATTAAAAAAATCGCAATTTACGCTTTTTTTCGTTTAAAAAAATTACGCTCATCCATCAACGCGGCGGGACTTAAGCGTTTTCCTAGTTATTTCCCATTTAACACCCCTCAAAAATTATATGTATGTGTAAAAATATAAAAAAGTTCGAGCGAACGGGTATCGTACCCCAACCCTCCGTGCGGTAGGCTAAATGCTTACCAATAGGCCATGCAAGTCACGAAGTTATCGTCTCGCTAGCTGCTACTAAACAAATGCATATCGATATTTAAAAAAACACATTTTTATTTATTTTGGGATTAAATCGCAATGGATCTAGCTGATTTTGTTAGCAGTTCTCAGTAAAATCGTACCGGATGTCTGTTTAAAATTTCAGCCCAATCTGTTCAGCGGTTCGGCTGATTTTCGACGTACAGACAGACAGACGGACAGAATCACAGAATGAGAGCCGTTCGAGTTGAATGGAGAACACTCGGTCGCTCCGCTCCCTCGTTTAAAAACTAGGGAAAGGCCAAAGTCGTTGTTAAACGAGTGAGTGAGCGCCATGTGTACAGTACCCGGTATCATTCGCCATACTGTGCTAGATCCAGCCTTGGGTATATAGGAGGAAATGGAATGTTCCCGGGTACTCAACAATTGGCTCACTCACTCGTTTAACAACGACTTTGGCGTTTCCCTAGTTATTTAAATTGAACATTTAAATGCGAATCGTGTTCGAAACGTATTAGCGTGAAACATTAACAAATTTTCCACGGTAAAACAAAATCACCTAATTTTTATTTCCCATTTAACACCCCTCAAAAATAATATGTGGTGTAAAACTATAAAAAAGTTCTAACTTATGAGCATCGAACCCAACCCTCCGTGCGGTAGGCTAAATGCTTACCATTATGCCATGCAAGCCACGTAGTTATCGTCCCGCTAGCTGCTACTAAACAAATGCTATCGATATTTTAAAAATCACTTTTTTATTTATTGTAGGATTAAATCGCAATGGATCTAGCTGATTTTGTTAGCAGTTCTCAATAAACTCGTACCGGATGTCTGTTTAAAATTTTAGCGCAATCTGTTCAGCAGTTCAGCTGATTTTCGACGTACAGACAGACAGACAGACAGACAGAATCACAGAATGAGAACCGTTCGAGTTGAATGGAGACACTCGGTCGCTCCGCTCCCTCGTTTAATTAGGTGATTTTGTTTTATCTTGGAAATTTGTTAATGTTTCACGCTAATACGTTTCGAACACGATTCGCATTTTGAATGTTCAATTTAAATTACTAGGGAAACGCCAAAGTCGTTGTTAAACCCGTGAGTGAGCCAAGTGTTGAGTATCCGGGAACATCCCATTTCCTCCCATATACCCAAGGCTGGATCTAGTTCAGTATGGGGAATGATACTGGGTACTATACACATGGCTCACTCACTCGTTTAACAACGACTTTGGCGTTTCCCTAGTACTATAGTAGCTTTTAGTAGGGAACATTATTATGTCCTTTGTTACACACACGGATGGTTCTAGGATCACATCAGTTTATTAAAATTATTATTAATAAATCGGTGCCCCATAAAACGTGTGTATTGTTCTTAGGATACAATTCATTATTTAACTACTTTGTGGATGTTGAAGATGAAAATAGTTTATAACTGTTGTCTCTTCCATATCCCGGGGGCCCTTCTCTCAACAGTCTTCTTACAACGTCGAAGCGAACAAACCAAAGCTCTTGGAACGAATGGCTCACGGTCAAAAGACCGCGGCAACAATCGCGCCGCCCATAAGACCGCCGCAACAAGATCGACGCCCATATGATCGACAGGCCAATAAGACCGACTGGCCAATAAGACCGACAGGCCAAAAGACCGACGCAATAATGTCGACAGGCCAATAAGACCGACTGCCCAATAAGACCGACAGGCCAATAAGACCGACGCAATAATGTCGACAGCCAATAAGACCGACGGGCCAAGAAACCGACGCAATAATGTCGACAGGCCATTAAGGACACCAAAATACCCGTTTGATATGGATTCTATAATTTCTGGATTGTTTCCCACATACCAAAATAATAGTCACATTACAATATTGATCTGTCGTCGATATCATTAGCATGTCGAAATTATTGGCGTGTCAACCTTATACTAGGCGTGTCAACCTTATTGCTAATGGTCTGTCGAGATTATTAACCTGTCGACATGATTGACCTGTCGAGATTATTGGCGTGTCGAGATTTTTGGCCTGTCGAGATTATTGGTCGGTTGCGATTTTTGGCTTGTCTAGATATTTAGCCTGTCGACATTATTGGCCTGTCGAGATAATCGGCCTGTCGACATTATTGCGTCGGTCTTATTGGCCTGTCGGTGTTATTGGCCTGTCGGTCTTATTGGCCTGTCGACATTATTGCGTCGGTCTTATTGGCCTGTCGGTCTTATTGGCCAGTCGGTCTTATTGGCATGTCGATCATATGGGCGTCGACCTTGTTGCGGCGGTCTTACGGACGGCGCGATTGTTTCCGCGGTCTAATGGGCGGTTACCGAACGAATGTACTAATCTCCTTGCTGAGAATCCTCGCAGCACAAAGAGCAGTAACAACTACACTAAACTGGCCATTTCTTCGCTCTCCGCCAAGAGAATAATGGAAAGTAAACACGCCAATCAGTCTCCGTTGTGACTTCTTCAAGTCAGAGGCGGGAGAGATGAGAACAGAAGCCGATAAGATCATTTATCCATGAGGCTCGCCCACTATTTTCTTTTCAACTTTAAATATTCAGATTATTAAAGTCGAAGAGGGGAACTAATTAAGGGTCGTTTTATTGGGAAAATATAGATTTTATGGACTGGTGGAGTTTTTCAATACTAAGGTTTGCATATTGAATGACTTCAGTTTGAGAAAGACCGATTTGATGAATAACAGATGACTGCAAAAACTTAAAGCTGCACTTCGGAAGGCACAGCAATGAAGTGTATGCGGAATTAATGGATCAAGTATATCAAGTATATTTATCACTTTGAACGAGAAAAACCTTGGAATAAACTTCATTCGGGATAGCCGGTATGGCTGTCGAACCAACTGTTCCACTTGAGGTAGAGTATCGTGCGTCTCATGAATTACCTCTAGATTATGTAAAGTTTTCGCTGAATATGTAAAGTATACGTTTCACATGCGTTATTGAAACAGGTGTTGAATCCATTAAAACTATTTGAAGCGAACTTGTATGTGCTGGGGAAGGAAGGGGGTAACATGGTTTAGTGATTTAATCACACGTATCCTTGAGGTATATTTATACCACCAGGCCTACTATCAGTCATGTCAGTTGTGTTAACACTAAACAGCTTTGCCTGAAACGTTATGACACAAAACCCAGAACAAATCTTGTCAGCCAAAGAAATAGATAATCTAGATTGATATTCACAAAAAGTTGTTGTATGATGTCTCGTTTTCACGGAATACGAGGAGTGAACTGTAAGAACCGTACAGTGAATTACGCCAAACAATGTCTGTTTTAAAGTTCATTCTGTTACGTTGAAGTTGCAATTTATCTACGCTGTATATTCTCGCTCGTTGGACTGTGTAAAGCAGTTCTCGCGAAGGCACTCGTAAAGAAACGTTATTTACGCCTAGTGCCCAGTGGTGCAGTTGGCACTACTGGCTTATTCAATATTGACAAAATGAAATTTAAGCGCGCTAAAAGGATTGGTATTTGAATTAATAATTTGCTTCGATACCCCTCTTCTGTTTTTCTTTTGTTAGCGTATTGATGTCTTGGATAATATGGATTTAAAAATCAAATTGTCCACAAAATTGCAAATTTAAATTTGGAATGTGTTTCAAAACAATTCTTAAACGTGTTAAAGAAACCTAAACGCACTTACATTCCACACACGTTACACTCGTTGGTCTTGTGGTTAGCGTATCTGCTTCCAATGTGAAGGTCCGGGGTTCGATTCCCGCCAAAGGCAGAAGTTTTTAACTTCTGATTTGGACTTAAGTCCATCAGTTCTTATCTTAGGAGTTTGTAAACGGTGACTTTGGAGCCGTCCTAGCAACGAGGCACATAATAAATTCAAGGTTGTTCTGAATCGGCCTTGTTGATTCTGGCGTTGATCCGCGGATGTTCGCACTGTCCATACCACTGATTGCTTCATTTCCTATTAAAAATATCGATCTTTGGTTGGTTATCGCTCACTCGTCGATTGCGTCGGGGCCTACAGGGTTGGCTTGGTCGCTTTGATTTACTGTCCCCCACTGAAAATCACTGAGTGGGTAGACTCTAAATACAATTTATTTCGTCTTCGTCTTCGTCTTCGTCTTCGTCTTCGTCTTCGTCTTCGTCTTCGTCTTCGTCTTCGTCTTCGTCTTCGTCTTCGTCTTCGTCTTCGTCTTCGTCTTCGTCTTCGTCTTCGTCTTCGTCTTCTTCTTCTTCTTCTTCTTCTTCTTCTTCTTCTTCTTCTTCTTCTTCTTCTCGTTCTTCTTCTATATAACACACCTATTGAGCAAGTAAATATGTGTTCCTGTTGAGGACATGATACCATAAAAATGTAACTGTGTCGCCTGCGGCTGGGTTTGGATGTTCATATTCATTTATTAGTTTCTTTCACATTTATACAAACGTAACATAAAACCAAATTACTCACAAAATAAAGTACGTCATTACATAGTGGTCACAAAATAAATCTTTTACTATTTAGCACTATTTAAATATTCGAATCATCTCGCACCGAATGAAAGCTATTTTTTTTTTTACACAAAAAGTGTTTGATGGCGGTTTTAATATTTGCCAAGTTCTGAGTTTCTTTAAATTTTTGTGGTAGGAGAACATACTAATGTATACAATAATAGTTAATTTATTTCTAACAACGTGTAAATAACATTTTTCGTTGATCAAATGTTATTATTCCGATGCTGTCTACTATTGTGGTCATGAGTGTCATTGACACATACACATTACTGTATTTACATTTTTTTCTAAAATGTACAAGCAATGTACAGGCCTTAGCTACAGATAACGGTGCAAAATTGTGACGTCTAAAATAAGATCTGAAGCTTTCGTTATTTGCGAAGATTATGTTACAAAGCATTCTCATAAGGAAGGATAGAGTTTGTATCCCACACAATATGTAGAATAACCTAAATTATTGACAAGCGCGCGTTGTCATACATTGATTCTTCTGCCTCCTACAATAAGCAATATGCAGAATTAACTTCTGAACAATGTGTAGTAACACAATCAAAAGTAAAATACGTGTGAAAACCGCGAGTTATGCAGTTAACACGACCGTGGAAGCCGATAATAAAAAAAGCTGCTAGATGTTATTTTTAAATTATTTTTTTTTTGTGGAAAATTGTGCTTTCAAATCAATAAAATACCAAACCCCTAAAAAAATCACTCGTCGGACAGACAACACACCTACACTCTTATTCGTTATGATTTATCTGGTTTCAATGAAAACTGTGGATCAATACGTTTCATTGATTAATAAGAACCAACAACCAGTGGCCATGATGCTAAAGAGGAAGATCTAATGAGCATTGTTGATTCTGTCTCGTGCGTGGGTGGGTCGTGCCCAACTATATTGGTGGCTTTAAATACTAGTCTCTGATTGACCATTGCTCACATCTATGGCGTCGGCACTGACAGGGTTTCAGTCATGTGACTAACTAGGAAGACTCTAAATACGATTTATTTTTTATTTTTATAGGTATAAGTTAAAGAAGGTTTCCGTGATATCACACCCATGATGTACCTTTGATCTTTGGTGTTCACCTCTATCTGGGACTAAACTTCGGCCTCCCACTTATATGTTATGTTACATGGCATACTTACCATATTACATCATACAAGGATATGTATGAAATTCTCACGACAGCAAGTATAACCTTTGTCAACGACGATAAAAAGCAAACGTTTATACATATTAAATTACCTTTTCGCCTTCGAGTGTCTAAAAACCCTTCATATTCGCAAAGCTCACATTCAAAAGAAAATCTGAAGCGTTAACCCAGTCTAAAAATAAAATTACTTTTGATCAAAGTGAGTTCGCACTCGAAGTGTCTCTGTCGCTGTTTGCTTCAAAATCAATGTCACCATCTGTCGGATTCTATTCCAATACAAACATTACGGCACAGTCCAAATAAGTGACAAGCTATGACGTTATTTCTCAAGCCAAATAAAACAATTTCACAAGTCAAGCACACGTCTGTTATAATAAATAATATTTTGCTTTTCATCAAAATCATGGGGGATTTAACGGTGAGCCAGGTCAGCGAAATCTGACAGTCTAGGCTGTCTCTTTACGTCTAAACGTCCATCAATGTCAGAAGAGAACGAGTAGCCGTCGGTAATACCACTTTCAAATAGGCTGACAACGTTGCGAATTATTTGACTCATTCCGTGCTTTGAGGAAACCTCCCCAAGCAATATAGCACATCTAACATCGTTAATTTAAGTTGTAATCACCTATATTTTTACAATGTAGCCTACTCATAAAAAAACATGTATTGAATTTATAAATAAATAGATAAACATTATATTATATTCTGACAATTTGTCCTGAGTCGGTTGAAAAATACCATAGTATTTACCAGCTTCTTCTTGCTCACATATTGTGTTATTTGGTTTGGTTATTTTAATGGACCGTTCTACAAAGTTTAGATAGACAGTCATTGTGGTTTGTTTGCATGTTGTAGTTATAAAAATAATTCCTTAACTACTTTGTTAGATATAAAATTATCTTGCAAATCATTAACTGTAGTAAAATTTCATATGTGACAAGAGTATTAAAATCTCCTAATGCTTATCGTATACTGAAGCAAACACAATTTCCTTAAAAATTGTTTGAAATATTCTGAATGAATGTCAACAAAGTAATTGATTAATATTACATTTATTTTGAAATTCAAAAGGATTAATTAATTAATTAATTAATTAATTAATTATATGTGTAATTCAGTTTTTAAAAAAAATCGTGACTAATTCTTGTATTTTCTGTCTTCCCAGGTAAGAGTCTTCACAATTGAACATATCCAATTATCACGTACTACATGAGTGATACCTTGGGGGTATTTTTCATTCGTTTCATATATGGAATCGAACAAAAGTAAGTCAAATTTACCTGGAGGGTATGAAATATAGTCGACTGTCGTGAAGATGGCGAATGGTACTGCACTAAGTAGCGCGATCGTCCACAGAGCAGCTATGATGCGGATAGCTCACCTCAGTCCAGACATGGTGTAGGAATACAGGGGGTGACATATGGCCAGGTAGCGCTCCATTGAGAACGCGACGATAGTCAGTACTGAAGTGTAAGACATCCTGAAACAAGAACAAGAAGGGTGATAGGACTGACCCTTTTAATTGGATGAGCGAAGCGAAGACAAATTCTACTTACCCTTAGAAAAATAGCTTGGGTGCTTTTTTCTTTTGTCTGTTTATTTGTTCGCTCTCTACTGGGCGGGTGAGTCTGCGATCTTAATAAAAATTTGAGGGGACCTTCGAAATTTTTACACTTAGATCTGCTAAGATTTTGGGTATACAATCGAAGAAATTAATATTCCTCATTAATATCGTACTTTTACGATTTTCCCCCCGATTTTTAATGCGATACTTTCGTAATATTTGGGCCGATTTTGACCAATCCAGTGGGGCTACAACGTTCATGTTTTAAATGGACATTCAGTTTGTGGTGATGTAGTGCCTTTTGAATAAAAATATGAAAAAGTTTGCCAGACTGTATGGAAATAAAGGTTTTAATAATAACTTTTGTCATGTGTATATAATTAACTAGCAACTATAGAAACTTGACGACAATCACCTACAATGCGTACAAAAAGCAAGTCTTTGGGCCCCGAGATATTTTACATACTATTGTTCATTGGTAGTACCATAGCGATTAATACTACATTATAAAAATTATCCCAATTTAACAAAAATAATTTTGCAAAGGAATTTTAAAAAGTAATTAGATCCCACACATACAAAAAACTTAGTAATCATTGGACAGAAATAGTCAACCAAAAAAGCTCATCCATCTACGCGACTGGAGAAAGCGATCGCGAAGCGGCCTAGTAGTTGTCATTAAATGAGTGTAAATTAGCCAACTGATGGCTCGTTGCAACTGAAACTTACAGAGACGGGTAATGTACTGTCTTGGACCCGGCACCTCCACCAAAACAAGGAGAAAATAGCTTGCGAAGATGGGAGCTTCTTTGTGTTTACCTTTTACCAATCTTCTCTGTTGGTATTGTATATAAAACAACCCAAATAAATACGCGCGCGTGTGTGTGTGTGTGTGTTGTTTGTTTGTTTGTTTGTTTGTTTGTTTGTTTGTTTGTTTGTAGGAATGCCCGATGAAGGGGAAATGGTCTTTGCTCTCGCTACTTTTATTGGTTCAAACGAAGAAAATGTCACAATAGATTAATTTAATGAAATCCTCACCACAAAGAAAATATTAAAACAAATATTTTTTATCTCTACAACAACAGTTTGTGTAGAAGACGAAAAACGTATTTCTTTCCGCAGAATGTGAAAGGTATCTGCAATTTTAAATGAGAAATTCCGTTCAATTGAGGGGTTGGATATTTTTCCAGCTTGCGATCACTTTTTTAATAAGCAATGAATGAATGAATGAAATAAGTAGATATTCTATTAAACATTCTTAAAATATAGAAATGAATTTTCATATTAAACTAGTTTATTACATATTCGTGTAATATTTTGAGTGATGACGGAGAGTTAGTATTTCGTGAAGATTTCATTTTTAGGTTTATGAAGAATGTCAGTGTCTTCACAACGTTTTCTTAAACTTATATACTTACACGAATGAAGAGTAATTGTGTCTTTCTGGCTCCATATTATGTTTAAGACACATGCATAGCAATTTATGTTCATTCTGAAAATGTGATGTGGGATAAATGTCATGCAATTTCCTCTGTAGAAACTACCGCTAGGAGATACATGACACTATTTGGTGTGTCCCGCTACGGTCGACACGCAGAGTAACTGATGTAGTCACAACGGTGTTTCAAGGCTACTTGTTCTGTGACTCTCACTAAATGAAAATGAGAATTAAAGGATTCCCATCTCTTGTTTTTTGTTTGTTTATTTATGTGTGCCAGCATTCTGTGATGTTTTTTCTTGGATGTAAACTGTTTCTTTGTGAACGCACTTAAACGCAACTGTTACCAATCGATTTAAAAAATAAGAATAATTTCTAGTCAGTAACTTAAGTCGGATGTTGCTTAATATGGTTTAATTTGATGGCCGGAAGTTTTTTAAAAGTTATTCGAATCTCGCACCACTCGCTGTTAGTTAGTTAGTTAAACAAATTAGAATTAAAGTAGGCCTACGTTCTGAAACAAAAAGTGAATCAAGTTTAAAGTTTCATTATTACGTACATATTTTCCGTCGCGAGATTTCAAAATGTAAAATAAAATGTAAATCAACTGCCACGAAGAGATGTTTCTATCTAACGATGAAACTCGAATTGAAATATCGTCTCACATTTGCAGAGCGTGTCACTGGAAAAATGTCGTAGTATTCTCTCAGGTGTACCTGTTAACGTCGTGTCTGGAATCATTAGCTTTGAATACTGGTCACATATCTTGTTCAGTTTCTTGTCAAGACGTTAGAAATATGATCTCCAACCCTCCGAAGATCAGTTATGTGACTGAGTGGGTAGGCAAGACTTTACCAACGAATTTATTTGTTTGTTCCTATTTACTTAAGAATCTGAACATACAACATAATATGGTATGTTATAACAAACGTCGCAGAATTGTCAATATTACTATTATGAAGACGGTGAGATTATGTAGATGGTTGCGTTATAGGAACAGACATGGCAAAAAGCTAACTCGTGTTTTTCCTGCACAATGGGTGTGATCCGGTGTAGCCGTCTTCAGGTGGAACTAGGTATTCAGTAAGGAGTGCTGGTTGTAAGAATCGAGCCACAGTCTCGCAAGGAATGGCTGGTTACCTCTATCAACCAGTGTGAATTGATAATATATGTAATAAGTTTCAGAAACTTTATGTAACTTACATATGTACTGAACACATTATGCTCATCTCGAAAAGTAAAATCAAACAAATGAATTGTAATTATTTGTCAACAAAACTGCAATTACGTGTAAAAGAAATGTGATTGTGCATAAGAGGTTTAGATCATAGTAAATACCTCGAACTATGTAATATATTTAATACTATATTTTCATAGAACTAAATACTTATTTATTGCAAACATAGATCTAAGCATGCATAATTGTCCTCGTTTGTAATTTATATTGTATCAGAATAGAATGGACATAACATAAATAAGTATTCATCAATTTCACTGAGTTATTAACGTTGTGCTTTTCTGTACAGACACTAGAAAAAGTAAATAATGTCCAAGATGATAAATGAGATAGTTGCACAGAATATCACACAATCTATCATTGGACGTAGCTCATGCACGGTTTAAAATTTAATTTACAACGTTGTGGCGGGATTAATCTCGACTTTTTCTCCGAAAAAGCTAATTTGTTTCCTTAAACGTATTTTTACTTAGCCACTTTGTGACATTTTTTATTAAAACATTTAACGTTCAGTGTTTGCGGTAAAAGTTGCGTTTTGATAAAAAGTTAACTCATTACATAAACAGTTAAATGAAATGAAGTGTGAAATGAAACGACACTCTAGAGATATAAAAATATCTAAAGCTATGTACGCAGTAATTTAGTTATCTGTAAGTAAATACATAACATCAGTTGAATAAAGTCTAACGTGGACATTGTAATTATTTACTACAATTCAGAAATTAAAAAAGTCCGCCCCAATCAACCCAACATTTTTTTTTAAATTTCTGAATTGTAGTAAATAATAACAACTAGGAAACGCTCTGTTGGACGCGTTGATAAGCGAGCACGTGCTATAGCTAGACCCACATTGCACATTTTTTTAAATTTTAAAATTTGCGACATTCGCTGTCCACAGGGCCATGTTTCCAATATTATTTATTATTGCCAAGGTATTTGGGTAAACCCGTGTGTATACCTTTACTTTGTGGATAAAATCCACCGCCATCTAGAGGACCTTGATTTCTTGGGAAAACTATTTAAACTCTTTGGTGACAAATAATACACTCTTCCTCGAAAGTATTTTGATTACTTCTAGGTGGCAGTGCATTAGAAACTTACTTCGCGCGTCTTTTCGTTGCCATGGCAACGTTACTTTTGTTATAATGTAATTTCCATTAACACTACTTATCGGATCAAAATAACATTAACATATTCGTGACCGGACGGACATTCTAAATGATTTGGCCACCTCAGATTTTGTCGCCGTTTAGTTTGAAAAAAAAACTTTCGATTAACTTTAATGTAACTTTTTAACTTTTTGAACGATTTTGCCACAAAACTAATGGCATTCAATGGAGAACGAAGCTTGCGGATGGTCAAAATTTCAACTCGATCCGAGCCTCCGTTCGAACGTTATGGCGAGACACAAAAAAAAAAAAAAAAAAACAGTGACTAATTTTTCTGGCAGAGTCAAATGGAAACGCTCGCTTCGCTCGCTTAATTACACCTACGGGAGTGTTTCCCGACTAACCAAATCGATAAAAGTGGGCATTGTAGATTCACTGAATCATAATATGATTCTCTTTGAACTATGAAAGACATTCACTGAAGCTGTCTCCTTCGTTTCGTGTCTCGGATACTTTGAACCTGTAACAACATCTCTCTATATCATCATACCTACCCAATCATTTAAGTCAAACATACAGCAACTGGAGAGATTTTAGTTGTACTATCGCCAAGTTAAGCAAAATTTCCTAATGATTTGTTTTATCAATAAAACACAAGAAAATGGAAAATGTATTTTTTTATTTTGTGCCTTTTAACTATGAAGTCCAGAAAGTTACACGTCTAAGTAACCTTTATTGGATGAGCGTAGCGAGCGTAGCGAGCGAAGCGAAGATTCCATTTCACTACACTGGAGAAAAAAATCCGGAATGTTTTTTTTTTTTTTCTTTCTTTCTTTCTGTATTTTTGTCTGTCTGTTAACACGATTCCGGCTAAACCGATACTCCGATTGCGATGAAATTTTATGGAGGCCTTCGAAATCTCTTAACTAAGAACTGTTACGTTTTTGAGCGCAATCGACAAATTATTTCTCATGAAAATCGCAAATTTTACGATTTTTTTTCGATTTTTAAAAAATTTCTTCGACTAACTCCTACATGCTTTATTCGATTGTAATGATTTTTTCACAGAACCTTAATTTTATGAATTGATATATTCGTGTGTAATTTGAGCGTAATCAAATAATTATTTCTCATGAAAATCGCAGCTTTTACGATTTTTTTAATTTCTTCTGCTTATAACACCTACATGCTTTATCCGATTGTAATGATTTTTTCACAGACCCTTAATTTTATTAATTGATATATTCGTGTGAAATTTGTGCGCAATCGAATAATTATTCCTGTAGCGTACGTGCAGGTTCTAATAATTATTTCCTAAGACTATCTAAATAACAACACGTGGTTTCACACACACACACAACACTTTATTAGTACTTGCTCGCTACAGCATTAGAACTGGACTGGCTCTCAGCGCCAGGGGTTGGAGCGCGGAGGGTAGTTCACGCCCACTTCGCCTAACGGTAAACCCGTCAAGCGGAAGATGTGACAGTACCCTCCGCGTCCACAAACATGGACCTTCACTACACTACCCCCCCCTTACAAATGAGCCACGTCCCGTGGCAGTATAACCCAATCAAGTTCTCAAATGCCCACTTGCAGCCTATCTGGTTCCCGGACATTTCTACGTGGATAACGACCACTATTTGTCTCGGCTTTCTCTTCACCAAGGGACACCATCTTGCTGGCCTCCGGGGGCTGGCTTAACGGCTTGACGGCTTGCTCTTCACCAAGGGACACCACCCTGCTGGCCTCCAGGGCTGGCTTAACAGCTTGACGGCTTGCTCTTCACCAAGGGACACCACCCTGCTGGCATCCGGGGGCTGGCTTGAATGACTTGACGGTTTGCTCTTCACGACTCGTAGAAGGTTCTGCAGGAACCTGAAGATGATCATTCGACTGTTCCATTCCCCTTACTGTCGCGGTAGAGCCAGAAGCAAGCTCGTCCCCAATCGTCGCCAGTTGTGGGATAGTTCCCTCTTCTGCATATGGCTTCAGACGATTGAAGTGTACCACTAAGCGTTTCCTTAGCAGGCGCCCGTTTCTTCTTAACCCATCTGAGGCGATTCTGAAGGTTACATCCGAAAGTTTCTTCCTTATGACATACGGTCCCTGCCAGGGTCTATGAAGCTTCCTTGTTTGGCCCACTTTCACCACGTCATTTAGCAACCAGACGCGATCGCCTACGGCATACGGTGGTCCCATGACAATGCCTGTCATAGTTAATTTTCTGGATGCGTGAGATGCTTGAAGCTTCTCCCGAGCTCTCGCATGTGCTTCCTCCAATGTTGCTCGCAAGTTATTTGCGTATTCCGTACTTGTGGTTGCTGGCACTGGTAGACCATACATTACGTCAGTGGCAACCGGATGTCGCGACCAAACAACATGAAGTGTGGGCTAAATTTGGTGGATTCATGGACACTGGAGCGGTATGCTAACATCACTTGAGGCAGATGAACATCCCAATCTGTCTGGTGATCGTTTACCCATTGACTGAGCATTTCCAGCAGAGTTCGATTGAATCGTTCAACCATCCCGTCCCCCTGGGGATGATATGATGACGTCCTCGTCTTGGTAACGTCTAGAAGAGTACACATTTCTTGAAAAAGTTTAGCCTCAAACTGTCGTCCCTGATCACTATGGATCTCGACTGGTGCACCAAAACGGCAAATAAACTCGGAAACTAGTTTCTCCGCCACCGTTGATGCCTCCTGATTAGGAAGAGCGTAAGCCTCAGTCCATTTAGTAAAGTGGTCTGCTACCACCAGAACGTATTTCTTACCTCGTAACGATCTTGGAAGCGGACCCAGAATGTCCAAAGAAATCCTTTGAAACGGAAACCCAACTCCATACGTTACAAGTGGGGCTCGAGCAGCTGGAGCCGGTGTTTTCCTACTACCACAACCAGGGCAATGACGGCACCAAAGCTCTACATCAGTTGTCATTCCCGGCCAGTAAAACCTCTCCCTACACTTTGCCATAGTTTTGTGGATACCTAAATGCCCCCCCATGGGAGATGTATGGAGGTTAGTCAACACCATTTGCACTAGACACTTGGGTAACAGCAACTGCAGTCGATCAGGAAGCAAAGGCTCTTCCCACCTGCGAAAGAGAATACCGTCTTGCTGGGTGATTCTCATCCACTGACCCCACAGGCTCATGACTGCGGACCAAATGGTGACACTTCTTCGTGGAGTGGTCGTTCCCCTACTCCCATCCATCTTACCACATGAGACAAAACTGGATCTTCTCTCTGTAATTGGCTTAGTTCGTCTTTCGTCCATTGTGGAGTCCAAGTCGACTCGATGTTAGCTACCACCTCTTCTGCTTCCTTTCTAGGCCATTGGCGAGACAGACCATCAGCATTACCATGATTTCGCCCTGGGCGGTGTTGTACTTCAAATTGAAATTCCGCCAAAGTGTCGAGCCAGCGGCCATTTTGGCCATATGATCATATTCAAAGGACCGGAGCCATTGAAGCGAACTGTGATCAGTCCGAATGACAAAAGGTTTTCCTATAAGATAGTGTCGGAAATAGCGTACTGAGTGAATAATTGCTAGGAGCTCTCGGCGAGTAACGCTGTACCTTCTCTCTGTTTTTGTCAGGGCCCTGCTGAGGTAGGCTACTACTCGTTCAGTACCTTCCTGAACTTGACTCAAGACTGCACCTATCCCTGTCCCGCTTGCATCAGTGTCTAAGATGAACGGAATATCTGGCCGTGGATATGATAATATTGGGCTAGTCAGTAGCCTCGTCTTTAAGTATTGAAATGCATTATTACATTCTTCACTCCATGCAAATCGAGCTCCTTTCTCTGTTAGTTTATGGAGAGGAGCAGCAATATCGGCATAGCCCCTGACAAACCTACGATAATAGGACGCAGTTCCCAGGAACGACCTTAGCTCATCAACGTTGACTGGTATAGACCAATTGGCGATCGCAGCTACTTTTGTTGGGTCAGTGGATACGCCTTTCTTTGAAATCACATGCCCAAGGAAGTTAACCTCTTCTTTGAGTAGTTGGCATTTTGAAGGCTTCACTTTTAACCCCGCTTTTCTAAAACGCTCAAATACCTCTCTGAGATGCACCAAATGTTCCTTGAAGTTCCTGCTATATACTACCACGTCATCAATATAAACCATAGTCGTTTGCCATTGCAATCCGAGGAGGACTAGGTCCATCAGGCGCTGAAAGGTGCTTGGTCCATTGCAGAGACCATATGGGAGTTTTGTGAACTCGAACAACCCAAATCCTGGCGAGAAGGCAGTTTTTGACGGTCCTCCGGGGAAACTTCACATTGCCAATAACCTGAAGCTAGGTCCAATGCCGAAAACACGCGTGCGCCAGAGAGGGTATCTAATATGTCTTCTATTCGGGAGAGCATATGCATCCTTTCGAGTTACATCATTAAGACGCCTGTAATCCAGACAGAATCTCGTTGAACCATCCCGTTTCTGAACTAGCACTACTGGAGAACTCCAGGGAGACATTGATGGTTGGATGACACCCTGGTCCAGCATCTGGTTCACTATCTGCCTTACCTCCTCTCGACGGTGAATGGGTATCCGTCTTGGGGGCTGCCGTATTGGCGTTGCATTCCCCGTATCAATCTTATGATATGTAAGGGATGTACGACCGAGATCTGCTGCTGAGGTGGCACACACGTCCGGGAAAGACTCTAGGAGCTGTGTGAGCTGATCATGCTCGTCGGGAGTTACATGAGACAAATCGAACAACTGGGAAACCGTATTCTCTCTCTTAACCTCGGCTTCTACCGAACATACTTCCTCGGGTGGCGCCCACTGAATAAACTCCCCTGCTTTAGTTCCCTTATGGAGGGTGATAGGGCTATCAGAAGGATTAATACCCTCAACGGAAAATGCTTTCGGTTCCCAAAAGCTAAAACTCGTGCAACTAAGAGCCCCCGCTTAGAGAAATTTACTGAGGGTTCCAGAAACCCCTCACCATCATGTGAGTGGGAAAGTATTCCACATACTATCATCTCATGGTATGGTGGTATCACCGTGGTAGTTTCTACAGACACATGGCATGCTCCATCCCTCACTTGATCGCCTACTAATGGGGTGACTGTGTCACCGATCCGGAGTTGTTGTGTAGAGAGTAACACATCCCCTCGATACTTGCGCAAGAAATCTGACCCAAGTATGCAGTCATGTTTTATGCTTTTAGAAACTATCTTAGGATGGGTCGTGGTGTGTGTACCAAGAGTGATTTGTACTTCGACTTGACCTATGTTGTCAATTTTCTCTGCGTTTACATTCATAATACTAAAAGATGGTTCTTGTAATGACTTACCCCAAGTCGCCATCTTCTCCCAGATATCATACCGTATCAGCGACACTGCGGCACCAGTGTCCACCAAGCAGACTGCCTTAACCTCGCCCAGAGAGCCGCGTACATATGTAGCCCCTTCGCCTACCTCATTGACCTCATTGTATACCTCGCCGCTTTTTACTCTGGGTGACTGCACACTGCTGGACAACCCTGCCCTAGTGGCCGGCTCACTAGAATTTACCAGTTTGCCGGCCCCTGGTAGTTTCCCGACTCCCGTCGTTGCGGTTGCTGCGGAGCTGGTGTTGGCCAATACACTGGTTGTTGTTGTTGTTGTTGTTGTTGTTGTTGTGGTACGGTTGCCATTGCCTGCCCTGGCCAATGGCATGGTGGTTGCTGCCTACCTGGAAGTTGTCCCCCTGACGATTGCCAGCCTCCCGGCTGTTGATGTTGTAGGCCATACCCCCTAACAGGGCATTGTGCTTGTCGGTGCCCGCTTTGTTGGCAGAAGAAACAAATAAGTTCTCTTCTTGATTTCTGGCGTAGGCGTTGGTTTGAGCTCTCTTGAGCCTGACTTCCCTGCTGTGACAGCAACTGCTGCATGGCATTTGTCATCGCCTGCATTGCTGCAGTGTTAGCTTTTAACACTTCCTCCAGGGGTGTGGGGTTGACCATGAAGCAATCACTGCTGGCGATGAAACAGGTGTGACCCTCTTCTCCTCGCACATCAGGTTAACTTCTTGTTGAAGTGCCACCGTGGCTGCTGCCTCCAACGAGCGTGGGCACGCCTGACGTACCAATTGCCTCAATGATTGGCGATTTAGAGCAGCTATGAACTGCTCTTTTGCCAGTTCATCTCGCGTGTCTACATCGGCGTTTGGATAGGCTTGTGAAACCAACAGCTTTATGTCTCTGCACAGATCTTCTATAGGTTCGCCTTCTTTTCTAAATCGCGCCCGAAAAGCTGTTTTGTGTAGGTCCACACGCTCTATTGGGTCTAGCTTTGCACCTATAGCTTTGCAAAGCAACGAGAATATCTTTTTCTTTTCATCAGGAATATTCTCGTATACTTTCCGCCGCCCTTCCTTCTAAGCAAACTGCTAAGAATAAGCCCTTATCTTCGTCCTTCCATTGGTTGACGGCCGCCAGCTTCTCAAAACTATCGGACATAGTCCTCCCAACTCGACTTCCCCGAAAATTCCCTTGGCATTACCACCGGCCTCCTTTCGGACATTTTCTTAATTATAAAATACGGAATTAACACGGAAAACAAGATTTAATTAACTTAAGTTTGCACTGCAAGTATCTCGCCGCTGTCACCAATGTAGCGTACGTGCAGGTTCTAATAATTATTTCCTAAGACTATCTAAATAACAACACGTGGTTTCACACACACACACAACACTTTATTTAGTGCTTGCTCGCTACAGCATTAGAACTGGACTGGCTCTCAGCGCCAGGGGTTGGAGCGCGGAGGGTAGTTCACGCCCACTTCGCCTAACCGGTAAACCCGTCAAGCGGAAGATTGTGACAGTACCCTCCGCGTCCACAAACATGGACCTTCACTACATTCCTTATGAAAATTTCAATATTACGATTTTTTCCTTTTTAGAATTACGATTAATTAAAAAAATAGTTAATTTTTTATTTAATTTGATTTAATTTAAAAAAAAATTCAACAAAGTTCTGATTTTTTCACAGAACAACAGAAAATCCGCAAAACACATGGCAGCTCAATTCACCAATTACGCTCATCCAACAACGCGGCGGGACTTAAGCGTTTTCCTAGTTTATATTTAATGTAACTTACTAAACGGATAAAATCTTTCTTAACATGGAATTAAACTACGGACGGGATTTATCATTTGGAAATAATACGAATAAACGTTTTTTAAAACAGCGAATGCACACAGGTGGATAATAAACTTAATGTGTAGAACCTGTTTTTAGGTCGGACATTCTGAACCCTAGTAGCTATGTACCTTCTTGTTGCAGTGGCGGATCATGGGGTGGGGGGACATCGCCCCACTGCCCACTCATGTATCCGCCACTACGTTGGGTACCTTCAAAGATAACATTTATGAAAACCGTAAAGCCATGTTATTATTGATCGATTAATTTGTGCTAAACGCCCCGGGTTTGACTAGCCCATCTACATTGGAAGCAGAAAAAACATTTATTCTTAAAATCAATGTTATCGCAGTCTTCAGAGTCTTATTGGCTCTGAACCAAGAGAATTGACTGAGTAGGGGGAATAAAATAATATAAGGTCCACTGAATCTGGAAGACTTTCGGGGAATCTCAACTCAACCACATACTTACATTGAACAAAAGTCACGCATTTCATATTGTAGCCACAATAATTTTCCATTCAAGTTAATTATTACATGTACATAATTGCACTATTCATCACTGTATTTTATAAATATTGTTATTTTTTATGTTTCAAATATCATTTTGCATTATCAATTAATTCGTTTTATAATAAAGCATTTTTGTTACGAGATTCACAATTACGGATTTGGTTCCGTTTCTACGACCTTACTTTCCCTTGCGCGTGGAGATTCAGATGCACATTCGGGTATCCAAGGAGAAGGATACAATAGGATGTGAAACGTATATGCCACGAGATTGTGTGGTTCCTATTGTGTGGAAGCTCATCACTCTCCCGGATGAGGGAGGGATGGGGTGGGGGGAATGTCCGAGGTCTTGGCAGCGGTCGTACATAAAACCAATCGTGTGATGGTGGCTCGGAAGGTATTACAATTTTCAAACAATTTCGAAAAGTAGAGTGAATCTAGATGATTTATCGTCGCTGCATATTTGAATCTAAACTTGTTAATTTATTATCTTGTGTCATTTTCTTTTCTTTTCAGGGTAAATAATTAATTAGTGAGGTTATACTATCCTATAACTTTTCTCATTTAAAACATCCACTCTCGAGTGTTGGTATAACTGAAATAAACACACAACCTTTACAACTTAGGTGTAAAGCCATCGGGAAAGAGGCGAATCCTGCCACTGTTTTCCTGACAAACATTCCCTCCTTCGTCAACACCTCATTTCATTAGCTTAGCTTAAGTCTCCCACCGTTAAGAAAACACACCTGCATTAACACAAAGAAGCTGAGTCGATCGAGTGGATTTAAAATGAGATTCCTTTTCCGAGCTCTGAGACTATTTAATAAAAAGTGCAACTGGACAGTTAAATCTGGTCTCATTGCTTAAATACTTCCATACTTCGACATTACCGTTTTAATAATTCAGAATATTAATATTTGTATAATTTTCATTAGATTTTTGAAATACGAACTTTGACTAGGCCATCTTTTAATAGATATTAGGGAATTATACATACTCGTTTCAATAACACCCGTTTATGTACCGTTGGTGTTAGAGAATCAAAATAATATATTCCAAAAAGTAATAAATAACCGATTAACGCTCTTGTAAGTGAAATTCAATCTATGTAGTCCTTAAAAAAATATATATAATATATAATTTAACCTAATATCAGGAAGAGACTATAACTCGTTCAATAAGGGTATGAGCCAGCACGCTCCGGAAATGGAGTGACGTGTAATGCTATAAATGTCAATTTGTTATAAGATGCAATATATTGTAACGAACTGGTCGCCATCGTAGCTAATTCGCCTCCTTCAGAGAGTTTGATAAGACACTCTGCCTAGATGCTATACTTGCATTTTAATGAATTGGTATTATACGTGACCCTTATCAAGAGAAGTAAAATATATTGGTGTAGGAACACGTTGTTTAAAGTATGAGACAATCTTAAACTACAGGTTGCTGATCGGACAATTGTGAAGGGTTGTCCGAGAGCTGTACAAGATGACTCAATCCCTTGCATTCACATTAACGACTCGGGAATTCTTCGGAAAAAACTTAAGTTAGGATTGGCGGTCACGACGAGATTCGAATCCGGAACCTCCCGAATCAGAGTCAAGCGCTTAACGCTCGAGACAACGGTCGGTGTTAATGTTATATTTAACTCTATCGGTACCCCCATACTGTAATACACAAATATAATACAAGTATTATACAAGTACTCCTCAAACAATGACACAAGATCGAGGTCAATGTTTATCTGGAGCTGGTTGTACTATGCCCTTTCTCTTCGATACTCGAGTTAACCTAGGAGCAACTTCCGCGAAGAACGGATCACAACACCCTGCTAACTTCACACCATCCCTGTTAGCATATCTCACAACTTCCCAGCCCAGCACAACGCTGTATAACATTACATTCATAAGTGATTGTTTGATTAGGTGTAAATATTCAACGCAAGTGCGAAACTCGGTTCACGGTTTTACCTTTGTTTACGGTGACTTCACTAATAATCTTGTATGCATGGTTAAGTTCACATAATGTTCGAAACTTCATAATTGAGAATTCAAAAAGTTCTTGAATAACCGAAAACGGAGCCCATCAACTTATCAAGCGTAACGCGCAAGAATGTGGAAGGATCCAGGTTCGATACCCGCCTCCGGGGTTCTATTTAGTACAGATTGAGTCCTTATAAACAGCCCTTGGACATATATTTAGGTCCATTTGTAGTTACTTTAGACAAGTTCGTCACAACCATGTCCTCTACGTTAAATACCCCATGTTAACCGAATGGAAGAAACAATAAACATAGCATAATATGCACTTAATAATTGTCAAGTGGAATTACTAACCAAACATTTACACAATACGATTAAATGCACCATTTATCACTAAATTGCATTAATATTGTTATTTATGACATTTCAAATAACATTTGCGCTATAAATTTACTCGATTTAAATAATAAACTAGTTTTTGTATAGTTAGAACCATACTGGCGTATTTGGATACCATTCAACGACCTTACTTTACATCCGGTGAACGCGTGGGGATATAATAGGTCATTGCATCACAACTACCCAAAATACTTTGTTAGACATCCGAGGAAGGATTTCCTCTTTGCGGGTTTTCTCAAGATAAAAAATAAGTGCTTGGATATAGGAATATAATTGGATGAGCGAAGCGAAGACTTCAATTTCACCGACCCCCCAAAAAATTTAGCTCGGGTGTTTTTTTTTTTTTTTTTTTTTTTTTTTTTTTTTTTTTGTCTGTTTGTTAACTCTCTACCAGACAAACGGCTTATCCGATCTTGATGAAAATTTGACAGGACCTTCGAAATCTCTGAACTTAGAGGTGTATTGTTTTTGGGTACAATCGAAGAAATATTTCTCATGAATATCGTACTTTTACGATTTTTTTCGATTTTTAGTGCGATATTTTCGTGACATTTGGGCCAATTCTGACCAAACGGGTGGGGCTACAACGTTCATATTATACATGGACATTAAGGTTATGGTGATGTAGTACCTTTTGAAAAAAAAAATTGAAAAAGTTAGCCAGAATCCATAGAAATAAATCTTTTAATATAAGTTTTTTGATTTTTGTGCGATATTTTCGTGCCATTTGGGCCAATTATGACCAAACGGGTGGGGCAACAACGTTCATATTATACATGGACATTAAGGTTATGGTGATGTAGTACCTTTTGAAAGAAAAAGTTGAAAAAGTTAGCCAGAATCCATAGAAATAAAGCTTTTAATATAAGTTTTTTACGGTAAATAATACCAATTGACAAGAAACAAAAGAAACTTGACAACATTCACCTACAATGCGTAGGCAGCAAAACAAAGCACTTGCAAAAGTAAAGATATCCCAAGCAAACTTTAAACTTAAAAAGCTCATCCATCAACGCGGCGGGACTTTAGCGTTTTCCTAGTTATGTTAAATACTCTCAAAATAAAACAAATTCTATGAAACGTCTCGAAAATTAGGCCCTGCACTAAAATTGTTATTGGATGAGCGAAGCGAAGACTTCAATTTCACTGACCCCCAAAAAATTTAGCTCGGGTGTTTTTTTTTTTTTGTTGTTTGTTTTTCTGTCTGTTTGTTAACTCTCTACCAGGCAAACCGCATATCCGATCTTGATGAAAAATTTGACAGGACCTTCGAAATCTCTGAACTTAGAGGTGTATTGTTTTTGGGTACAATCGAAGAAATATTTCTCATGAATATCGTACTTTTACGATTTTTTTCGATTTTTAGTGCGATATTTTCGTGACATTTGGGCCAATTCTGACCAAACGAGTGGGGCTACAACGTTCATATTATACATGGACATTAAGGTCATGGTGATGTAGTACCTTTTGAAAGAAAAAGTTGAAAAAGTTAGCCAGAATCTATAGAAATAAAGTTTTTAATATAAGTTTTTTTACTTTTTGTGCGATATTTTCGTGCCATTTGGGCCAATTCTGACCAAACGGGTGGGGCTACAACGTTCATATTATACATGGACAATAAGGTTATGTTGATGTAGTACCTTTTGAAAGAAAAAATTGAAAAAGTTAGCCAGAATCCATAGAAATAAAGCATTTAATATAAGTTTTTTACGGTAAATAATACCAATTGACAGGTAACAAAAGAAACTTGACAACAATCACCAACAATGCATAGGCAGCAAAACAAAGCACTTGCAAAAGTAAAGATATCCCACGCAAACTAAAATTTTTAAAAAGCTCATCCATCAACGCGGCGGGACTTTAGCGTTTTCCTAGTCTAAAGAAATAATTATCATGTTGTTTTAAGTCTACTAATCTGACAGGACGAACAGAAACTAAGATTGATGAAGGTGATTCTGATCAAGGAATGATATATAGTTGAATAACAAGGAAACACGAACGGGGGATCTTTATCTAGTTGACGTTTCAGTTGTTAACAGAAGGAAAGTCTTGTTTGCCAAAACAATACTCGCCATAAAACAAGCAACAAAACAGAAATCAATGTAGATAACGATGAAAACAACAAGCAATCAGTCTAAAGAGAAATACGAAAGTTTACCGAACTGAGCAACTGGCACTCATCACTGGGCAATGTCTAATCTCTGGAGAAGACACAGGACTCGCTCATGGCTCTAGACACAAGTCTTGCCCATGGCTCTAGACACGAGCTTGAACACTAATTACTTAAACAATACGTCTTGTTTGAAATGGCGGAGGTGCCGGGTTCAAACAATCAAAATAATTAAAAGTATTCACCACACATTCAAAGGGACTCGAGTGCGTATCACGTGCTATTTACATTTTCCCGGTTCACATAATATTGATATTATAAGATAGATCGATCGAAATTCTTCGTTGTTAATTTTATTCAACGGACTCACCTAAAAACTAAATATAATAGAACAAAAAAACATCTGCCGAACAAAACTTTTCCTGTTATACGTTCTGGTATGGAAGATGTTTTGTTGTGTTAGTTTTCAGGTTAGGCCGTTGAAAACAATCGATATTGATTGCTTCTCTTTATGATTATCATAATACATGTTATGTGGGCTGGAGTAGTCTAAACATTACGCAGTACGCGCTAGAATCCGTTTGAATATTTCGTGAATCAATTAATCTCGAAACAATTGGTGGAGGTGCCGGGTCTGTCGTCATTTACGCGCTTCACTTTATACCGCTTGAAATAAGATCCACCATGTACGCCAACGCTGAAGATTTACACACAACTGATAATCACTTATTTCGTCATGTTATTGTGACCTTTTCATTATATTATGTTATATATTATATTATATTATGTTATATATTATATTATATTATATTATATTATATTATATTATATTATATTATATGCCTATTACAATTCATTTGAAACTAATTAAGTATTTAATGCCACGTTGCTAGAACAAAATTTTGTTGTTTATCATTTTTAATTACCACATCGCTCTGCCAAACTCGCCAAATGCTATGTTAATGTGTAGAAGTATCACGTTGGTCGTAAAACGAATAGAAATGATTACTTTTTTAAAGATGTATAATATGAATATATTATGTAGAATACAGAGGCACATGCCAATTTTTTGCAGTGCATTCTTGAGTCTATCACTTGAATAAGGGAGCGGTGTCATGTCGTATTAAAAGTAATCGACACCGTTATTTAATCCTTACAGAGTTGAAATGATTTTCTGGTTAGCATTTGCGTGAGTTTGAATTTAAATTGATCACAATGCGGAATGAAAAACAGGTATTCAATTATTTTAAAAGACAAGCGGTTGTAAGCTGTACAACTACCATCTGTTTTTTCTATGCGTGGTGTGATCGAATTAAAACAAGATGGAGTGAACGCGTTATCATCTTCGACCGTAGCTTGAAACTTAATTACCACATTCGCAACGGTGATAAATTAGTACAGAAAATGCTGTGTGACTTCGCGTGTTATTTTAAATCCAATTGGAAAACTGAGGGGTTTGGAAATGTGTTTTTCATCAAAGAAATATGTTTGCAAAACAAGTATTGAACAAGCGGGACTCGAACTCTACATCTTCTTTTTGGGAGAAAACCACAGTACCAACGTACAAAAAAACTATTGGGAATGTTGTGCGAAGAGTATTATTTTTGACAGCTAAAATACACCTTTCTTAACAAATTCGTTTCGGCATTGCTGAAACTGAAAAACATCAATGTAGCCAAAGCCGCAAAAGTCTTACTTTAAAAATACTGCGCGAAAGTTCTCGACAAAGCTCGGTTGAGCTTTAAAGCCTGTAGATTTTCTTCATGTCATATCAAATAAAGAGCAAAGCTTTGCGGACAGTTTCATCATCTGATATGTTTTGAGCGAGGAAGGTGAACATTAATATTGAATTAAAAATAATATAAAGTAAAACACTATAGAGTAAAATCGTCGGTTGTACAATTGTCAGAGAACTGGTGAAAACCCATTTAAAAGTAAAAAGTCGAATAAGATAATAAAAAATCAAATGGACTATTATAATTACGACAAACACTCTTAAGCATTACTTCAAAAAAATCACGCTTAATTATCGTATAGTTAAGGAGATTTCTTTTAATGTTAGTTTACCTATATAGGAAGATAATCTGTAACATTACAATAGTGAGTAATTAATATTAATATACTATCTGCTTATTAAGGCTCATGAAATCCTCGACACACAAATAACTAGGAAAACGCCAAAGTCGTTGATAGACGAGTGAGTGAGCCATGTGTTGAATACCCGGTAACATTCCCTTTCTTCCCCTCCCGAGCCTATCATAGGCTACATTGGCGCATTATGGTCTTAATTACAGTTGACGTGCCCTTTTACCAACAAAATTTAAAACCCATTTATTTATAAATTTACCAATATAATTAATCAAACTTAAATTCAAATGTTTCCGAGAACTCAACACATGACTCGCTCACTCGTCTAACAACGACTTTGGCGTTTTTATAGTCTCATTGGCTAAGGCGCCCTTATTCTCGAAATGTGGGAGACCTATATTCAATCCACTGGTCGGGAAAGATTTCGTAATTTCTGGATTGTATTAAAAAATTATTAAACATGTTTTGAAATGCATATACCGCAGTGTAGTCTATAAAACTAACGACAATGTGTATTATGCCTAACCGCATGGTCACTATTACATCTCTGGTTGGCCATTGTTCGCTCGAATGTATATAATTATTTAAGATGCAATCACATTGAAACATAATCAAGAAAACGAAAACCATTAATTTAAATGACACGCTTACGGTAAACACTGCTATTAATTAATACTGCTCTCCCAGCCGTGTGGAATAGTGTCCTTAATGTTGTGTGACGCACATTAGACAGAGTAACATCAGTTTGTATTTTCTCAGGAGACCGAACTCTGCTTGCTCAACGTGGCGAGGCTCATACTAAAGCACACAAGATACGGTGCCATAGTATGGGGAGAATGCCCAAACGTGGACAAAAAAGAGTGCTAAAGACTAAGGACAATGATAGGATTAAGACAATATGTCATATTCATCACGTAAGCCAATTTTTAAACGATTGAAAACATTATTAATTATTAATATATTTTTATTGTATACAGTCTATATATTTTTAACTCTGTTTTATGGGTGAGAAAATACCACAGTAATTTTACTTTTAATGATGACATTCATTCGTGTAATACCAGACGACAGAAAGATGTCCACACAGTGAAATATAATTAAGGTATTTTTAAACGAAGCCAAAGATTAAATTTGAAAGATTGTACAATAAGGTTCCGACTGATATTAAGAAATTGACTTGTTTCATCGTTGCAAGTCTGTTTCTAAGGAATTACTATTGGATATCGCATTCTATAAAGTATAAAGTGTCTGATTTTTTGGACTGATATAAATTATTAATGTTTGTGATAACCATAAATTGAATGTATATTTTTGTAAAATGACGAAATCAGTAATATATTTTTTGATGTATGATGAATAAAAAATTAAATGAAATGAAATGAAACCGCAATCATACCGTATAGTGTTGACCAAAGAAACAGCCTAGACGAGAGCTACTGCATGTTGGTTACTATATACTCTTACTGTTTGGCGTACGCATACAGCGAACGCCTTCAAACACTCGTATTTTGATTATATACTCCTCGTTTTGAAAACATTCTCCACTCTACGAGAAGCGAGAATCTTCGCTTTTAAAGCGCCCTAAAACTACTACGAATAATTTACTAGTGATAGAGAACTTTTTACGTCTTTCGCTTTATTCAGTACGACTCCAAGTCCAAACTGGAAAGTCCAAATTCTCCTCTGCCTAACTCTTGGTTTTGCTCGTGTTATTGGAGAAATCCATCCATATTATTATAACTCACAAGTAATCGTCATATACTCATCTCACACATACACATCTTGTTGTCAAGAGCAATTTATTATTATAAAATATATTATTGTATTAATTGCCCAATAAACTAATCTATAACTTTATAACTATAAGTATTACTAAATAATGTTAGTCCCTAGGGAAGCTATATGTAGCACATTAAATGCCAAAGTGACGGGTCGTATGTTCTGTGAAAATATTATGAGTCAAAGCAAAAATAATTAATTTCAACTTAATCTTATAATTAAAAATAGCTTAAATTATTTTGTTTTTTTCGCTCTTTATTAGAAAAAACGATAAATTGCGATTTGCATAGAAAAATTTCGGGACCTTCAAATATTAAACGATAATTAATTCAGAAATTTTCGGGGTACAATCGAAAATAATAAGCATGTAATGTCAGTTTTTAAACACATAATTTTGATTTTAATGCGATATTTTTCATTACGCCAAATTCCTACATTATCTGAAATAAAATTAATGGAAACTCGAATCACGGAATTAAGATATGTTATGATTTTGTGAAATCGAAAAATGTAATCAACACAAAAGTTCATCCGATTCACGCGCTAGAAAAAGGCGTTCGTCAGAGATTCAAGGTCCCATAAATTTCTTAAACGGAGTATGTTAACCGCGTAACAACTCACAAAAATATACAATAGAAAGTAATGAAAAGCAAAAAAAAAAATTCGGGAGAACACCGGATTTCTCCATTGTCGAAATGGACATTTTTGTCGACGCTCGTACGCTCATCCAATAATTCCCTAGAAAGAATATGTGGACATCTTAATAACGGACGGATAATGTTATAAAAATTTGGTGATCATGACGTACTTCAACCTTTCTGAGAAAATCTCTTTATTTTTGTTGTTTTTGGCAGTCTCTCGGTCAAAAATATGCGATTAAAATTGGGGTGTGATTTGATGAATGCCAATTTTTGGTGTATCGAGGAATATTTCTGTGGCCCTTTACACGATTTTATGTGGATTTTAATTGGCTATATCTTCTGTATTTGGCGCGACCGGAAAAAACAGGTTAACCATTAAATCTTAAAACACCTTTTGGGACTTTCGGATCACAAATTAAAAAATCTTGGTAAATCAAGTTACAAGAATAATAAACGCTCATCAAGTGTACTATGAAGCATTAGAAACGTGTAAATAATTTTTTTTCTTAATAACAGTTCAAAGTTTAGTTTCCGATATCTGTGATGCGAAGGTGAAACAGGAATTGGTCTGAAACGAAGTGCGGTATCCGTGTGAGATGCGTTGATCGCTCTCCGAAACTATATACGACGTACTTGAACTAGTGGCAAGAGTTAATTGAACAGACCGAAATAATTGCCAATAGGCTTGTCATTTCAGATGGCTTTCATTTCTTTTCCGTTTTTGAGAATGATTAATTAATGATTAATCCAGGCGCAATATTAGATAAAAAGCGTCGATTTGAAACGATGCGGGCCTAGGTTTCGTAGAGTTCTCTTTACATTTCTCTCTGAAGACCCACCCGCCCGCACCACCACACCACCACACCGCCACTAGTTTATGCTTAATTTTAAAGCACTCGTAGAAAACTTTGAATTCTTCATCCGTGCTTGTCTTTCTACGGCGTGGCGAACAGCCTCGGCGGAATCAATGGCGCCCAGGGAATACTCTGGAGAACGCAATACATCTTGATAAAGCAATTGTAGAAGCAGCCAGGGATAATGCTGAGTAGCACGCTACGACTCAGAGGCACATTTATCACTTTTTCTTCGGGTTATCGGCAAGAAAAAATATAGAAGATTTTCTTTTCAATTATTTTTTCAAAGCAAAGCCCGCTGTATGAAACACATCATATTTACCCGGTTTATTTTTATTTATTTGGATTAAGGACGCGTCAACCGTTAGGTCATAATGCACCACTCTAGCCTAAGGGGGGTGGGGAGGAGGGGCCCATGCTGGTCAGAACGAGCCACGGGTAAGGGGAGGAAGGGGGTTTCTCACGTCGTGGTCGTCATCGTCTTTGTCATCGTTCGTTGTGTCATTGTCATCGTCGCCGGGTGGTCGTTAAGGGAAGGGGGCAAGGTCCCCGACGACGATTGCCAGAGCTCACCTCTAGTTTCGGAGAGTAAGATACTCCGCTCTTACTAGCTGATGTTTGCGTTGCGAGGTGGAATTTTTCTCTTGAATTGCCTTTTACGATTAGCAAAGCCATGCTCTGGGCCAATTCTACCCCGGACCCAGACGGAGGGTGACCCTCTTCAAGTAACTAACTAGGATATTTTTGGTGTGAAGGAACTTAAGGGAACTACCACACGCTGTTTTAAAACAGGAGAATTAAATCCCTAGCATTCGCTATTTACTGAAAAGTACCATTGAAATACTTTCAGTCAGGATTATCGGTAAGGATGTGGATCGCTGACCTTCCGAACGGATGAGCAATGCAATCATGTGAAAAAACATGGACTCAGCAGGACGTTTTAGAATGTGTGTTTAACACTTGACATACCTTACACCGTCATAGTTGTGTTTGCTTGTATACGAATGATGATGACGATGGTGATGATATTAGAGATAAAGGACGTGCAAACAACATGGTTACTTACTACTTACGCAATGCACGACGGCAAGATCTCGAATAAAGTGATCAGTGCAGGACTGTGGTCCATCCCCCTTAAGATCTGTCTCCTTTGTACCCCATCTCCGCGCCGGCCAGACCGCGCTATCCATTAGATCTCTTCTAGTCCTAGGGCATGGCCATTAGCTCTCTAATAACTTCACTTGTGGGGCAACTTTGATATTTTCTTAAAGTTGTCACTTTTCTATCGAAACTTGGTTATCTTTGCGAAAAACTGTCGGTAAAACAGAATTGTTTTCTTTTATTGCCAATTCAGTGGCAAGAAATGATGTCCAGTGGTTCAGTGAAGCTAGTTCGACTCTAAGATGCTTTGTTGAGCTAACGATGACCTCTTCAGCCTGTCCACCAGTTTAATTCTTTGTTATTAGGCCTTCATCACGTTCACTCATTAATCATTATAAATCACTAAAGTTAAGAGCAAGTTAATAGTGAAAAGTGATCATCATTGTATGTTGCAACGTTGTTTAAAACTCTTCATTAATATTTTGTATGCATTAAAGTATTTTCGAACACATTTCGCATTATTTTCGAATACATTATATTACACTTGGCAGTTGTGTTTCTCTGATAAATTTGTTATAGTTAAATAAAAAATTACAACTCCCGAGAAATAGTTAAGGATTTTTTTGCATATCCGTGAATTATTATTTACCAAAACTATAAAAAAATAAATCGGAATTACGATATGACGGACATCAAACCTGGTACCTTCTGAGTCACCTAGATCGGCTATTCTTCTCACACATTGGCACCAAGACAGTATTGGCAGTTTCCTGACGTGCCGCCCGTATATCAATATAATACACGTGCGATGAGGCTGGCCGATAAATCATCCACGCACTCAATAACGCTGGAACGCTCAATAAAGTACGTTCAGAGGTAGAGAAAAGTAATTCAAGTTTCAAGCATGTCATAGTAGGAATATTTTTTAAGTGGATATAAAATGACATGAGGTTATTCTTATTTTATACCTGGATGACTAACATCATTTATGTTAGAAATTTTGCACAATGTCACGAAGCGTAAATAAAGGGCTCTACGGTCACAATATTTAAAAAAAGTTATGTTTAGTAATCAGTAAAGAAATCAATTTCACTTCTACGGTTTATGATTTTGTATATACTAGAAGCTCTCAAACGTTTTTCAGGCGCGTTTTTGCATCTTGGTAATTTTTTAACGAATAAAGCGTAAAATGCGATTTCTGAGGAAAAAATTTCGATTTTAGCGCTCAAATTTCAGACCAATATTTACTTTTTTAAATACGGATCTTGTTATAAATCTTAAATCGGATAAAGCATGATTGTTATAATTTGAAAAATGTAAAATAAAAAAAATTAAAAACGTTAAAATACGATTTTCATGAAAATATTTTGTTGGCTCATCAATTCAACGAATTATAATTATAAAATTAAGGTTCATTTGGAAAAATCATTCAATCGATGAAACATGTAGGTGTTAAAAATGTATCAAGAAGTTTTAAAAAAATCACAAAATCGTAAAATTTCAATTTTCCCTAAGAAAATTTGATTGCGCCCGAATTTCACGGATATAAAATCTATAAATTAAGGGTCTGTGAAAAAATAATTACATTCGATAAAGCATGTAGTGTTATAAAGTTTTAGACATTTTTAAAATCGTTAAAAAAAAACGTAAAATTGCGATTTCATGCAAAATAATTTTTCGATTGCCCTCAAAACCGTGGCAGTTCTGTTCAGAGATTTCGAATCTCCCTAAATTCATCACAATGGAGTTACGGTTTAGCGAATCGTGCTAACAAACACATTATAATACAGAGGAAAACAAAAAACATTCCGAATTTTTTCATGTAGATTGAAAAGAAATATAATCTTCGCTCGCTACGTCATCCAGAAAGTCCAAATGATATTTTCATGATTTTCTCTCCTTGATACACTAAAGTGATATGTACGAGTCTGGGCTTTGTCCTATATTGATTATATAAATAGCAAGTTCAATATCATCGGATGCTGCTAGCAAAGCAAATTTATAGTGATTTGCTATTTGCCAAATGTGTCAAAATTGTACCGACTGCTGTTTTAGATAATAATTATATATAGCGTCGGCCCTATATGCATGCTCTAGCGTGGATTATTCCAAATACGAACATTTTCTTCAAATATATAGGAGATAAAGGGTGTTCATTAATTATGAATAATTTTGTAATTTAATGAATGCCTAATTCTATGAACTTTCTCCATCTCATCTCTAACCCAATTATTAACTCCACTAGCAGGCAAACGCATTGACTCAACCGGTTTCCAATTCAGTCAAACCGATTTAATTTAGTGGTCTTCGACCTTGTAATGTGTCATAAGATTGTACGTAAAAAAAATTTATTTTACATATTTAATGAGAAAAGCTAAGCTTCTTATATTCAAATCAAAAAGGCAAAGTGATTGGAAATAATAATAATAATTATAAATACTTGTTCATAACGATTCAGTTCACAATAATTACTGAAGCAAATATTTATTGAACAAATCTACTCTTAAGACGTATTCAGCTGCGAAACCAAACAAGTATATTTAACAAATAATAATTAATTCAGAATTTATCGAGTAAAGATAAAAAAATCGGGCTCATCGTGACGCGGGAAAAATAGTCAATAGTGGTATTTTTTCTAGCTATTGGTACCATCGGCAAAAATCTTGCGACTGCTTGCGCTTATTGTACTTTATTGAATTAAATCACAGTCCAAAATGTTAAACACTTACTGTATGGTATAGAGAATGCATAATAAATGTTTCTTTATCTTATATAGCCCCTTAATTTGTCTCAAATAAATGCAAATATATAAACAAAAAGCAAAGAAATACATTAAAACAACTCCGCGATAAGATGACTGGTATGAAAAAAGTTTGTTGTGGCTTATAATGAAATGGTGATACGAGCGGACTGAATTTGAATAATATGAATGAATTATTCAATTGAATTAATTATATTATCTGTACCGTTGTGGGTTGGATGATTGAGTACACTTTCACGTTTTGAACCATCGTAACACGTATTTTTATGTTTTTATTTAGAATGTAGACTATTAGAACTGCGTTCATTTTCCGCCACCACAGTTAAATTTAATTTAAAAGTAAACGAACAACGACACGAACGTGTACAAACAAGTTTTGTTGATGTATTTCGCGAACTGAAAATAATGCTGTAAAATGCAAGTGACATAATATAAGACGGGACGTTAAAGTTTAGATTTCTCTTTTCCCAACTGCAACGCGACTTCTTTTTGATTGGTCTGATGTCCCCATGCCGACTGAATAAAACATGATAGCTGTTTTCTATTCCTGACAGCCTTCTTGGCTGAAAATGCCACTTGAGTTTTCTAAGATGGTTTCGGAACGGAATCAGGAATATACACGTCAGTGGTTTAGTTTGACTAACACACGAGTAAGGGTGGCTAATCGCACGCAGTCGAACAAAACTCTAGCTTGTTTTCCACAGTCGGAGCACAACGAGATATGTTTTATTCAACAGAAATCCAATACTTGTTGGTTGTAAAGAGGAATCTCAACTGGTAAATATGACAACGGGGAAATGTGGAAACGAATGCGATGATGTTAAAAGAGGAATCACTACAGACCCCACGTTCGATTACACTTATTGATTTAAAAAAAAATCGTTACACAAAATTGCCAAATCGTAATTAACAACTATTTTGTGGTTTTTAAGCACAATTGGATCAAAAATAAAGTTATTAGAACAATATCAATTTTCTTAAAATATTTATAAAGATTTAACTATTACATATATGTACGTAAGTTTTTATTTTATTATCCTCCTGTTTAAATCAGTTTTTATAACAAAAATGATTGACGTTAAATAACATGACGGTTTTGGTGACCCTTGGCCTGTCCTCACTCAGTAAGAAGATATTTTCGAACCCTTCACCACCACCAAAATAGTTCAACGTTCGTTAAAATGTTATTTGTCAGTCTTTGCTTGTACCCATGCTTGTATATTTAAGCGACATTAAATAAATAAAATAAATCCTTATTTAGAGTCCACCCACTCAGTCACAGAACTAATTTTCAGTGGGGGGCAATAAATTTAAACCCGACCATGCCAACTTTGTAGGCGCCGACACCATCGACGAGCGAACAATGACCCATTAGAGACCAAGTAAAAAACACCTATCAATGAAGCTGGTCATGATTCCACGCGGACAGCACCAGAATCAACAAGGCCAATTGAGAAAAACCTTAGAATTTATTATGTGTCTCGTTGATAAGACGGCTCCAAAGTCACCGTTTACATTATTCTTAAGCTCAGAACTGATGGACTTACGTCCAAATCAGAAGTTCAAAACCTTGAGCCTAGAGCGGGATTCGAACCCTGGACCTAAATTGTAAGCAGAGACGCTATTCACAAGACCAACGAGCCACACAACAAGAGTGTTGTATTGAAACACGGATGGGATAGTCGCGAAATTAAAACCACGCGAAATTACAGTTTTTCGTGATATCTCGAGAACGATGCAAAATATCTAAAAACTGATTCTAGATCGCTATGTGGTTTTGTGAGAACTATAGCCTGTACGAAAAAATATTGTAATGTGATGGTAATTAAATTTTTTATTAGAATTTATATTTATTAAATCCATATCTTAAATACAAACTGCACCGATTATTATATTTGAATATTTTTTCTTGCATTATATAACAAAACGACATAGAATCGGTTTTTTTAATATTTTGCATCGTTCTCGAGATATCACGAAAAAAAACTGTAATTTTACGTGGTTTTAATTTCGCGACTATCCCATCCTCTTAAGTTAAAGTTAGTATTTCGTTCTGTATCATTCTGCATCCTGTATCATGCTGCTGTAACGTTCCGTTAAACCCCATTCAGTGAGCAGATAACATGGCGGGACAATGGATAAGTGAGAGCTCTCTCAACACGCTTTAAACTCGATTAAGAGGACAGATTTTCTCTTCTTGTTGATACATTCCATTTATTTCAGAATTCGGTTCGTAATGGAACCACTATTACCAACGCAGGTTCTTGTTTGCCGGAACTCAGAGAGGTGACCCAGGTTTAATACGGCCCTTCGGGTTTCAAAGACAAACTCCGATCCTTACTAGTTGAGACGTTAATAACAGGTCCTGAATTACTATCTCAACAGAGAGCTCATAAAGGGCCGAAGTCAGATAGCAAATAGGCCCACGCAATTGAGACGGAACATTTCGCTTTCATCATGTTATACATTTCTTCTTTCAAGCGTCGTATTTAATGTTGAACTATTTCCATTTTGACTGATGATAAAGCAAATTTTTGCCTAATGGACCAATTTCATCTTCGTTTAACGTTGAGAATTGCATCGTTTCATCTACAGAACTGCTGTTCCTTTTCTCTGGGACTTCAAATCCTGTACAATTGAACATTGGGACGAAATTTATTCATAACAAAAGTTTCATATAGCTGTTTAATATTCCATCTATTTAAAGCTTATGTAATGTGTACAGCTTTCTATTGTAAAACAGACCAATTTGTTTTATATGGGATATTTAAAATTCATTTTACTTATGCAGATGACTGTACCCCTCATAAAATGTAAAATTTATAAAAGAGTTTCAAGCTCGCTGTTCTACCATAAACCGTGAGATATAAATAGTAGAACTCGTGAAGTATACAATATCATGAAGTAGTCTTAAGGGAGCTTTCAATTGCACAAGGAAAAGTAGAACAGGACAATTTGTAAGGAAGCAACATATTTAAAAATTATGGTTATATTTTATTGGGTAAGTTTATGTAGGTATAAAATGTACTACGGTAGTCGTGCATGGCTGGACTTGCAAACACCATGTGCAAGTTACTGAGGGTGACTTCTTCATCGGGCAACGAAATAACATAGATGTACTCCACGATATTTCAATGTTTGATAGATTAGATTAGGCTAGTCTAAATAACTTACTCGAACTCGTATCTCCCGCTTGCTGGGCGGGCGCCTAAACCATTATTCCCATAACTTACTAACTTTTCATATAACGTATTTCATGTTCCCAACTTTGTTTGTTGGTCATGTGGGTTATCCTTGCATCCATAGCAGAACGTCCAGTGTACAAATTCAGGCTCGCCTCTTTCATTACACGTATGAAACGCACTTTATTCCGTCAACTGGGAGATTGGAGCCGTTTTAGAAACAAGGGCAGTTTAAAATACCATAATAATTCTGGCCACTTACAATGAGTTATTGGAACGACACATTTTAAAACTGATTCTTTGCTTGTGAGAAGTGTTACGGATTTTTGAATTAATTCACCTTAATAACGTAAGGAACTTTCTTATAAATAATCTGACCCTGAAAATAAATATGTTTAAAAATTAAACTTCGAATTATGTCGCTTACAATAAATACTGATAAAAATATACTCATATTGTTACATGCTAGGAAGCTTCGCAAACGCTTTTTCAGGCGCGTTGTTGGATGAGCGTAATTTTAAAAAAACGAAAAAAGCGTAAAATTGCGATTTTCATGAGAAATAATTGTTTGATTACGCTCAAATTTCACACGAATATATCAATTCTTAAAATAAAGGTTCTGTGAAAAAATCATTACAATCGGATAAAGCACGTAGGTGTTACAAGTCCAAGAATGTTTTTTTAAATCGAAAAAAATCGTAAAATTGCGATTTTCACAAGAAATGATTTTTTGATTGCGCTCAAAAACGTGGCAGTTCTAAGTTCAGAGGTTTCAAATGCCTCCACAAAATTTCATTGCCATTGGAGTATTAGTTTAGCCGGAATCGTGTGGACAAACACACAAAAATACAGAAAGAAAAAACAAACAATCCGGATTTTTTTCTTTAGTGTAGTAGAATTGAATCTTCGCTTCGCTCGCTACGCGCATCCAAGTATGTTGTACACCCCTCAGTATTGGTTGTTTCTGTATAAATCCTGTGAAGTCACCTAGAATGTAGGTTGACTCTGCTTTAAGCCACGGGACCACATGAGAAGGTATTCCTACAGTAGGGTGAAGCCAGCAGCCAATAAATATTGAGAAGCGGTTACCCGAAGAATATCCTTGTAGCATGGCGGTTACCTAGGGTTGAAACTCCCTCGTTAGTAACCAGGAGGTGGGTTCGACGGACGGAGGGACGTGGTTCCTAGATGAGAGAAGGGAACAGGTCGGGAGTGTTCGGGCTCTGGAGCAGAGAAGGGAATTATGAGAACGGAATCTTAACTGTATTATACCATTTTTAAATTCAACGGCCTACTTCATAATAAATCGTGCTTTGATATAGGATTTTGGTGGAGGTGCCGGTTTTATTATTTACCGGGCTGCATTATCTAATCCTTGCCCTGTTTACCATTTTTACTAAAAATATCATATAAAATATATTTTGTATGCTATAAGTAAATATTACTTAAAATTTCGAAATTAATTCTTTTTAAACTCACATCTAGAGATACGTTTTTTTAACCATCTAGGTTTTTTATGCTAAAATTGGTGAACATATTATGTAAAACGCCACAAAATGCTTATTTTACTAAAAAAAATTTTTTCTAATAGAAATTTAAAACTAGTTTAGCAATGTATTTTAAAGTTTTATGCGACTATGTTGAATTTAAATGTTTATAATACGATTCATCATTTACCATTAGAAGGCAAGAAACACCCCACATTTATACGAGTTTTCAGAATGCTAAATTAAAAAAATAATAATGGTAAATATTCTTGATTTAAATACTTATATCGTCAGTTTTAAATCCCACTGTACAAGTGTTGACATATAATATGACATAGTTTCACAATCTTGTATTCTAGTCCCGTGAACCTGCTACAGAGGAATGGGTAAACGCGTAGTAAATCCTTGATCTGACCTGTAATTATTCTATACATGTAAATACACGTCCTGAGGGGTTGAGGTAGTAAAACCACACTTCGCTGCATGCGAACTAGCACGCTTTACTTCTAACAAACTGACATTTAATCATGTACGATTAGTTTAATCTAGTTTAGCGAACAGTGGTTTTCTGGTTACTTGAGTTCTACCGAAAGTTCCTGCTTGAGTGGAAAGATCCTGTTACATATCTCTCTCTCTCCCTTTCCCTCTCCCTATCCCCCCTCACTCTATTTCTATCTCGCTCTCGCACACACTTAAGACAGATTCGAGGACAACACCATGTTATTGTATGATAAAGTTTTCCAAAAAATTATATAGGAACAACTATATATTGATTTTACGTTTTAATTTCGATACATGAAAGTTTTACCATGGGCACACAGCTACCTGTTAATTGTACAATTAAGGGGTTCGTTCATTACTAAATAACATGTTAAATGTAAAAATCAGCCAAAAGCATTGCCAGATTTATATTTTACCAATAAGAATATAACATTTATAAGTCGTATGAGTGATGTACCAAATGGGCTAATTACTGTTCTTTTTCCGATGTATTAGAAAAGTGTGGAAATCGTTCTAATCTCACAAACAAAACTCAAGTATGATTATTATATACTGTAGCTTATGTATTTCATCACAAAGGCAGTACCAGTGTTGACTAAACCACTGACATCCACAAAGAAAAAAACATCTTTGGCCACATATTTTAACGTCTACGTAATTTTTGTCATACTAGGAAAACGCTAAAGTCCCACCGCGTTGATGGATGAGCTTTTTTAAAGTTTTTAGTTTGCGTGGGATATCTTTACTTTTGCAAGTGCTTTGTTTTTCTGCCGACGCATTGTAGGTGATTGTTGTCAAGTTTCTATTGTTTCTTGTTAATTTGTTATTATTTAACGTAAAAATCTTACATTAAAAGCTATATTTCTATGGATTCTGGCTAACTTTTTCAACATATTCTTTCAAAAGGTACTACATCACAATAACCTTAATGTCCATGTATAATATGAACGTTGTAGCCCCACCCGTTTGGTCAGAATTGGCCCAAATGGCACGAAAATATCGCACAAAAAGTCAAAAAACGTATATTGAAAGCTTTATTTCTTTCGATTCTGGCTAACTTTTTAAACTTTTTCTTTCAGAAAGCAATACATCACCATTACCTTAATGTCCTTGTGAAATATGAACGTTGATGCCCCACCCGTTTGGTCAGAATTGGCCCAAATGGCACGAAAATATCGCACTAAAAATCGAAAAAAATCGTAAAAGTACGATATTCATGAGAAATATTTCTTCGATTGTACCCAAAAACGTGGCAAGTCTAAGTTCAGAGAAAACGAAGGTCGTGTCAAATTTTCATCAAGATCGCATATAACTGTTTGCCCGGTAGAGAGCGAACAAACAGACGGAAAACAAAAAACAAAACAAAACAAACAAAAAAAAAAAAAAAACAACCGAGCTAAATTTTTTGGGGGGTCGGTGAAATTGAAGTCTTCGCTTCGCTCATCCAATATATTGAAATGCACATTGAGTTCAACGAACATATTTTTTTAACAAATATTTGTTCAAAGCATTAAACGTATACTTACCAACCACTCTGGAATTTTTAATTCAACAATAATTGTTTTCAATAATGACTTAAAAGTTTTTAACTCATTTTTGTTGACAACTGCTGAGTACACTTAAATAAGTAATGTGTACTTTCGTGTTCTTGATATAGTTTATATTTTCACTACCTCAAATGTTAATGTGATGTTTGTACTTACATTTCAGAGACAAGCGCCCTCAATTTGCAAAGAGTTTCTCCCAGTACCCAAGGATATTGTTGCCAGAAGACTCCAAGGTCGTTGGGCAGCCCTGAAACAACGACAAACAAACCACATTAATACACTGACTTCTGATTGAAAGAAGCGTCAGCTACCATAACATTAAATAAACTAGGAAAACGCTAAAGTCCCGCCGCGTTGATGGATGAGCGTTTTTGTAAGTTTTTAGTTTGCGTGGGACCACTTTTCCTTTGCAAGTGCTTTGTGAATGCATTGTAGGTGACTGTTGTCAAGTTTCTATTGTTTCTTGTTAGTTGTTATTATAAACCTCAAAAAACATACTTTAAAACCTTTATTTCAATGCATTCTGGCTAACTTTGTCAACTTTTGCAAATTTTTCTTTCAAAAGGTACTACATCACCATAACCGTAATGTCCATGTGAAATATGAACGTTGTTGTCCCACCCGTTTGGTCAAAATCGGCCTAAATGTGACGAAAATATCGCACTTAAAGTAAAAAAACTCATATTAAAACCTTTATTTCTATGGATTCTAGATAACTTGCTCAGCTTTTTCTTTTAAAAGGTACTTCATTACCATAACCTCAATGTCCATGTGAAATATGAACGTTGTAGCCCCACCCGTTTGGTCAGAATCGGCCCAAATGTGACGAAAATATCGAACTAAAAATCGAAAAACTCATATTAAAACCTTTATTTATATGGGTTCTAGCTAACTTTTTCAGCTTTTTGTTTCAAAAGGTACTACATCACCATAATCCTAAAGTTCATGTGAAATATGAACGTTGTAGCCCCAAAGCAAATGTGACGAAAATATCGCACTAAAAATCGAAAAAAATCGTAAAAGTACGATATTCATGAGAAATATTTCTTCGATTGTACCCAAAAACGTAGCAAGTCTAAGTTCAGAGAAAACGAAGGTCCCCTCAAATTTTCATCAAGATCGCATATGCCGTTTGCCCGGTAGAGAGCGAACAAACAGACAGAAAAAAAAAAAAAAAAAAAAAAAACATTGGAGCTAAATTTTTTGGGGGTCAGTGAAATTGAAGTCTTCGCTTCGCTCGCTACGCTCGCTACGCTCATCCAATAAATACTTAAATAAATTCGTATTTAGAGTCTAACCACTCAGTCATATAACTGACTTTCAGTGGGGAACATTAAACCAAAACGACCAAGCCAACCCTGTAGGCTCCGACGCAATCGACGAGTGAGCGATAACCAACCAAAGATCGATATTTTTAATAGGAAATATTAAAGCAATCATTGGTAAGCGAACACCCACGGATCAATGCCAGTCGATTCAGAACAACTTGAATTTATTATGTGCCTCGTTGCTAGGACGGCTTCAAAGTCACCGTTTACAAATTCCTAAGCCAAGAACTGATGGACTTAAGTCCAAATCAGAAATTTAGAAACTTCTGCCTAGCGGAATAATTGAACCCTGGACCTTCTATATTGGAAGTAGAGACGCTAACCACAAGACCAACGAGCCACACAAATGCATTATGTATTATGCGGAGCTTTAAACTTGGTACATACTTTGTATGAACTATCTCTTTAAAACAAATGTATCCAATTAGCAAATGGAGTTCCTAGAGAATTTAAAGTTGTTTCATACGGTACATTAATAAAGTATTATTAAAAGGTTCACATAATACACAGCAAAACACTATACATTTACTTTATTATTGTTGAGCTTAAACTAACTGTTTGATATGCAATGATGGAAAACTAAAACTAAAGTGCATGTTGAATCCTACCAATATACGTATATGATAGTATCCAGATGGCGTTATAAGTCTTTTAGTATGTGATTATGTTAAACAAGCTATGAAATACCCCCATTGAGAAATTCGTTCTTCACCAAAACCACGTTTCAATATAAATATTTCTAAAGGAAAACATACGAGGGACCCGGCACCTCCACCAAAATTTCTATATATTTGTTTTATTTATATTTATTTTAAATACAGAATAGGATATTAAATTCCACTAGTGTAATTTGATAATACACAGTCATTAGTTTTTTTTTCTTAAACATATTACAAATAACACAAAACATAACAACATAAATGTTTACATTCCATTTACAGAAATATGTAAAAAAAAAAAAAAGTTCAATTAAAATGAACTGACTAATAATGTGTATCAAGGTGCGCGGAAGCGCACCGGGCCAAGCCACGCGCGACTCCGCTTCCACTAGCGCCTATTACCGCACGCCTACTTTAGCACTTAACACGGTGTCGCCGACGCGAAACCATGTGAGATAAAAACCTGCAACTTGCTTCAATCGATGGGCTTTAACTATGAGATGACCCATTTCAAGTTTCATCCCGATCTGATGATGCGTCTAGAAGTTATTGAGACGTCAAGATCGTTCAAAATGACTTTCTTCTTGGTGTTGGGTGGGTGGGTGGGTGGCTGGCTGGCTGACGAATTATGTATCTGTTTGTGGGCCCTCAATGGGTAATGTTAGAGAAGCCAAAATTTGCACCGATGTCAGTCATCTCAGTGGCCATGTGCTTGACAAACGGTAATTGGATTAGATGACCGGAAACTTAGATAATGCAAAAATAACAAATTATTTAATTCTTGTTTTGCTAAGCAATGGATAATGTTAGAGAAGCCAAAATTTGCACCGATGTCAGTCATCTCAGTGGCCATGTGCTATACAAACGGTAATTGGATTAGATGACCGGAAGCTTAGATAACGCAAAAAAATATTTTATTTATAACTGCGATGCTCAAACCTTTTAATTATCAATGAGTGAGATTTTATTTTGAATCATTGTAAATAAAGTAATTTTCTCTACTTGGATGCTAACATCCGTACCGTGTACGTTCTAAAAAAATTATTGATATACCATACAAAAATGCAAAAACTTGCAAAAAAGGGGCCAAGCCGAAAACGAGGAAGATACAAGTGGTTCAACTGCATAAAGTGGTGAGATCTAGAAGTGTGGCCAAGCCCATTATTTTGTTTAAAATAATAAATATATTTGTTCATTATATAATAAATTAATAATATATCAATATCCATATTATTATCTAACTATAATTATGAAATAAATATATTAACAAAAATAACATAAACATTAAATAAATTTATTGAAACATTTACATGTAGAAATATCAAAATTAACAGACGCCATTCAAAATTAAAAGCTTGGTCGATGGATTTGGATTGGTTATGTTTTGATTAATCAGTAACGACAACCAAGTTAAAAATTCATCGACCAAGCTTTTAATTTTGAATGGCGTCTGTTAATTTTGATATTTCTACATGTAAATGTTTCAATAAATTTATTTAAATGTTTATGTTATTTTTGTTAATATATTTATTTCATAATTATAGTTAGATAATAATATGGATATTAGTTTTAAAGTTAGTAGAGTTCATTATAATATTTAAAACACTTTTAGTGGAAAAACTCTATTTTATTATATTTAAATAACAACGTTTCGAAGAAATGTTTAATTTTTCAACCTTGGCTATTGTCTTTGTTTGTTTTGATATATTTTTGATAATATGATTTTTTGTTTTTAACAAGAAACCTGAAGACGGAATAAGTTGAAGTCATTTCCGAAACGTTGTTATTTAAATATAATAAAATAGAGTTTTTCCACTAAAAGTGTTTTAAATAAAATAATAATATGGATATTGATATATTATTAATTTATTATATAATGAACAAATATATTTATTGGATGAGCGTAGCGAGCGTAGCGAGCGAAGCGAAGATTCCATTCTACTACACTGGAGAAAAAAATCCGGAATGTTTTTTTCTTTCTTTTTTTCTTTTTTTCTTTTTCTTTTTTTTTTTTTGTATTTTTGTCTGTTTGTCCACACGATTCATGCTAAACCGATACTCCGATTGCGCTGAAATTTTATGGAGACCTTCGAAATCTCTGAACTTAGAACTGCCACGTTTTTGAGCGCAATCGGTAAATTTTTTCTCATGAAAATCGTAATTTTACGATTTTTTTTCGATTTTTAAAAAATTCTTTGACTTATAACACCTATATGCTTTATCTGATTTTAATGATTTTTGCACAGAACCTTTATTTTATGAATTAAAATATTCTTGTGAAATTGGAGCGCAATTGAAAAAATATTTATCATAACAATCGATATTTTACTTTTTTTCTTCTTTTTTTAAACAATTCTTTGACTTATAACACCTACATGCTTTATCCGATTGTAATGATTTTTTCGCAGAACCTTAATTTTATGAATTAATATATTCGTGTTGAATTTGAGCGCAATCGAGAAATTATTTCTTATAAAAATCGCAATTTTACGATTTTTTTAACAATTACGATTAATTAAAACAAATTTAAAAAATTAAGTTAATTTTTTATTTAATTTAATTAAATTTTAAAAACATTTCAACTTAATAATGATTTTTCCACAGAACAACAGAAAATTCGCATAACACATGGCAGCTCAATGCACCAATTACGCTCATCCAACAACGCGGCGGGACTTAAGCGTTTTCCTAGTTATTTTAAACAAAATAATGGGCTTGGCCACACTTCTCGATCTCACCACTTTATGCAGTTGAACCACTTGTATCTTCCTCGTTTTCGGCTTGGCCCCTTTTTTGCAAGTTTTTGCATTTTTGTATTGTATAAAACATACCAAAATCCATGCCACATAAATCATACCAGAGCACGATTTAGTAAGAAGTATGCCGTTGTATTTAGAGATGGTTTATCTGCCGCTATTGGGTGGTCTACTGTCAAAATGTGGCTTATACGTGCCCATTACAAAATGGGAATAACTGCTTTAAATGTGATTTCAAGCAGGACATTGAACTCGAAACAATTCTGTTTGAGTAAGCATTTCTGGCTTTGGTTTGCTTTAAATTGCATACAGGTTCTGGTTTGGGTTCATTCGGGTTGTTTTTTTTTTTGGATAAATCACAGTTATCACAAATTATTGTTATTGCAATTCAGTGTATTTTATTTATTAAAATATGAAAGTAACACGCTGTTTCTATAGTACACACAAAAAAATTAATAATTAAAATATATATTAATATAGCACAACACAGATTCATGTACCTCAATCACAGCTGAAAAACTGAGAGAGATTTGAATTGAATTCACTCAACTCAACAATGTTGTAAATCTAACCAGAGTCAAACTCAATGTAAAAGTAAGTTTGAAAGTTTTTTGGTTGAGTGGTTTTAAACCGAAGAGGCACTGCGAGGGTTTCAAAAAAGCTACTCGCAGAAATCCATCGTAAGATTTCACTATATACTTTCAAAAAGTATGTGCAAATATACTCGATGATGTTCACCAACTGTGACTAGGCAAACTTCCAGTTCAACTACGCCATCAGAGAATCTTTCCACGACGAGATGTTTCCCCGAGGAACGCTCAAGATGACAACTAGAAACGAGATATGGATGACACATTGTGCAGAGCGCAGTTTACCCAGGCTGTTCCCGCTTTCTTATTAGTGACGTAGCTACAATAACATACATGACACAAACCATCTCGGGAGACGTAACGGGGTTTTAATGCTCGGATGTCAAATAAGATTGTGAAATATGTCAACGAAAGAGTAGCAGCTTTCATAGATAATGTACACCACGTAACATATTCGCTTCCGTTCATAAAACCATCACCATGTGCTGACAGGAATGATTCCTAACGGACCGCGAAGTCGTTTTATGGTGGCCATGATTCTTGAATTCACTAGAGAAATCTACTTAGTTTTGAGAGATAACCGGACCGTGTTTCACGGTCGTTTGTTTCATCCCCCCCCATCCCATCCCCATCCCCATCCCCATCCCCATCCCCATCCCATCCCTCCCTCCATCCATTTCTTCAGGGTAAATATTTTTTCTAAAATAGGTGATTTTTACGGATTCAATTAGCTATTTTTTTAGAAACATGTTTTTCTATTTAAATCAGTCCTTTAAAACACATACTTAACAAATAGTTACAAATACACATTTGTATTATACAAAATTAAAAATGCATACAAATAATGACATACATAACCATCAAGTGGAGGTCAATGTAGATTATTTCCTAAGAGGCTGTGGTGCCACCTTCTTTCTACGTAAGTATGTAAGTATGCTATTCTTGTATTCTCATCAAGTACGTTTTACACCACAGACGATGGATCTTCGAACGGAGACGAGGTTTTGATCCGTCTATACACACCTTGCCTGGAAAGAAGAATTTAGTCTAGCTTTTATTAATTATCAAAATTAAGACTTGTTATTTACAAAAGATTCTACCTGCCCTGCTTCTTCGAGTAAACGCAGTGAAACAGTGTACATTTGATATTATTTAATACAATTCAGAAGTTAAAAAATCTCTCCCTGAATTGTATTAAATATTAACAACTCCGTCTACGGGAGTGTTTCCCGACTAGCCAAATCGAGAAATCGAGAAAAAGTGTACACTTGGTTCAGTTCCTAGTGACTCTTGACTTATTTACATTGTTATGTAAATTGAAGAATTCAATCCAAGAACTATAAAAATATATAAGCTTTATTCGTGTTCTGTGAAATGCACAGCAGAGAACCTGATAAAACGTAGTAGACGAGAAATATACTTTTATTCTATTCATGCAATGAATATTTCCCAGTGGTTTGAAAGAATGTCTGGCATGAGAAGACCAGGGGGTCTATCTGATCGACGTGAGAGTGACAACTTGTAACGAGAGAGAATTGCCACCTCGAGTTTTTATAATACCAAAATAAATGTCAATGAACCTCTGCTGTATATACAGTTGAGGAACATTGGCGTATGGCTTTAAAAGTGTAAAAAGTTATAATTTAAGTGCAAATATCGACAAAAGTGAATGGCTTTTATCCCTCTGTATTTGCCTTCCCACTAACGTTGTCGATCGGCAGGCAAACACGAAGGTATAAAAGCCATTCACTATTAGCGTTATTTGCACTATTTGAATTAGCAAGCCTTCAATTCACAACTGTATACACCAGATATAAGTAGTTAGTATATATTTTCGTATTTGTTTTCGTTCTCTCTCGTTACCTTGGGGCCGTCTGTGTGAAGCATGCCCGCTGTAGCGCACACATCGGGTTATACCCTGTGTCACAGCCTTCAGGGGCCGGATCTCTGTACTATTTAACTCACGGTTAAGAAGAGCTAAGCAGAGTTACTTTAACTGACAGGAGAAGTATCCATTTTCGAAACACATTTAATCGTGCTTCTTTCGATTACCACTTTAGACACTGTTATACATTGAGCTGGTTTGTGATTGAGTGGAGTTAAAACCGTTTCTTGGTGTAAGTAAGAGTTAAAAATTGTATAGTATTAGGGGTTCAGATATTTGGAAATGAATGACCAATGACCAATGACCAATGACTAATGACGAAAAGATGTTAGCGGGACGGAACCATTGCTTTCGCTTATAACTTAAGAACGTCTGAGAAAAAAACTTTTCGGTCTGGGCAACCAGTGGCTGATATCAAACCGGCGATAACCCAAATTTGTGTCCCGCTTTTTAGCGAGTAGCTTTTCCTTCTCACTGTAAGTGGGTGTGCTAATTACATTTTTACCGTGGGAATTAAACTTGTTAATAGGTGCAATATGGCCCTCTTCAAGGTTCTGCTGGGAAGGATATGTGAAGGGATGTCCGAGGGTTGTTTAAGAGGACTCAATCCCTTGCATTTGCAAACCTCGGAAAAACCTTCAGTTAGGATTGCCGGTCTCGACGGGATTCGAACCCGGGGCCTCCCGAATCAGAGTCGAGCTCTTAGCGCCCGAGCCAACACTTTCGGTAGTGGGTGCGTTCTCTGATTGTCTCTCGGTGATCGGAGCGCGGATGTTTGCTCCGAGCATCGCGCGTCTCTTCATTACAGAGCACGTTCAGTTGAGGTGATGGGGTTTTAGATGCGACTCATTAGGAGGATTGTTTTCGCAGATTACCGTACTTTCGCGCGTTGTTGAAGCTCATCAAGAGAAGACGGATATACCTTGCTGAATGGAGGTTTTAGAATGAGATGTGCACCTATAAATATTCCGTAAACAATGGTGGCCCGTACACCAGTCACGACGCAGACACGTAGACGCAGAACTTGTTTAGTTTATGGCAATGTTGTGTACAGTTCACAATGCGTAAGCAGTTTTTACGCTGACGTTGCATGGTCGTTGTTGTTTGCAAACTCCAAGTTTCTAGACGGAAACGAGCAGGGCGTATTGTAAACGTGAGAGTTGTAAGAAATATCCCAACAAAAGTAGCCCTGGTTTAATCAATCCACATACTTTGAAAGTGATAATTTACAGATTACAAAATATTTATTTTTATTCTTTATACATGCAAGTTGTCGACACGCGTCCAATTTCTTCTTTCTAGAATAGCTCATTTCAAAACTTATGTATACAGTTATTATGGCAGAAACATATAAGAACTCGGATTTAATTATTTTATACGGTTTTCAAAACCTGAATGACGTTCAAATATGAAAGCGTGGAACCAAAGGTTACAATGAAAAGGGTATGTCGATCGGTTTGTTTGAAGCTGTGGTTTGTTCAGTGTTCTTTGACATCGCACATCCACGAATGAATTTGATGATAGTGTGGAAGACGCATGTTTGTCAAACTATGTTTAATCGGGCGTAGGCCTATCTAACCACGCAAACTCGCGTCTCTTTGTTTAAATTGTCGGCATGAAGGAAACAGAAAACACCCCAGTGCGGGGTATTAGAAGATTTGCATGCAAAACGTTTATGTAGAAACGGCGTATTACATAAGCTTACGACCAGCAAACGCATGTTAAAAAATACTCTAAAAACATTCCAGTCTACGTTCCTGAAAAAGTAATAATTTGCACAGCTCTATGTAGATTCCGGAACAAAAAAGATTTAACTGTTTTATGAATAGATGGAGTGAGCAAGAAATGACTATTTTAAAGGATTTTTGTGGATAAATAATCCAGTTAAGTAAGTCAAAACAAGACCGCGAATGACGTATATCCAGGTATTGACTCAGAATGCAGAGGTGAAGTCTGAAGTCTGGATCACTTGAAAGCTCTATCGTGTGTCCTATCTGGTTGTGATTTGCATCAAGATGTCAAGTAAGAATGTGTGTATTCTATTCGCGATTATAGAACGTTTTCCAAATAGCGCTTAATTTTTTTCAGTAATGGACAATAAATATGCCACCAAACGGGTAATTTGTGTTAATTTTCCAAGATTGTGTAGGCGATAATTATTTAAAATCTTGAAATGTCCTCAAAATACATCCAAAATAATGTTTTGGTGTGAAAATTGGGAGTCGAAAAACGATCAAAATGTATGCGAAATATGCTGGATTTGCCGATCAAGCGAATTTTCAAAGTTATAGACATTTAACATTGTAAAAACGAGTAGTCCCGAGCTCAAATAACCGTCGTTAAGATGCAGCGCGTGTTTATAGGCACACGTGTTATTCCAATCATCTTTGTAAACATGGTCACAATGTCTTTCACTTTCCCCGCCGACATCGCTGTTCGACTCTCATCATACATTCCACGCGTGGGTCCCATCTTTGCGCATTTCCACTCGCAAGCTTTCCCCAATTCATTAGCAAGACTTCAATTCAAGAAGGAAACTATTGAGTTTGGATTCGTAAAATGAGGAAATTCTTCGTCTTTATTTGCTTGAAAGGGTTTTTGTTCAACAGCGTTGTTGAAAACTTTACGGACTTTCATTTTCAAAGTGTGTTTTTTCTATTTCTGAGGCCCAATCTACAAATACAAAATGTGAATATCGTGGTTTGTGTACTGATCTACATAGACACGGTTGAGGAAGATATAATACACGATTCAGAAACCTTGAATTCATTAATCACAAATTCTCCCTGAAACAGATTAATAGTTCTCTTGGTAATTTCCTAAAGTATAAATGAAAATTTTATCACAATCAAGATTAATATTATTTTGGTAGTTTCCATCATCCCAAAGTTCGGTGAGTGAGTGAGCGAGTTTGCTCCAGAACGGCCGAACGGCTAAACAGATTGCACTGAATCTTTGAACAGACATCCGGTGAAAGTCTTCAGCGTGCACTTAACATTTTGAGCAAAATCCGTTTTAAACGCTCAAGATTCCCCATCATTCTGCTGTGAGATTGAGTAAACCTTCCAATTTTTACACGCATTTCGTACTGGGTATGTTTTCCATAGTACTGTATATGCATTTCAAAACATGTTCTATAGATTTTTTTAATACAATCCAGAAAAAAAATCAATTTCGACCGTTGTTTTGAGCCCGGGTGTCCCAAATTCCGGATAAAAAGCGCCTTGGCATCAAGAAATCACTCCAGTGGAAGGATAAATTATCATCACGTTAGAATAAACAAAAACAACAACGACGACGACATTCATGTTCTGGTGACAAGCAGGCGTTTAGGAACTCTTTTTCGAATGGGGAGGGGGATGTGGAAATGATGAGCTGATGAGCTTTTTGTTTGCTTATGCATCTTTGCAATACTAGCCACATGTCCTAGGAACACAAAGCCCTCTGACTGAAACTCGATTTTCAGTTGAAGTATATATGAATGAAATATATATATTCATGAAGTAAAACATTATGAAGTCGCGGCGGTGCGGGGGGTTGTCACGGGAAGAAGTGAAAGGGGGGATGTCACCCCTCTCCCCCCACTTCCTACGCGCCTGATGGTCAGACTATCTCCACCCTCTAAATGACGTGGCGGGCACTTACAATAATAAACCTGAATACATGAAGATTATTGGTGCACATTCAGTGGACTATCCTGTATCTCAAGTGCGCGCGGTGTATGTTCCTGCAAAGAGAGGCAGTACCAATTATATTTGAACGGTTTCTTGTGCAATCAGCCCGGGGAAAATGTATTTCAAGTGTAATAGTGCGAATTGTCGTGGGCTATGTGACTATGAGTTATAGTTGTGGATGAATACACAAGCCACGAATACACAGACGTACACAATAACGCGCCGTCCCTTGAAGAGGAAATCAGCCAAATTAAGTCATTGGCGACAATGAAAGGAAGGTGATCAAAGATTCAGCGCATGTTACTTCTTGTAAATAGGCCTACAATTTAATTTAAAAACAAGTTACAGTATTAATAAAAGAATCACATCATGATGGTCTTGTGCTTAGCGTCTCTGCTTCCAGTGCAGATGGTCCTGGTTTCGATTCCCGCCGAAGTCTGATTTTTTTTCTTCTGATTTGGACTTGAGTCCATCAGTTCTGGCCTTAGGTATTTGTCAACGGTGAATTTGGAGCCGTCCTAGCAACGAGGAACATAATAAATTCTAAGGTTGTACCGAATCAGCCTGGTTGTTGTTGTTCTTCTTCTGGTGCTGTCCGCGGGTAGAATCGTGTCCAACGTGATTGATTGGTGTTTCCTACTTAAATATGACACGGTCTCGACATGGCAACTGTTTGCTCCTCGATGGTCTCAACGCCTACAGGATGGCTTGGTCGGCTTTAAATTTAATGTCCCCCACCTATGAACGAGTGGTGGGTAGACTCAAATAATAGGCCTAAATTTAACAGATAATAATAAATAATAATAATAATAATAATAATAATAATAATAATAATAATAATAATAATAATAATAATAATAATAATAAAATAATAGTTTATTTTTTTAAATTTAAACACAATAATCATACAAGTCCAATCACGTTGACATCAGTCCGTCCACGTACACGGCTGTGGCTGTCATTGCCCATTATCTCTCTTGCAGTTTGCAGAAGAATAGTGCAAAATACGACGTGCACAATTTAAAAATCCCGGCTCCCCAACGCAACAGATTTTGACTGGTAATTTTCACTACCTACTTTACTTCCAATTTTATTATATTTACTATTTAAGTACATATCACACACAATTCTGTGTTTAAGAAGAGCTATATGCTCGTTGTGACATTCCGGCAATCCTGACTGAAGTTTTTTTCCGAGGTTTTCCTCAGTCTTGGATGCGAATGGGATTGAGTCCTCTTCCGCAACATACCTAGTTCATCCGAAGAGGGGCATAATTGCACCCTATAAATGGTTAATTCCCACGATAAAAATAAAAATAAAGTTACCAATGATCCTTGAATATAAATTCCACTGTTAATCTGTTATGTGATTGACTGGGTAGACTCTAAGTACGATTTTTATTAATTTTTATTTATTACAAGCAAATATTATTAATAATGTTTTTTGTCCAACAAACACAATTGTGTTTATACATGAATTTATTGAACACAAAAATGCATACGCATTTCTTCCGTTCTTTGATTTATATCCTAAGACAATTGCTTCACAAAGAAAGCAAATATATTTTATTAACAAGTTTCTAAGTTCGAAACCCTTTCAAGATTTGGATTCACTTGAACGTATGTATTATTTTCTTACCGAAACTAAAACAATTGTAGGGAAATCCTATGAATATTTTATTTTACGGGTACAACTTTTCGTTGGTTATTTTTGCAAAGGGAGTATAGGTATACTATATACTAGAACAGCACACGGAGTTTTTATTACATGTCTTCCTTCCGAGTCAGATACTCTACAATATCAGAGCAAACGAGTACATGCACTGGGATTATCTTTGACCTAGTTTTATTTCAAATGATGCGAGTCCACCCTTGGTTCTCGATCTCATTTTAGAAAATGATACCGCGCAGTTAGAGTGTCATGGGACTGAGTATTTCCTCAGCCAACGAGGATGAGGATCATGTTAGTTTCACGTTAAGTCGCAGAATTGCCATTCGTTTCGTTCTCCTTCATGTTTGTTTAGTCTAAAGTGTCGAGATTAACATTTTAATGCACTTGATGCAAGGCATTAGGATATTAGCACGCGTTTAGTTTTACTCCTCCCCGTCTTGTGTTTAGAGCGCAACGATGCACAAATAAAATTAAAAATATAAGTGTTGACAATATGAGATGACTAATAACTATACTCTCGAGTTTTTACTACTTTAAAAGTTTGACATAGTTCTGTCCTGGGGATTTTAAGTTGTGACACTCTTTTATAAAGGGTTATTTACGATCCATGATGGCGCGAGTAATGCGAGCAATGCAAGTAACTGCAAATTGCAATTCTTGTCGCCAACACTAACGCTGTGCTATCCGTTTCCCATCCTTTTTTGTAAATCATATTAAATTTTATAGATTTGGTTTCGTTTCTGGTTATTTGTTGATATATTATTTTAGTAGTGTAGTCAATATCTTCTACAAACATCGCAAACGCATTTCAAAACATCATATTAATGCGTGCATTGGTTTATGGCAGTGTATAAAATTAAGTTTGCTTGCCAACCTTATAATATAATTATGCTAATGAAAAAATAATGTGGCGTAGCAAATGTTTTGGCTGACCGATTGTTATTCCTAGCGTGGTGGATATAATGGCGTGGTAACAGGTACCTATAGCACTTGTATTTGGTTCTTTGTTATCTGTGTTATGGCAACTATTTATTCCATACTTGGACCTTTGAGAAATAACCTAATTATAAAATGGATAACTAAACTACAATATGGGCCGTGACATATTAAGAACAAGTAGACTTATTATACACTGTCTTTAAAATACAATACCAGATTATAATGATTTTTTTCTGTTTTTCTGATAGAAAATAAAGACCGATATTAATAAATCATCTAATGTTAACAAACAGGACCACCACCCTACTCTGCAAATCAAACTTCGTATTTATTAATCGTTTTAATTAATAATTCACAAATCACAATCAGACCAAAGTAATTTCTTGTAAATAAACGAGTATTTTCTTTATTGTCCATAACTAATGACAATGTCAATTCTTAATGAATCTCTTCCATACTAAATCTTTTCACAATCTGAGTAAATCTCTGTAAATAAACGATGTGTATCTTTACTGTCAATATAATTTGAAAGGCTGCACACTTGACTCGTGTTGAGATGGCTCTCTAGTGCAAATAGAAATGACTCACTATTAAACCCCCCTCTACAGCCAGGGTAGGGGGTTGTTGCCACTGGGACACGAACACATTTGGACGAGATAGCCGTAGGTCGGGTAACCGACTCGGTGCCGTTTCAGAACGGGTTTTTCAATCTATCTCTCTAGTATGGTTTGAAAGATAGGAGCTATTCAGAGCATAGAAGATTACTTGTTTCCGCTAAATGTACTAACCCATCAATTTCATGTCCACTGCTCCTGTAATGTCTGGAAGAATGTAAGAGCCGGGGTGGAGTAGCGAGTGCGACCGTCTGGAGATAAGAAGAGTAATTGCTGGGGAGGAATTTGATTTAGTAGGCTATATGTACATTTGTTGGCCATGCAAGCCTGCGATATTTGTTTGACAATTGACATCGTTCCTCCGCCCTAACAAACATGACATATACAAACGTTTGTTTCACTTGAAAATATTTCCGAAATGCACACATATTTATTGGCGAGTTGTTGCTACCATAAATATCAAAAGCTATCTCGTGGAGGAAAATGTCATCCTTGCCAAGTTTGTACGATATTTCGTTACTTTTACCATTAGGGCACTTAAAAAGCTGTAAGCGTACATCATAAGGTAGGTTCACAAACTTGTTGAATGTGCCCCAAGTATTTATGCTCTGGTGTTTTACAAAACTTGAAAACGCTTGAGTCAGTCAGTGTTCCTAAACCCAATCTCAAACGTTTCAAACGCGCTGTAGACGTGAAGTTTTGATCTTTCTATTATTATTCGTAGTGATGGGGTTAGAACAAATTTTATATGGGTCTGCTTGTTACACCTCGTTTATTAAAACATCAGAATGTAGTAATTGGTATTGCTAATTTAAAAAACTACATTTTTGGCTTGAATGTTGAATGTTTCACATTGCGGATTCCATCAACGTATGTGCATTTGTATCGTCTGAGATGTGTCTAAATATGAGTGAGACTTGAATGCCAATTTCGATCAATCGGTGACTTTCAATCCTAATTCTACCTAACCAATATTATAATTTGTGTCATTGAGTAGTTTTTACGGTAGACTTGGAGACATTGTAAACCCATAAAATGTCTCTTCAAGTACGTAATATGTGGGTCACTGCTTCCTCGTTGCGTCTATTGTGTCCAGTGCGAGTAGGTGGGACGACAACCGACGATATCTGCGATATTGCTTGTGGTAACGGTTTTATAGCGGGCAGACTGGAAGTGTCTTCGATAACGCGCAGATGAACGATTTGTATAAGAAGCTATCTACTAAAGAAATAAATTCCGCACATATCTTTCTTACTCTTGCGCTATGTGGAAGCAGCAGCTATGTAGAATGGAAACCTATTTATTATTTATTTTATTTATTTATTTATTTATTTATTTATTTATTTATTTATTTATTTATTTATTTATTTATTTATTTATTTATTTATTTATTTATTTATTTATTTATTTATTTATTTATTTATTTATTTATTTAACGTCTATCCTCTTCAGTTAAAAAACTGATTTACAAAGGAGGACAACTAAATAAATCTACTTATATAGATGCAGATACACAGCAATGAACTTACAGTTAAATAAATATTTGAAATACTAATATTACTAGGAAAACGCTTAAGTCCCGCCGCGTTGTTGGATGAGCGTAATTGGTGCATTGAGCTGCCATGTGTTATGCGAATTTCTGTTGTTCTGTGGAAAAATCAGTATTAAATTGAAATTTTTTAAAATTAAATTTAATAAAATAAAAAATAAACTTTTTTTTAATTAATCGTAATTGTTTTTTTTTTAAAAACGCAAAATTGAAATTTTTATAAGAAATAATTTGTCGATTGCGCTCAAATTTAACAATAATATATTAATTCATAAAATTAAGGTTCTGCGAAAAAATCATTTCAATCGGATAAAGCATGTAGATGTTATAAGTCAAAAAATTGTTTAAAAAAAGAAAAAACCCGTAAAATTTCGATTTTTATGATAAATATTTTTTTAAATTGCGCTCAAATTTCACAAGAATATCTTAATTCACAAAATAAAGGTTCTGTGCAAAAATCATTAAAATAGGATACAGCATGTAGGTGTTATAAGCCGAAGAAATTTTTTAAAAATCGAAAAAAATCGTAAAATTGCGATTTTCATGAGAAAATTTTTTCCGATTGCGCTCAAAAAATGGCAGTTCTAAGTTCAGAGATTTGGAAGGTCTCCATAAAATTTCAATCGCAATCGGAGTATCGGTTTAGCCGGAATCGTGTGGACAAACACGCAAAAATACAAAGAAAAAAAGAAAAGAAAAAAAAAACATTCCGGATTTTTTTCTCCAGTGTAGTAGAATGGAATCTTCGCTTCGCTCGCTACGCTCGCTACGCTCATCCAACAACAACAATGTATTAAAACACAATAATTTTGGTTACAAATTCAAAATGGATATTGAATTCAATTAATTATTGAATGCATCAGTACATATTAATATATTAGGCTACAATGCATATTTTCACAGAACACAAAGCAAACAAATATTAACATGTAAAAGAACAAAGAATAACGGTACAATCTGCGTATGAAATTATGAACTCCATAACATATACAAACAACGTCAATTTCCTTACTTGACAATAATTTTTAGCTATACTAAAATCCATTGTTCACGTAAGGCAAAGTTAACAAATTTTTTCTTCAATGGGGTTACAACGAGCCTCACCCTACCCCTAGTTCATGATAAACACATTTTTTTTAAATTTCGTGGTGTAAATATTTCTGTTAAAAATGTTACTTTATTTCGCCGATGCCCACTCTGCATAGTGTCCCATCATTAGTCACATAGTGTCCCATAATCTCCCGCTCCGCCAGTCAAAAGTTAGCGATTACAGGTTGTAACATCGGTACCCAGTTAACTAGTTGGCATTAGTTGACCAGCTAATTAGTTGCCCGGAGTTGAATACAATTAACCAACGTGAGCCCAATCAGTTGCAGAGACCTAGTTGCAATTGGAATAGTGAATGACTGCACAAATACAATAGTCAAAGTTAGGAACATTCTAATGTAGATGCGCCTTTGTGTGGCTTATTATGGCTATACCTATACGAGTGTGAGTTTAAGTTTGAGTTCGAGTTGAGTGTGAGTGTGAGTGCTAGTGTGAGTTTGAGTGTGAGTGTAAATTTGAGTGTGAGTTCGAGTGCGAGTTTAAATGTGAGAGGGATATTGTGAATATCTAGAGGTTTTCCCAGAAGTGTGGCTTGCTAGAAAACGAACCAGTAATACATGTCACATTGCTCGTAACAATAAGATCGAAGGACATGACAGTGATAAGAATCAATCGAGTGTATTGTGAGTCCGACCTAGTACAATTTCAGGTTCACCCTTTTCCACAAAAAATATAGTATTTTACACCTTCGCGAGGTGAGCACTTCTGCACCTTGCCACCACCTTATTAGGTAGATAGCAGTAAGTTTAAAGTCCTCATGGCAACTTGCAGTCGTTACGAAATTAATGAAATTTCTCCTTCGTACACATCAGGAGTAAAAGCGTAATTAGTCCTACATAGGAACAAACCTGACGTTCCGAGATTCTGTAGCTTGATTGGGTTCATCCTTAATTGAGAGAGAGAGGGAACTCAATCACACAACGCAATTAAATCGTTAACATTGCGTAAAAAATAGTAACATGCTAACACAACTACATTAGTGAACATATTTGGTTATTAATTTTTACGCACGAACATTTTAAAAATAATTAATAATACCAATTAACTGAAGCGTAATTCTTTTTTAGACTCAAATTTTAAAATAATTCAAATCAGAAAATAATTTTCCCAAACCCCGTGTTTGCAAACATGCGCAGTAGCATTAAAATATAGTTTTAATATAAGCGATTGTGGGCAAATTTAAGTTGTCATATAGATTAACGGTGTTTTCACGGTTTGTCATGAGTAATTTAAAAAAAAATATTTTGTACGTATATTGTTGAATAAGTTTTACCTCTTGAACAGTTAGACTTAATTTCAAATTATTTGCGTTCTATAACCATTAGAAGCTAGGAGTTTATACTAAATAATTCATAGCAGCCAGGAATTTATATCTCAGGATATAATGGTAGATAGCAGAGTCACAAAAACCTATCAATGGATACAAAAGAAAACAGTCAAGGAAGATTTTAATTTGATTTATGTATTCCACCTTTTTTGACAAGTACATTTAAATTAATGATTGGATGAGCGTAGCGAGCGAAGCGAAGATTCCATTTCACTACACTGGAGAAAAAAATCCGGAATGTTTTTCTTTTTTTTCTGTTTGTATTATTGTGTGTTTGTTAACACGATTCCGGCTAAACCGATACTCCAATTGTGATGAAATTTTATGGAGGCCTTCGAAATCTCTGAACTTAGAACTGCCACGTTTTTGAGCGCAATCAAAATTTTTTTTCTCATAAAAATCGCAATTTTACAATTTTTTTTCGATTTTTAAAACAATTCTTCGACTTATAACACATACATGCTTTATCCGATTGTAATATTTTTTACAAAGAACCTTTATTTTATGAATTAATATATTCGTGTAAAATTTGAGCGCAATTGAATAATTATTTCTTATGAAAATGGCAATTTTACGATTTTTTTCTTTTTTTAAAATTACGATTAATAAAAAATTAAGTAAATTTTTAATTAAATTTAATTTAATTTTAAAAAAATCTTCGACTTAGTAATAATTTTTTCACAGAACAACAGAAAATCCGCATAACACAATGGCAGCTCAATGCACCAATATTACGCTCATCCAACAACGCGGCGGGACTTAAGCGTTTTCCTAGTATACATATATATATGATGATAGATCGAATAAATGGGAAACATACAAATTATACTACAGATTTCCCGAAATGTTGTTTTATATTGTTAAAATAATAAGTTCAATCCTTTTAGGCGTTCTTCAATACAAAACAAAATAATGTTGTTACCGTCTAGTGCAATGAAAGAAGAAATTTAAATGATATACCTCGCTACATATAGGCATGCGTATAAAAAGATTCTAAAGATGCAATCTCATTATTCAAATGTTAAAATGTCAGTTCCTTTAATCATGTTTGAAAGCTCCTAATTTGTTGCAACATTGCGAGATGGCCTTGATTGTTTGCTGGAATACATTTTTAATTAGTTAATGCTCTTTAGAAATTCTGCCCAAGTTGGTTCGTGCCAAAGCCTAGACTAGAGACAGAAGTAATTTCACTCGATATTCCCAGGCACGGGTCATGCAGTGACTTGTGACACGGGACTCGTGCCCACGTGTCGAGCTGTGGCTCGTTTCAAAAGAAAGAGAGGAAACAAATGGAATAAACTCGTGGCTAATTTATTGCTTAGGTCAACTTACTTCTTTAGTTAAAGATGATTGAAAGTAATTGGATGAGCGTAGCGAAGATTCCATTTCACTACACTGGAGGAAAAAATCCGGAATGTTTTTCTTTCTTTTTTTTCCTGTTTGTATTATTGTGTGTTTGTTAACACGATTCCGGCTAAACCGATACTCCGATTGCTATGAAATTTTATGGAGGCCTTCGAAATCTCTGAATTTAGAACTGCCACGTTTTTGAGCGCAATCGAAAAATTATTTCTCATGAAAATCGCAATTTTACGATTTTTTTCGATTTTTTTAAAAATTTCTTCGACTTGTAACACCTACATGCTTAATCGATTTTAATGATTTTTTCCCTGAACCTTAATTTCATGAATTAAGATATTCTTGTGAAATTTGAGCGCAGTAGCAAAATTATTTCTCATGAAAATCAAATTTTACAGTTTTTTCTTTTTTAAAACAATTCTTTGACTTATAACACTTACATTCTTTAGCCAATTGTAATGATTTTTTCACAGAACCTTAATTTTTAGAATTAATATATTAGTGTGAAATTTGAACACAGTCGAATAATTATTTCTTATGAAAATTGAAATTTTACGATTTTTTCCAATAAAGTAAATTTGTAATTTAATTTACTTTTAAAAAAAATCTTCGACCAAGTAATAATTTTTTCACAGAACAACAGAAAATCCGCATAACACATGGCAGCTCAATGCACCAATTACGCTCATCCAACAACGCGGCGGGACTTAAGCGTTTTCCTGGTTATATTATATGCCATTATTGTCGAATGAACTTTAAACAAATTAACGAGAACGTAAAATATTCTCAAGAGATTTTATTTGTCGTAGGTACTGTCAAAAGATCCGGTAAAATATTATTTTGTGTGTTGTGTTGCCTAAAACCACTGTTTTTTGGATGAGCGAAGCGTAGGCTTCAATTTCACTTACATCGAAAAAAAAACTGTTTTTTTTTGTTTTGTTTATTGTTTTTTTCGTCTGTTTGCTCTCTACCTGGGAAACGGCATATGGAATCCTAATGACAATTTTCGGGGACCTTGTAAATTACTGAACTTAGACCTGTCAAATGTTTTAGTATAATTGAAGAAATATCTCTCATGGATATATTACTTTTACGATTTTTTATGCGATAATTCCGTGATATTTGGGCCGATTGTGACCAAACGGTTGGAGTTACAACGTTCATATTCTACATGGTCATTAAGATAATGGTGAACTTAGTGCCTTTTAAAAGAAAAAGTTGAAAAAGGTAACCAGAATTTATAGAAATAAAGGTTTTAATATTAGCCTTTTACAGGTGTATAATTAACTAGTAATCATGGAAACTTTACAAAAATCACCTACAATGCGTACAAAAGCAAGTCTTTGGGCCTCGAGATATTTTAAGTTATGTTGATTATTGTCGTATTCCCATAGAAATTAATACTTCTTTATTAAAATAATCCTAATTTAACATAAATAATTTTGCAAAGAACTTGAAAAAATAATGAGATCCCACGCATATAAAAACTTAGTAATCATTGGTCAGAAATAGTCAACTAAAAAAGGTCATCCATCAACTCTACTGGAAAAAGCGTTCGCGAAGCGGCCTAGTTTAAATTTGTTTGAAGAATACACAAAGTCAAAACCAGTATTGTACTACTAGTAGTACTTATAAGACATATCTGTCAAGAGTTCAGAACTATGTACCATATTATCTCGATGTATCATTTTGTAATAAAATTATAATTTAATTTCTTGTGGGAATGTTGGTAGGTTATGGTTGGTTGAATTTCGTTTCAGCTACCCCAGACCGGTAATATCTAAACACATTATTCTACAGGGAATCTGATAATTTAACTTGAACAAACTTTCACTTTTGAGGCTATGTTACTACAACTCAAAGAAATCTTATCAAACCTCGTCTGAAAAATATTTATTCCCTACATTACACTGACATGCTCATAGAACACATTCAGGACATATTCATTCATAAAACAAAAGAATCAAAATCACAAAATAATACAAATAAATAAACAACAAAACTCTTGTGCTCGAGTTAGTTATTGTTTTGTTGATGACATTCATTCAATGCAAGTATAGCATACTACAGTTTTAACTTATAGGCTGGTTAAAATGTGCTGAGATTGGTTCAATCTTTGAATGATCTTAAATTCATCTCAGGTACACTTGTTTTCGTTCCTCACCTTATTGTTAAGAACAATGAACCTCATTAGATAGCTTCAGGGGGATTTCCCAGGTAATTCGATCAAAACAGCCGTAAAATATAACTCGGTTCTCTATTATCAAGGAAAGCATTTACACTCACCACACGCTCCACTTTACCCAAGAGAAAGTGATACACATATGCTGTGTTTCCTGTGGTCTTGTCTTATCTTGCATCATTGGAGAGGAATTGTTTAGTATCTGGCCAGAGCCGCCTGTGGCTTGGGATCAGGTGCGTAGTGTGTGGAACTGATTTGGTTGTTTGTTATTCACCTTCATCATGTTCCTATTGTCAACATAACTCCATTAGCAGAGGATTAATTTAGAACATTATCATTGGTAACTTTATAGATAGATACACACACATAACAAAAACTTGTAGAAATACAGCCAAACCTTACACACTCAAAAGGAATGAGATCTAAAAAAAGGGCCAAGCTCATCTACCCTTCCACATAAACGTACAGTGTCCCATAACAGCATCCTCGAAAAGCTTGGCAAAATAGAATTTGCGATTTTTAATTTAACGTAATAGTTTATCCAAGTTCTTTTTTTCAATTAATTTAAACGTAATAACATGCAAATTCTATTTTGCCAAGCTTTTCGAGGATGCTGTTATGGGACACTGTACGTTTATGTGGAAGGGTAGATGAGCTTGGCCCTTTTTTTAGATCTCATTCCTTTTGAGTGTGTAAGGTTTGGCTGTATTTCTACAAGTTTTTGTTATGTGTGTGATCTCATTACTTTTTCAAGTTCCATTACAAAATTATTTGCTAAAATATAATATTTTTATCAAAGTTGATTTAAATTCTATGGTATTAGCAGTAACAATATAGGATGTAAAATATCTAGACCCGGATTCATGTACATCCTGGGTATAGGTGGTATAACCATGGTATAACGACGGTATAAGGACTGGACCCCAATTCTTGAGTTCGTGGGAGATGAGTTGAAAACGCAATTTGAAAACGAAGTCGTTTTCGTTTTCGAAGGAATTGGTATTCTTGAACGGTATCGTGGAAAACGTCATGGGTTGTGAGTTGAAAGCATTGATATTAAACCCCTATAGTAGGCTAGATTAGCAGTCTCCTATACCTCCGCACAGGCGCGAGCGTAGCAAATTGAAGACTCAACCGGCCCATTTCAAGATGGCGATTTGGTGTTTTAATTTATGCTTTTTTAATGCAATAAAGTATTTTACTGGATTGTTTGATATGGTTTTAGCTTGTGCAGCATGGTATTAAACAAAAGAAACAATACGAAGTGATTGTATAAGGGAATTTAGTAATCATTTGGTGTTAAAGGCTAGTATGCTTACCTGTCAACCTGGCGGCAATCTTGAGAACTATTTGGCCACAAATCGCTCCCATTTGATTAACATGTAAACTGTCATTTTAAGATGGCTTCTAATTGTACCGGAAGTGGACCACCGACTGCTGGTCTAGCCAATTATATAGGATGTATATGGTTGAAAGAGTATCACGAAATCCAAACACTTTAAAAAGATTTGCGTATAGCAAAGAGCTCGAAAAAGTTCTATATTTATTCTAGATGGCAGTGCCTTCATAAACGCGGGCCAATCGAAAGACAAGTTGTATGAAATGATTTGATTGTTGCAATTATGTAAACAAACAGTTGAGCAAGTTCATATCAGTCCAATGTTGTGCTGGCATAGGGTTGGCTAGGCTTGTCAAACATGTAATGTAAGTATGAATTTTACTAGTCCTATAGCCAAATGGAACTTTAGACCTACACTTTTGCATTATAAATAATTTTCCACATCTGGGCCTAGGCCAGGGACGGTTTCTGATTTGTTTTATGAGAGTATAATGACACCTTTTCTCGTTCCACACAAAGAAGAAAAATTTTAAATGTCCGCTATTTGTTTACGTATCGCACTTTCCCGCCTAACTCTGCTTATACCGTCAACAAGTGTCAAGTAACTATGGTTACTTGTTGATTGTATGCCAAGTGTTTAAGGCTTATTTTAAAACCTTTATTTGGAAGCCTTCCAACAAACTTTTTCAACTTTTTTTTTTCAAAAGAGACTATATTTCTATAACCTTAATGTCCATGTAAAATATGAACATTGTGGTCCCACCCGTCTGGTCAGAATCGCGGGCCGACGTATTAGATGTTAGCAGTAGTAGGCAGTAGTAGGCAGTAGCAGTAGCTAACATCCTTAAAGTGATTTTGAGCATGTTTCAAGCCATTTTTTTCACCAAGAAGGAATAATCGTACCCCAATAAAATTTGGCATGTGTTGTCAGGTACCTAAATCCCCTCGATTGTGATAGTTTTCAAGTTCACATCACGTTACATGACGGCTGGGTAACACCTCGAAATCACCCCAACTCTGCTTGGTGTATAAGGTGCTTGAGTGTGTAGCGCACCGCGGCTTGGCTGCGGCGCCCTAACGGGCACCTAGATATCAGCTTATGCGTAACAGGCTTTTTAATTTTCAAGTTCTAGCATCAACATATCAAAAACGTTTTTACAATATAGATGGGTTTCGTTATGAAATGCACTTCCACATTAATCAGAAACAGAAACAAGTTTCAATAGATGCATCAAAGATTACTTTAAGTAGGTTGTAGTACTGTTTTGTTAGTAATGGCATGTTTAGTATAGTTTTTGTATTGATTTTATAATATATTTTATTAATGTTGTATTTGATAATGTATTTAATTTGGTTTTAACATTTGCATTTAAGTTTTAAAAAATGTATTTATAGTCTACCCACTCAGTTATACAACTGATTTTCAATGGGGACAGTAAATCAAAACGACTAAGCCTACCCTGTAGGCCCCGACGCAATCGACAAGTTGATTAATTTACTGTTCAGTGATAATAAAGCTTTGGAAGAGACTCCTCAAAACCAGGATTCACCTAAGACCGAGGAGAGCCTTGAATGTTGGTTCGTTGTTACGTGAGGGTTGCTCAAAGTGTGAGTTTAGTTAGAATAAGGGCGCGTCAACTATAATGTCATAATGCGCCACTCAGGCTAGGGAGGAAAGACCCATGCTGAATCCAGCCGTAGGTAGGGCGAGCAAATGAAATGTTCCCGGATACTCAACTCATGACTCGCTCACTCGTCTAACAACGACTTTGGCGGTTTTCTAGTTTAATTGTAATATAGGGTGACAGGACACACGTACTTTCTGTCATTGTCGCATTCATTTTTATAATGCAATATGTTGAAATGTAAATGTTGCTACCTACAAAGTTTAAACTTTTTACCCAAGTTTATTTTTTTGTCATGTTTCAACTCATATATGATTGGTAAGCGCTTGTGTCAATATTATACACATTGGAAATTAACGATAACATGATTCCAAGCGCATAATTATGCGGTGACATGTAATATTTGCTATACGAGAATATGTTTTACTTGTTGATTTTGCGCAGAAACATATCAATCGCACGTGTCACATATCACAACACGTGGGGCAATTTTTATTTTCGGTCTTCGATGGATTTATTTATATAAATAAATAAATAAAATAAAAGATAAATCGTATTGAGAGTCTACCCACTCACTCACATAATTGATTTTCAGTGGGGGACTTTAAACCAAAGCGACCAAGTCAACCCTGTAGGGCCAGACGCAATCGACGAGTGATCGATAACCAAAGAAAGATATTTTTTTATATAATTTTCAGGTTTCGAATCCGTACGGTTTCCTTTATGTGTGGGGAAACACGATGAGGCTAATTTAGACATCAACTTACTAAAGTTAGAAATTGCTCAGGATTTTTTTTGCTAGTTTGCCTGTGTTTTTTTTTTAGTGTTTGTTCGCTCTATATCGGCAAATTGTATACTCCTTCTGATCTTTACAGAATTGTCAGAAGACCTCCACTCAAATTTAGACCTGCCACGTTTTTGGGCCAATTGAAGGAATATTTCTTGTGAAAATTGTACTTTTTTGATCAATAAACCATCAATCTTGTCTGTTCGTTCTTTACCAAACAAACGACTACTTCGTTCATCATATCACGAACACTTGAGAGAACCATAGATCTCTTAAACTTTAGACGTGCAATTTTATTTTACAAGCAAAGAAATATGTCTCCTGAAAATCTTATTTTTATTATGTATGTATGTATAAATTATTGTATTATTATGTATTATTATGTATGTATAAATGCAGAGAGGCAGGTAAAATACGCTCATCCATAAACTATAATAGAAAGCGCTCTCGAGGCGGCCTAATTCGAATACTTGAGACTCTTACGGTCAGTTAAATACTCAGTAACAGATCCTGATGTGATACAGTTGCGTGAAGGTGTCACATACACCTGTCTACCAGCTAAGTGTGATAACACGATCAACTTGCAAGTGGTAATCACAGGACTGCGTATGTACTCCTCCTTCACTAATTATTGTGCGTTACATGAGAAGACCACAGTTGAAAGCTAATTACTACTCATAGTTAGGCTGCTGCTCTCCAGTGTGACGTATGGGCTCAGAGAAATATATTATTATCTCCACTATCCGTCCGTCCATCTGTGCGCACGTCTCACGATAAAATCCGAACATGACCTCCGATTGACATGCGTTTTTATTGACGTTGCCCGGCAACAAGGATCATACAGGATTTGTGTTATTATTTATGGACTCGGCACCTCCACCAAAGCTTTCAAATACATTTTTTATTTCTTTGTATCTTTCGGGTTTTGATATTGTCTTTTTGTCATCACACTACACCTCGTTCAGAAGTTCTACTTTAAAAGTTAAATAAAATTATGATCATATTCTTTAATTGTTAAGGTGGTATATAGCCTCTGTATACTTGCTAGGTAAACATGCAAATATAATTATTAACAAGTGAATAATGAGTTGGATTAACATATAAATAAGAGGATAAAAAGACAAACACAGTACTTAAGTTTTAATTAGCTATACACACAGTCATGTAACATTCAATTAAATAGCAAAACGCGTTATGTCCGTGATTATGTGACCTATATTCACGAGTAAAACAATGCTCGTTGATTGTAAATTGTCTGCTAGCGCAATTCTACACAAAAGGTGCCTCCATGTATGGCTTCAATTAATAATGCTGGTTCTGAAACAAAAGTGCTACGAGCTTGCAGTGCATGGACATGGATTGCGTTCAAAGTGGATAGTAGGTTAGAGATGCTCGGAAAGTGGCGCTACCGAATGTATTTAGTTATTCGGGAAACAGAATGAGCTTTATTATGTGTGACTGGTGGGCACTGTGAGTATATTCCTCCTACTCATCCCCGTTCTTGATAAGGGATGATATAACTTCAGTAATTGATTGGGTGCATCAATATGACACCGGAATATTATATCACACTAATTAAACTGGCCTATGCTTAATAGGGCTTGATTTATACATTGCACTTGTAGTCACATCAGTATTGAGAAAAATACAACACACTATGGCGCAGCTGCTGTTTCTGACTTTCTTGTATTCATATTTTTAATGTAACATGTTCAAATGTTTGTTATGAGAATTCAAATATTAATATGTATTTATTATAGTTGATTTAACTAAACATTTGAGCTATGATGTTTTTCGCTGAAAAAAGTCACAAATAATATTACAACAAATAATTTGAGTGGAAGTACAGAAACAAACAAAAAAAGTTTAGAAAAATTACTATGCGCTGAATGAGTATGCATGTATCCTGTAACAAATAGGGTGCATAACACACTCATTTTAGCCCTATGGCTGACACAGTTCAAAAGACTTGGTATTATGTTGGCTAGACACGAAGCTGAGCCGCCCAAGTGTTAATGTTAGTAAGAAGACATAGTCCTACTTGACTGTTGTAACAAACAACCGAGCTTCATTGAAAACAACGTTGTAGGGCCTAGCTACACGACCACACCGTGATTTGATTTAACTGTACAAGGGAGTAACTGCATTAAGTGTTTACTCTAGTTCACACGGTGAATACGTCATCTGAATGTCTGATGAACTGCGTCTGGCTCGGTCGTTACAGTTAAGGAGTTAAGTTGATTAAATAAATAAATAAAATAAATTTGTATGTAGAGTCTACCCACTCAGTCATATCACTGGTTTTCAGTGGGGAACAGTGAACCAAAGCGACCAAGCCAACCCTGTAGGACCCGACGCAATCGACGAGTGAGCGATAACCAACCAAAGATTGTTTTTTTAAAGGAAATATAGCAATCAGTGGAATGGACAGTGCAAACACCCGCGGATCAACGCCAGAATCAACAAGAACGGTTTAGAACAACCCTAAATTTATTTTGTGCCTCGTTGCTAGGACGGCTCCAAAGTCACCGTTTACAAATTCCTAAGACAAGAACTGATGGACTTAAATCCAAATCAGAAGTTAAAAAACTTCTGACTTTAGTGGGAATCAAATTCTGGACCTTCTGGGGGGTGAGACTCGACGGGCCTCAACTTCCACGTGGTTTTGAATAATCTGATTCCGTCCATGAAGAAACAATTTCGACAATCGGTAGACTCGAGTTTCGTTCGTTTCGATTTTCGAAAGCATTCCGTGACTTGCGTCTGTGGCAAGGATTTAACCATTGTTTAGCCAATCGGAAGCTTCGTTATAAAATCCACCGCCATGATTATGTAAGAAGAAACTAGCCAGCCACATATTTATAAGGCAGTGAGTTTTTGTGCAGCCGTGTTTTGGTTTTTTATCTTGTGTACACAAACAACGTCAAATTTAAGGTATGTTTGTTAATTACTATGTTCATAATAAACAATAATGGAAACAAAGTATTGTGCAACAATAAACAACTTATAAAGAGTCAAGCAAGTGTACTGTGGACCAACAAATCACGAAATATTCCGGTATTTAAGCAAAATATAATGCTATGTTATCGAAATAAAAATGGAGGATTTTGTTGTTTACAAATTTACGACTGTCGGAAGTGTTTCCGTCAACCAAATAGCAGACGGAATCGAAAGATTCGTTGAGTCTACCGATTGTCGGAATACAGCACGGAAATCAACCAAACCACGTGGATTTTGCGTCGAGTCTAAAGCGGCTGTCACACGATTGAGAAAATCGCGCGAGTTGGCTCGCGCGAGTTTATTACCATCCCTGTCACACGACAGTCACAACAACGCCACCTATTGGTGTTCACTGGTCACGTGTTTTGGTAGTGGGTTCTGATTGGCTCTCGCTACCTTGACTTGCTAGGAAGTTGAACAAGCTGGACATTTTTCGTAGCGAGCGCGAGCTGGCTCACCGTCTGACGGGGAGGCGGGGGAGTGGAATACCGTATAATGGAATAAGGTATAATCTCGTTTTTGACGAGAAAAACGGCATAAATGCCGTTCCAAAAACGTACCCCTCAACACCTATATGTATTTCAGAAAACATTAACCTTAAGTATATTAGTTATACATTGTTCCAATTAAATCCAAATCCAGGCTGGATGTCCACTATTGGAATACCGTATAACGATTGAATAAAAACTGCAAATATAATTTTATACATCGCAATTGAGAAGTCATATAAAATATAATTATACCTTATTCCAGTTGTTGCCATTATTCAAGAAATTGACCAAGATGGGAATAACATATAATGGAACAAAATATAATATATGTTATTCCATTTCTGCGACTTAGTTAGAAATCTGTCAATAAGTGGAACAATGTATACTCGTCTTCCAGACACATCCTTTATACATTATTCCATTATATGTTATTCCATTGCTTGGCGGGATAGGAGGGAAATGACAATATGTGGAATAACATATAATGGAATTATACGTTGATCCATAGTTTGACAGCATTACTGCCTCCATGGCAAAGTGTGGAACAACGTATAATTTGTGTTATACACTATTCCAACTTGTGGCGTAATGATCGGAATACGTCAACGAGTCGAACAACGTATAATTTGTGTTATACACTATTCCAACTTGTGGCGTAAAGATCGGAATACGTCAACGAGTGGAACAACGTATAATCTTCAGAGTATATTTTACTTTCGAATTAGACACAGATCCATAATGTGGCACAGTATTGTACGCATGGCAAAATGTGGAATAACATATAAATTTTGTTATATCTTATTCCGAAGTAAAGTGTTATTATTTTAGAACGTAAGAAAGTGGAACAACCTATAATATTTCAAGTGTTGAACTCTATCGGGTATACGATGTTCTGGCATGAAGTGTTAAAGGTAATACAAAATAGGTTACATGGTGGAAAACCCTAATATACTGTTTCGAGTATATGTTGTTCCATCTTTGAGCACTATTATTCATAATGTCCTGGAATAAAGTATACTGTTTCGAGTACCTATGTTGTTCCATCTTTAGACGGGCGAATCGGCGGATTTTTCTAGTACTCACACATACATGCACAGTCACAGAATAAGCGTAGTTTAAATTGAAATTGTAGAATACGTTCGCTGCGCTCACATGTCAAATCAAAATTAATTAGTTAATTATCCGCAGAAATTTTAAAGTGATGATAAATTTGTCATGTTTAGTGTTAATAGAAATAATTTTTCCCCGACATTGAAAATATATAAATATATGTATATTATAAATGACAAAAATTGCAATTGTAAATACACTTGCTTTGCTTCAATATCACATTATTTAAACTTGAACTGAACACGAAAGCAGCCTGTGAAATATCTGTCACCGTTAATTAACCATTAATAATTTGATAATTAGGCATACACTACAGGTTAAAAACATTTTAAAACCAAAATAAAAGCGAGCAGGCTGGTTTTAGGCAAAGAAGAAGGTCATTAGGGAAGAGGAGGAAGGAAAGTTCTGTATAGGTTATCAAGTCACATGATGACTTAAATTTGTCAATGTAGGCATAATAGAAACAGAAGAAGACCTAGATTATCACCACATAAAGAGAGGCATTAATAATTAATGCCTCTCTTTACCTTACCTCTTTACCTCCTGCCTCTTTACCTGAACTATTATTGATCAGGTTTTCACGTGGAAAACATTTTTATGAGTAATGCTGTACACATAAATTTCTTGAAGAAACAACGATTTTTCCAATTTAAAAAAAGGTTTGGCTATGAGCCATTGAATAATTTATAAAACATAATTTAATTAATGAGTATTCATACTTTTGTTTATTCAAGGATGATTTTACTTTACAATGTATTTAATTTCGTATAGGATTGCATAAGTTTAATTTCAATGGGAAATTTGCATAAGTTCCAGATATCGGTAATAGTATCTACAATATATAGATATTTGTCGAAAAATGATATGAACGATAATTTAAGGTTTTTAAAGTTAATCGTTCAATATCTATTGAGAGTCAAAATTTGACCTTTTAAATTTCCCGTACATTTATTTTGAAACGGCTACCTACGTCACCGGCCTTCATGACGAACACGGCCGCCTAGATAAACAACGAAATTCCCTCCTTTTACCAAAGTGTTTGGTTCATACAACAATGGCTAACAATAAACAACAATTGATATCCTTTTCCAAGTTTTATAATCAGCATTGTGTTTTTACTTATTATTATCAAGTATAATGCGGTTAAATCTTACGTTGTGATATTACTACATGAATAAAATAAAATATTAAGCATATTAGAACAAACTAGATGTCAAAATATGCTTCCACAGTCAAGATAATCTCCGAAAGCGTGTAAATTGATATATCGTTACGTGATTGGTTGACTGGTATCATGAAGGCTGGTGACGTATGACCCGTTTTTTCCCGCCAAAATATGAAGGAAACTTTCACCCTTATTTTATAAATGAAAATATTCTCAAAATCAAGAAAATAAGATATTTTTGTTTAAAGGAAGGTGGCCTTTACCCAGTAGAACCATAAAATAATGTTATGCAAATTCCCTATTACAAAACAATTTGTTTTCATTCTTTGCAAAATTGATATTATATGTTTGTAGTTTAATATTTGTGTAACTGAACTGTAACTAAAAGCTTAATTGGCAGTGAAACATTTTACAGTTGCTTTCGTGCTCAGATTGTGTTTAAATATATTGTGATATTGAAGCAAGTGTATATTTGACGACGACGTGAGAAACTACTTTGTCTTCTTTAGTGCGTTTAAAAAGTGCAATATACGAGTGTTGGTTACCCTCGCATTAAATAGTCTACTAAATTGACGTAATGTATTGATTTTCATTACCAAAATTTTGTTGTGTAGGCCTACCAAAGTATTAGACTATACAAGTACTTATAATTTAATTACTCGTGGAAAACCTACCCAGGGAGCAATGCATGCCACTCTTCATGTGTCTAACCAGGTATTTTGAACTTGGATAACTGTGAAGAGATTGTCCAAAGTCGGTTTTAAGAGGACTTAAATAAATAAATTCGTTTATAGAGTCAATACCAACTCAGGCACAGAACTGATTTACAGTAGGGGACATAAAATTTAAGGCCGACCTAAGCCAACTCTGTAGGTGCCAAAACCATCGACGAGCGAAACAATGACAATCCCTTGGATTCGCGTCAACGACCGAAGAAATCATAAAAGAAACTTTCTGTGAAACTTGCCTGTAGCGAGATTCGAATCCAAGACCTTCTTAATCGGAGTCTCGCGCTTTTCAATGACAATTTTCAGCCTCGATGATGAATAGAGAAACTATTCACCCCCACCCACACAAAATCACACATCGGACTGATAAATAATCCTTGGGTAAAAAAATATATAAATAAACAAAAGAGGACATTCTTTCAAAAACTTAGCTGCTTCTTCACTGAATAGAAAGCCTACAGTAGTCAAAAAACATTCTCAACCTGATGGTTCATCATGTCATTGTACCTTTTGTGTCACCATCATCGCAGATTATTTGGTGTTGTGGGCGAATGGGCATTGACAGTGGATTAGTTAGTTGACAAAGGTTTTACTTGTTATTCAGAATAGGTGGACACAGCAGAACTCTATTATACTTTGTGGCGACAGAGCAAGTAACAACTTGGGCTTGAACAGGGAAAAGGCAAACATTTACTGCATAAATAGGATCTCTACTAACAATTTTTAACAATAAACCTGTGTCCAGGCAATATGTAGTTTTTCTGTTTGATCATGCCTTCGTGTATATGAATGATGAAGGTGATGTCTTCTTTATATGTTGCTACAGTTTCTGAGAAGATACTTTTGCAATTTGATTAAAACCGATACTCCAATTGCGATGAAATTACCTACCCTACCTGTTAATCACTGTACAACGTTCTATTAGAGTTGCAGGGGTATTTATGAACTGTTACAGGGCACTAAACATAGTAGCATTGAGTATAGAAATGATGGTAGGGAAGAGGAAATAAATTTTGTTCTTGAAGAAACTGCAAGAGAATTTGTTTTCTTCGGATTCAGAAAAAAATTTTTTTTGCATACTCAAAATCGCGGAAAATCTAAGGCGTCGAAATTGACTAAGTATGCATATAAAGTTAAATAAGCAATGCAAATTAAAAATTGATTGTAGACTATATACAAACCTTTGTGCAAATAAGCTTCTATCCAAAGTCCAATATGAACGTAAGAAATTATTTTAGCCGACATTTTTTATTTGTGCATTCCGTCAGTTGATTAAATAAAATAATTTTTTTATTGCATGGAATAAATTTATTTATAACTGTTAATTGAAATTAAATCTTTAACGTCTAAATATCTGATATTTAAAAGAAAAGAAACACTAACAAAAATATAAATTGAAATATAACTAATTAATTGGATGAGCGTAGCGAGCGAAGCGAAGATTCCATTTCACTACACTGGAGAAACAAATCCGGAATGTTTTTTTTCTTTTTTTCGTGTATTTTTGTGTGTCTGTTAGCACGATTCCGGCTAAACCGATACTCCAATTGCGATGAAATTTTGTGGAGGCCTTCAAAATCTCTGGACTTTGAACTGCCACGTTTTCGAGCGCAATCGAAAAATTATTTCTCATGAAAATCTCAATTTTACGATATTTTTCGATTTTCTTGTTTTTTTCTGTTTGTATGTTTGTGTGTTTGTTGATACGATTCCAGCTAAACCGATACTCCAATTTCGATGAAATTTTCTGGAGGCCTTCAAAATCTCTGGACTTAGAACTGCCACGTTTTTTTAGCGCAATCGAAAGATTATTTCTCATAAAAATCGCAATTTTACGATTTATTTTCGATAAAAAAAAAACTTTGACTTATTAACACCTACAGGCTTTTATTTATCAGACTCTAATGATTTTTTTAACAGAACAACAGAAAATCTGCATAACACATGGCAGCTCAATGCACCAATTACGCTCATCCATCTATGTGCCTGAAAAACCGTTTGTGTGAAATCAGCGTCTTGCATAGTAGATGTTAAAACAGCTAGCAGATTCTTGAAAACTCCAAAATGCCACATTCTGGCGATGATGGGGATCCATTTCAAGTACAAAAATCTCACCATTGTGGCTTTGAAGATACAAACGACAATTTAACAATTTAGTTCAGAGAGTCAATTTTGGGATTCAGAAATTCTCCAAACTACTAAAGTGAAAAGCAAAGTTCTAAATAGTTGTTTTGTAGCTCCTTGCACCCATCTCTACTCATAAAAATATATTTATTTTTCTGTTTTTCTTTCCGTGCAATATAATAATATGTAGCTTATTTATAATATGTTTGACAGCCCACACACAGGATTCTCTTGTCATGTTGGCTTCCTAGTAATATTGCTGGGTGATCGTCTAACTGGAACTTTGAAACTAACGAGTTCTAGGAGGACTGACAATCTCACATGCACTGTAAAATTTTCCCGTGAAGCGCCCCCCCCCCCCCCCCGGAATTTTTGATGATCACAAACGAATTAAATGAGTGCACAAACGTGCACAAACGATAGTGCACTTTGACACAATAGTGTGCACCCTGAGGTATCGGTGCGAAATTTATTAATGAAATTACGATATCAGTGTTTCAACACACCTGTGTATTCCACCATACTTCAAGGAAAATGATTTTCTGAAATAACATTAGATGAACGATTTTTTTTACGATGGTACAAATACGATTTTGTACCGATGAAGTTTTCTGTTTTTACCTGTATGTAGACAAATTAAATTGATCCCGCCACGCTCAGACGGCAGACCGAGCCGTGATTGGCTGACACGAGCTACTGTGGCGCATTGACTGTATAGCGCGAAATCCAAGTAAGGGTATTTTCGAAAATTTAAAATTTGTCACTGGAATGAATGCTTTGAAGGAATATTAACTTTATATATTTTATTTCGTAAGTAATCAAATTTTGGATGAGCCCTAATTATTTGAAGGCAATTTTACCTCAATTATGATGAAAAACAAATTTCATACGTTACAAAATATGTGATTTATTTACTTAATGAATTCCAGTATAAGGGGGTGATAATATTTTAGTTACCTTTGGACAGCATTGATTGATTGAACGGAGCTTCATTCTTCTTTATTTGTCTATCTACATACAGGACGAGGGATATATTATGGATCATATATATTTTTTATACACACCTGAATAGTAGGAGTAATTATTTTATTCTTAGTTATAGGAACAGCATTTATAGGATATGTATAACCCCGAGGACAAAAAATATCCTTTTGAGCATTCAACGCAAATATACAGGAAAATAAAGGCAAAATTAAAAGTTCTGTTGACTATCTTCTAATGGAATTTTAAAAAAGAATGCACCATCTCGTAAATCACATACCTTCTCTCATAAACAACATAACGATGTAAATATGATTTACAGACATTTATTAGATTATCACTAGGAAGCTTCGCAAACGCTTTTTCAGGCGCGTTGTTGGATGAGCGTAATTGGTGCATTGAGCTGCCATGTGTTATGCAGATTTTCTGTTGTTCTGTAAAAAAATCATTACAATCGGGTAACGCATGAAGGTGTTATAAGTCAAGATTTTTTTAAAACAAAAAAATCGTAAAATTGCGATATTCAAGAGAAATAATTTTTAGATTGCGCTCAAAAACGTGGTAGTACTAAGTTCAAAGATTTCAAAGGTGTCCAGAAAATTTCATCGCAATTGGAGTATCGGTTTAGCTGGAATCGTGTTAAAAAACACAAAAATACGAACAGTAAATCAAGAAAAACTAAAAAATCGTAAAATTGCGATTTTCATGATAAATAATTTTTAGAATGCGCTCAAAAACATGGTAGTACTAAGTTAAGAGATTTCGAAGGCCTCCAGAAAATTTCATCGCAATTGGTGTATCGGTTTAGCCGGAATCGTGTTAACAAACACACGAAAATACAAAAAAAATTGAAAAACATACCGTTTTTTTTCTCCAGTGTAGTAGAATGGAATCTTCGCATCGCTCGCTACGCTCATCCAAATAATTATGTATAGGGCTGGACAAAAGTGATGACATTTGGGATATTTTGTTGACAAAAAAGGAAAAAGCGGTGTTATATGGTTTAATCCTCAAATCACCGCAGAATTACGGAAGTAATTAAATATGTCAACCACAAAATTGGTAAAAAAAAATCTGACATAAGAAATTTACACATCTCTTAATTAATATGTACTTTATTTTCTAGAAAGGTAAAGTAATAAATTAAAAGCAAATAGTGGCATAGTGCCAAATTTACCAGTACGTATACGTTCCCTCACAGTTGCGAGCTGTAGGGTTCTGGGGCGAAGCCCCAGCCGCCGTTGGCTTTTTTACCTAAGGCGACTTTTTTCCCGACTTTCCGACATAACTTTTGTAATAGTTACTTCATATTACTTGTTAATTATACACCTGTAAAAAGCTTCTATTAAAACCTTTATTTCTCTAAATTTTGAACGTTTTCAACTTTGTTTTTCAAAAGGCACTACATCACCATGATCTTTATGTCAATGTAAAATGTGAACGTTGTAGCCTCATCTGTTTGGTCAGAATCGGTCCAAATGTCACAAAAATATCGTATTAAAAACCGGGGGGAAATCGTAAAAGTACGATTTCTATGAGAAATATTTCATAAAATGTCTCTAAAATCACGACATATATAATTTCAGTGATTTTAAACGTTCCCATAAAGTTTCATCGAGATCGGAGTAGCCGTTTGCCAAATATCACAAAAATATCTTATTAATAAAGTTTATAAAAATCGTAAAAGTACGATAATCTTAAGAAATATTTGATCGATTGTACCCAAAAACGTGGCAAGTCTAAGTTCAGAGAATTCAAAGGTGCCCTCAAATTTTTATCAAGATCGCATATGCTGTTTTCCCGGTAGAGCGCGAGATACCAAACAGACAAAGTGAAATTGAAGTCTTCGCTTTGCTCATCCAATAATTTATGTGTAATGACATAAAACACTGTTCATTTCGAATATTTCCAAAGACTCTTTATTTTATTTTATTTTATTTTTATTTATTTATTTAATGTCTATCCTATTCAGTTATAAAAACGGATTTACAAAGGAGGACAACTAAATAAATCTAATTACATAGATGCAGAAACAACAATAAATTACATTTTCGTAAATATTTGAAATAGTAGCATTACAACAACAATGCATTTAACACAAGAATTTTGGTAACAAATTGAATGATATTATATGCATTTAATGCATGAAATCAAATATAAAAAAGGGTGGAGAATGAAAAGAAAAGAAAAGAAAAGAAAAGAAAAAAAGAAAAGAAAAGAAGAAGAAGAAAAAAAAAACATTAAAAAAGAAAAACGAAAAGAAAAAAACTGATTTATTAGACGATCCCACTCAAACGAATATGAAAATTGAAATTGAAATTGAAGGTCGAAGAATGGAAAAACTTCCAACATAAACATAACGGCCATAAACGTTTCTGCCAACATCATAATACGATGGGGAAAAATGGTGAAGAAAATCAATTATATAAATACACATACCATAATTTGTGGAACATATTTTGTGGGCTGAATGGTTTCTGGTCGTTCTCTTGTTATTTTGTATCATTTTTTTATTATTGGAAGCATTTTGATAAATTTTGATAAAGAATATTGGAAGTTCCTGCTTTTTGGCAAACTTCAAAATTGTTTGAGTGAAATTGTCTAATAAAGAAGGTTTTTTATTTCATTTTTCTTCTTCTTCTTCTTTCTTTTCTTTTCATTCCCCACCCTTTAGTAGTAAAAATCATTTTTTTTAAACTGTCCTCTGTACTGTCTCTAGAATATGAATTTGGATAGAAATATGTGTTTTGACATATTTGGCTTAGAACTAATTAACATGTCCTTTTGTACCAATTTTGTACCCACGTATGTTTTAATTTAATGAATTTAATTAACAATAAAGTTACATAATACAGCTTGTAGCCTTAAAAATTTCGGAGTTTAGTGGAAATCTTAGTAAATTTGCACAATTATTGAGCCTCTAGGTGAAGTAACTCAGAAAAGATTGTTTTGGAATAAGGAGAAAAACTGTTTATAATTAAAATAGTAAAATTGTGTTTCTAGCTTATTTAATTTTTAAAACAAGAAAACGAAAAAAAGGTTGTGGCGCGATCTATCGGTCGTATTTACAACTGTAGTTAAGAGTTTCTTACTCGAAATATTATACGTTGTTCCATTCGTTGACGTATTCCGATCATTACGCCACAAGTTGTAATAGTGTATAACACAAATTATACGTTGTTCCACACTTTGCCATGGAGGCAGTAATGCTGTCAAACTATGGATCAACGTATAATTCCATTATATGTTATTCCACGTATTGTCATTTCCCTCCTATCCCGCCAAGCACTGGAATAACACATAATGGAATAATGTATAAAGGATGTGCTGGAAGACGAGTATACATTGTTCCACTTATTGACAGATTTCAAAGGATGTGTCAAATATATTATATTTAGTTCCATTATATGTTATTCCCATCTTTGACAATTTCATGAATAATGGCAACAACTGGAATAAGGTATAATCATTTTTATATGACTTCTCAATTGCGACGTATAAAATTATATTTGCAGTTTTTATTCAATCGTTATACGGTATTCCAATAGTGGACATCCAGCCTGGATTTGGATTTAATTGGAACAATGTATAACTAATATACTTAAGGTTAATGTTTCCTGAAATACATATTGGAGTTGAGGAATACATTTTTGGAACGGCATTTATGCCTTATTTCTCGTCGAACACGGGATTATACGTTATTCCATTATACGTTATTCATACGCCTCGGGGAGGCGGTGAGTTCCATGTAAACAAGTGTAGGCCTACTCCCAGAGAGTTACTCGCGCGAGCCAACTCGCGCGATTTTCTCAATCGTGTGACCATGGAGTTATAAATAGTACTGGCGTACTGGAGGCGCAGGTGTGTGGTCGGCGGTGTACAAGTTAGCACTTCAAATTGGCAGACATTTTGATTGTTTACTTTGGTAACCAAGGTAACCTAGGGCCTACCACAGTCATGGTAGCAAAGTTTAACCTGCTAGTAGTGGTTATAACAATCAAAATGGCGAATAGGCTCAAACAAACAAATACGATCGTGGACGTGCTGTTCCATTTGAGCTAGACCTCCTTATCATCCAACTCCATGGTGTGACAGCCGCTTAAGTAAAGACACTAACCTCAAGACCAACGAGCCACAAAAAATGTTGCTTACGTCACGCGGGCGGAGAGTTCGATGTTATCACTCCTACTTCCCTGCTTTCTTGTATACATCTCCCTCAACACGGATGGAAACATTTCAATATACATGCAGCGATTAAAGTGAGTTAAAATATTCTAAACATTAAATAAAAAGTAAATAAACCGAATAATAAGCTTTCTAAGCTGCTTTCTTAGAGCCGTGTGAACAGGAGACGGGGCTCGCCTTCTACAACTACCACACTATTCAGCTTACTAAAACTTAGGTTGTAGTGATTTCATGTACCAGTTTATATGTAGGAGATGCGATCACGTTACATGTAAATACCACTTCTACTCTTTAGACACACAACGAATATTTATTAAAATGAAAATTCATCGTTGAGAACTTTGAGAAAGTCTATTTTGTAAAATAATCATATATTCACATTTAAATTCATTTTCTTATTTGTATTTATTGCCACTTTATTTAAAGGTATATATTTTAATTTGTGTGGCTCGTTGGTCCCACTGATCTATCCTTCTTAGATAAACTAAAGATAACTTTAGTTCTGGATCGGACACTTTAGAGGCTTTGGTACGGGCTCGAGTGAAGTACTTTAGTACATTTTGAATCACTCCCAGGTTCTGTTTGCGCTCTCCGATAGATAACTAAATTCGTTTTTTTCTCTCTCGTGCATTTATAGCCCTTTCCATTTAGGCACAGTTTATTTTGGCGAGTCCATATCAAAAGTACATATTTCGTGTGAACAGACGGGACCAACACGGTTAAACAATGCGTGTACGCAGATAGGCGTAGCCTCTCCGAGTTTGCACAACAAATTCCATTTTATGCTAGGAAAAACGTAGACGTGAGTGCTTTTGGAAATTACGAATTCGTATTTTCTGCTGGGTTCGTTAAATTCTCGTGTTATTTTATTGTTGTTCCTAACTTCGTCCAGCCTACAGAAATGCTGTTCGATCGTACTTGCAACGAAGTATATTAAGTGGTATAATAGTTCCCTTCTTTAAAATAACCAATCAATCAGTAGACTAGATTAGAAATAAATAATTATTTATTCCTCTTTGAACGCTGAAACATTTATCCAGACGTATTTTCTATAATTAAACAAAATTTATATTTATTATTCTTCTACAAACAGGTTGTTCACAACCCACAAGTGTCAGGTAACTAAAACTTAATAATAAATAATAAGCTTTCATCACAAATTTTCAATCAATACAAAATACGTTGTACAAATCATTAAATACATGAACAATAACTATAAAATTAAAATTCTACTACTTATACCATAAAAAAAACTTGACTAACAAAAGTAAAAAAAAAAATATATAAAAAAACGAGTGAAAAACCAAAATAAATGAAAAAAATGAGATAATAAAATACAAAACTAGTACTAGGAAGCTTCGCAAACGCTTTTTCAGGCGCGTTGTTGGATGAGCGTGTTTTTTTAAACGAAAAAAGTATAAAATTGCGATTTTCATGAGAAATTATTTTTCGATTGCGCTCAAATTTTACACAAATATATAAATTCATAAAATTGAGGTTCTGTGAAAATATCATTACAATCGGATTAGTATGTTGATGTTATAAGAAGAAGAATTTTATTTAAACGAAAAATGCGTAAAATTGCGATTTTCATAAAAAATTATTTTTCGATTGCGCTCAAATTTTACATTAATATATTAATTTATAAAATGAAGGTTCTGTGAAAAATTTATCGCAATCGGATAAAGCATGTAGGTATTATAAGTCGAAGAATGTTTTGAAAACTAGGAAAACGCTAAAGTCCCGCCGCGTTGATGGATGAGCGTTTTTTTTTTGTAAGTTTTTTGTTTGAGTTTTTTGCGTTTGTTTGCACTTTTCCTTTGCAAGTGCTTTTTGAATGCATTGTAGGTGATTGTAGTCAAGTTTCTATTGTTACTTGTTAATTGGTATTATAAACCTAAAAAAAACTCATATTAAAACCTTTATTTCTGTAGATTCTGGCTAACTTTTTAAACTTTTTCTTTCAAAAGGTACTACATCACCATAACCTTAATGTCGATGTGAAATCTGAACGTTGTAGCCCCACCTGTTTGGTCAGAATCGGCTCAAATGTGACGAAAATATCGCACACAAAATTTAAAAAACTTATATTAAAACCTTTATTTCTATGAATTCTGGCTAACTTTTTCAACTTTTTCTTTCAAAAGGTACTACATCACCATAACCTTAATGTCCATGTTAAATATGAACGTTGTAGCCCTACCCGTTTGGTCAGAATCGGACCAAATGTCACGAAAATATCGCACTAAAAATCGAAAAAATCGTAAAAGTACGATATTCATGAGAAATATTTCTTCGATTGTACCCAAAAACAATACACCTCTAAGTTCAGAGAAAACGGAGGTCCCTTCCAATTTTTATCAAGATCGCATATGCCGTTTGCCCGGGATCTAGCGAACAAACAGACAGAAAAAAACAAAAAAACAAAAAAAACAAAACAAAACAAAACAAAAAAGCACAAAATAAACAAAAAAAAAAAAAAAAAAACACCCGAGCTAAATTTTTTTGGGGGTCAGTGAAATTGAAGTTTTCGCTTCACTCGCTACACTCGCTACGCTCATCAAATAAAAATAATTCGAAAAATTGCGATTTTTATAAGAAATAATTTTTTGATTGCGCTCAAATTTCACACGAATATATTAATTCATAAAATTAAGGTTTTGTGAAAAAATCATAACAATCGGATAGAGCATGTAGGTGTTATAAGTCGAAGAATTTTTTTTTTAAATCGAAAAAATTGTAAAATTGCGATTTTAATGAGAAATAATATTTTGATTGCGCTCAAAAACGTGGCAGAGTTTAGAGATTTCGAAGGCGTCCATAAAATATCATCGCAATTGTAGTTTTGGTTTATCCGGAATCGTGTGGACAAACACACAAAAATACAAAAAAAAGAAAAAAAAAGAAAAAAAAAACATTCCGGATTTTTTTCTCTATTGTAGTGAAATGGAATCTTCGCTTCGCCCGCTACGTTTGCTACGTTCATCCAAAAACGATGATAACAGTGATAAGTGAGTCATATTGGTAAACAGACACAAACAGCTGCTTTAAATGAATAAAGTTTAAGTTACCGGAGTAAAAACCAGACAGAACACAGAAGTTACTTCCAAACTATAACTTGTATTTCTGCATTCGTTTGTAAGAGGGCGGTTAAATGAATCAGTAATGCAGCGTTGAGTTTAAAACTTTTCGAGTATTTTTTGTCGTAAATAATTTACTTTCAGCTCGGGTGAATTATGGTTATTCTCATCAACAACAGCATAATGATGAATGAAATCACAATTATGTATTTATTATTAAAATTATGTCAGTACATTACATTTAAATTGCGACAGTCATGAGAGTATCGGTCGACTGCTCTCAAAAACAGAGTTTGACCGAGAGCAGTTTCCCATAGGTGTATTATACTTCTATATATAATGTCACTAGCGTAAGAGGTATGAATATAAATTATTTGATGTAGTTATAAACACATGTTTTATAATATGGTTTACATTTAGATAATGATAATAGAAAAACGTTAAAAATTAAAGGAATAACATTAATTTGTTAATAACGATTTGTTTCAAGGATACAGATTAATGATTAAAATAAACAAAATAAGAAATATCAATCTAACTACCTAGGTCGAGATAGAGATTTAATTGATTTATAAATGCACTTTTTCTTTAAAAAAATATAGAATTTACATTAATGATTTCGTATGTAATTCACTTGATTCCTTATGAGATTTAAATACATGGTGTATTTTGAAAGTTAGAATGTGGTTGGTTTCTCCGTACAATTAAATCCTTAATTTTGAAAACATTAATTACAAAAGGCTCATAATAAATAATATAAATTTATTTCAAAACTGATGTTTTTTACGGGTCATTGGGTGGCAAGCCACCATTATACACAAATATAAATTATTATTAAACGATAGAGCGGAGCGACTGAGTGTCTCCATTCAACTCAAACGGCCCTCATTCTGTGATTCTGTGTGTCTGTCTGTCTATACGTCGAAAATCAGCCGAACCGCTGAACAGATTGCACTGAAATTTTAAACAGACATCCGGTACGAGTTTACTGAGAACTGTTAACAAAATCAGCTAGATCCATTGCGATTTAAGCCTACATTAATAAAATGTGATTTTTAAAAATATCTGGGGTTCGATGCCCGTTAATTAGGACTTTTTTTTATATTTTTACACCCACATTATTTTTGAGGGGTGTTGTTAGATGGGAAATAAAAATTAGGTAATTTTGTTTTATCTTGGAAATTTGTTAATGTTTCACGCTAATACGTTTCGAACACGATTCGCATTTTGAATGTTAGGGAAACGCCAAAGTCATTGTTAAACGAGTGACTGAGCCAAGTGTTGAGTACCCGGGAACACCCCATTTCCTCCCATATACCCAAGGCTGGATCTAGCCCAGTATGGGGAATGATACCGGGTACTATACACATGGCGCTCACTCACTCGTTTAACAACGATTTTGGCGTTTCCCTAGTCTAGTTGTCTTCATATTTGACGCTGCATAACAAATATGTAACCGGCGTCTGAAGTAAATCAAGGGGTATCGTTGTATCTATAATACCAAGCCCTTGACTTAATTTACTTCTGACACCGGGTGTACATACCTGTAAATATTTCATATAATAGACAAATATTGAATGTCGATAGGTTAAGCCTACTTTTTGCCGAATCATATTTTGTAAGTGGTACAAAACATACGGAATAAATCATTCTTAAATTCGTAGAGGCAAATAATGTGTATCTTGTTGGGTAGATACATTTAACTTTGCGAGTAGAAATCTATGAAATCAGCTCTTCGTGTTCTCTGTTTCTTTTGTGCACAGAATAATATTGTTTGAATAATCAGCATAATTCAACATGGTAATTTTCATATCACCCTTGATGTTTTGTTTGTATATTCAAATGTACAATTCACAAAATTTACATTCAAACCTTTGTCATTTTGAGGTAATGTTTAATTTATTATCAACCATTACTTCGACGTAATGAATATGAATTATTTCTCAGGGTTTCTCGCATTGAATTTTAAATCAACTTGTTCCAAATTAGCGCGGCGAACGAATCAATCTAGTCAGTCATTTCAATTCAATCAAAACAGCATTAAATCAAGCTGTTAAAACATGCACATTAAATTAAACCGACTGGTCCTCGGAGCGTCCATACAGTAACATGACGAGAACGCAACGGCTGCTTTTGTTTACGAGGACGACTCTGCTGACATCGGGTGGAGGGGTCGTTCAGTAAGGGCCGAATGCAACTTGGTGATGAGACTGTATGCGTTAGGTGGTGTCATTGAGACTATAACATGGTGTCAATCTGATTAGGAAGTGCTTTCACTGTTTCTAGAAAATTGGTCCCTTCAATTTCCGATAAGATTACTGACAGGAGACCCAAGGAGTTCTGGTAGTGGCAATTTAAAAATGTGCTGACAATCAGTGTCAAACAGACTTTAGAAGTGTTGACAGTATTGGGGAATCTTATATAGCCGGTGAGGGCTGATCGTTTTCAAAATTGGGTCAGCAGCCCCAAGATAGCGATCGTTGTGCAAGTGTAGGGTTGGCATTGTTGATGTAGCTAGCAATGCAGTTTTTTCTGTAAACTGTAGGCAAAGTTTTATCCTTTCGTCGGGTCAGGGGTTTTGATACAGTTTAACCGTTGACGCCAATTATTTCAAACATGTCAACGCTTTGTAAAGCTGGACAGCGAGCACAATTGTTAAAATGTTAGGTGAATCATCAAAGCCATGTTCAATTTAACTCAAGGTTTAGTTTGCTTGAGATGTTGATGGATTTATTTTATTGTAATTTACCTGTCCCCTGACAAGACAGGTCGGCCAGTGTAGGGCGCGCGATATAGCGTTCGAAAGCCGGAATATTAAATGTAAATATATCAGAATTCGAAACACTAAAATTAATTTGGTTTCATTAGTATATTTTCATTTTAATAAATTGCATGTTTAATCAGTTAATTAATATGAAAAAGTGAATGAAAACAATAATTTCAAAAACAATTTATTCTAGGACATGTTTTTTTATCCGCTTACACGTTATGTACAATTTACTTATAAACTCATATCACGATTATTTTATCGTATGTTTCCTATTAGCTACCGGTTTTTATCAATAATTTATTGTATTAATTAATAAAGGAAGACATAGTCAAAAATAAATTTACGTACGTAGTATGGGTTTATAAAAACGCAGTCCTAGAACCTTCTTCGTGGAACTACTTACTGTTTACAATAACTTGTGTGTGCGTGCGTGTGTTTAAAGGGGTATTTAACCGCTAAACTCAACAAATATAGGCCTATTTCATTCAGGCTACCTAGTAATGAATTAAGCAATTAACAGATAAATTATTGGGGCCACCATGACCTCTCAAAAAATTGTCAAACATGACATTTTTCTAGCTAGGTCCCATCGGCAAAAATCCCCCATAATAAATGACGTGGGGACGATCTTTATGGATACTCCGTGGCCCGTGGCTTTGGAGGATTTTGATGAAAAAAATATTGGCCATTATGACGTACTCTACAGCCTTTTCTGTAAATTTCCTGTATTTTTTTTTTAAATTTGGGCAAGTAGTTCGGTCAAAATATGTTGATTTACAAGATGGGGTGTGATTTTGGAATGCATATTTTTGCGTGTTTGAGGGTATATTTGGGCACAGTTTCAAGACACGATGTTTAAAAGGAGCATTTTAGATTGGTACTTTGCTCTAAGATCTATGTGGACCAAAAAAGAAGCAGGTTAAAGCCGATTTAAGAAATTTGCCAAAACACCAATTTTCGCTAAATTTCTGGCTCCAAAAAATTGAAAAATTCGTTTCAAATCAAAGTTACTAGATATAATTTTTTAAACGGTCATTTAAGTGTAGTATTGTGCTATAGATCACGTGGTAAAAAATTTTTTTTTGGGTTTTTAGCCCCTTTAATTGATTAAGAGGATGACTGAAAACTTCCTCCTTCTAACATTTTTTTAAAACTACTTTGGTCTTGTTTTCTGTCGTCAATCATATAAAAAATAGATGACCAATAACATTCACCGGCCATATTGGGTAACAATAGAAATAATAGTAATAATAATAATGGTATTGTTAATATTTTAATGCAATTCAGAAGATAAAAATCCATCCCGACCGGAGTTCGAACCCGGGTCTCCCACATTCCAGGTAGGCTCCTTAGCCAACTAGACCACCGAGACGGTAACTTTTTTGTCCCCCGGGTGGGATGGATTTTTTATCTTTTGAATTGTACTAGGAAACGCTCAGTTGGACGCGTTAATAAGCGAGCACGTGCTATAGCTAGACCCACATTGCACTTTTTTTTTAATTTTTAAGTTTGCGACGTCTCTCTGCACGGGGCCATCTTTCCAATATTATTTATTATTGTAAAGGTATTTGGGTAAACCCGTCGGTAAACCTTCACTTTGTGGATAAAATCCACTGACATCTAGAGGACCTTGACATCATTTCTTTGGGTTGGGTCTTGCTTCCTCGATAGTATTTTGATTACTTCTAGGTGGCAGTGCATAGTGACCAGAATTCTCGTGCGACTTTTCGTTGCCATGGTAACGTTACTTTTGTTTAAATGTAATTTCTATCTACACTACTTGACCGATTTAGCTGAAAATTTGTAAAATAGGAGAGAATGTTGTTCTTATTGACTCTGCAAAATTTCATAACGATCGGAACATTTATTATTATTATTATTATTATTATTATTATTATTATTATTATTATTATTATTATTATTATTATTATTATTATTATTATTATTATTATTATTATTATTGTTATTATTTTTAAACCAACGATCGGATTTTGTTCAAAAACTATACAGCAACCCGCATAGGTGGTATGTACATGTGTGCAAAATTTCAGGTCGATCAGAGAAACGGTGCGACCTGTACAGAAGCAGTAACAGAAAAAAACGAAAAAACAAAGAAAAAACAGACATTCGAGCCATAAGTCAAGTGAAGACGCTCGCTACGCTCGCTCAATAATCTTCCTCAAGAAATACTCCATTTAAAGTTTGACCTCAACAACTACTTCCTGGAGAAATCATAAATTTATTCCTTAGACGAAGATGAATTCTTAAATCCCTCCACTTTAGTTTTGTCACGTATGTACTTACAAAAATACTAAATACTAGGAAAACGTTAAAGTCCCGTCGCGTTGTTGAGCGAGCACCGGTACGTGCAACACGACCCGAGTACGACATTCCCATAATGTTACATACCAATAAGTCTTTATAGTCTTGACCGATTTAGCTGAAAATTTGTAAAATAGGAGAGAATGTTGTACTTATTGACCCTGCAAAATTTCATAACGATCGGAACATTTTTTTAATTTTTTTTTATAACCAACGATCGGATTTTGTTCAAAAACTATACAGCAACCCGCTAGGTGGTATGTAAATCGGAGAGGCGGTGCGCCCTGTATCGAAGCAGTAACAGAAAAAAAAACAGACAAGACGCTCGCTACGCTCGCTCAATAACAAATAATACTCTGCTTCCTCGATAGTATTTTGATTACTTCTAGGTGGCAGTGCACAGTGACCAGAATTCTAGTGAGACTTTTCGTTGCCATGGTAACGTTACTTTTGTTAAATTGTAATTTCTATCTACACTACTTAAGAGGGTATGCTGAGGCTAGAACGGAGGCGAGTTTAAGCGCTCAGCTTTCTGGATTTTTTGGGTAAACGGTTTATAACACCATTATCAAATTTCACATAACGTTAAAAGAATAAATCTATGTTTTCCATTAAGCGTATTCCTTAATTCATTCATTGATTTTGAATTAAAATTTAGTGAAATCACCAAAATGTACTCAAATTTTTGGTCAAATTTGGGAATTTATTCCAAGTGTACAGATTTTTTTAACTCAAATTTGCATAATGAATAACAACGTATAAATCCATGTGAACGCGCTGGTCAATTTGGTTTTATCGTAAGATAAACGGTTTGGTGGGAAATTTCCAGAAATTGTAATCCATGTTTTGGATTTCCCATTTTTTCACGTTTTGGACTTATGTCTCGAAAATCGCAATGGATCTTTAAGGCTTATTTTGTGCAACCAATTACGGATACTAGGAAAACGCTCAGTTGGACGCGTTGTTGAGCGAGCACCGGTACGTGCAACATGACCCGAGTACGACATTTCCATAAGGCCCACCACACAGTGTAGGCCTAACTGGATATTGACATTGTACACTATACTATTCCAACATCTTTGCAATGTACTAATTGACGTCATGCCTTCTAAAGTGTATCTTTGTATCTTCACTGCCTCCTTCATTTTTAACATCATTTTTCGAATTATGATTACCAATAAGTCTTTAAGGTCTTGACCGATTTTGCTGAAAATTTGGAAAATAGGAGAGAATGTTGTACTTATTGACCCTGCAAAATTTCATAACGATCGGTACATTTTTATTTTTTTTATTTTATTTTTATTTTTTATAACCAATGATCGGATTTTGTTCAAAAACTATACAGCAACCCGCCTAGGTGGTATGTACATGTGTGCAAAATTTCAGGTCAATCAGAGAAACGGTGCGACCTGTATCGAAGCAGTAACAGAAAAAAAAAACAAAAAAACAAAAACAGACATTCGAGCCATAAGAGTCAAGTGGAGACGCTCGCTACGCTCGCTCAATCAATATAATAGTACTTTATTAACATCCATTCAAAATTTGGTAATGATATTACCAACCGTTCAGCAGAAATCATCAACACCTGTTTGCGCGCATTTGAGTTGGGCCAAGCTCTGCGTACCCTCTTAAGGTCTTGACCGATTTAGCTGAAAATTTGCAAAATAGGAGAGAATGTTGTACTTATTGACACTGAAAAATTTCATAACGATCGGAACATTTTAATTTTTTAATTTTTTAATTTAACTTTTAATTTTTTATAGCCAACGTTTGGATTTTGTTCAAAAACTATACAGCCACTCGCATAGGTGGTATGTACATGTGTGAAAAATTTCAGGTCGAACAGAAAAACGGTGCGACTTGTACCGAAACAGTAACAGAAAAAAAACAGACATTTGGGCCATAAGAGTCAAGTGGAGACGCTCGCTATGCGCGCTCAATTAAACTATTAACAATTCCACCAACTGGAGTGTTTCCCGACTGAAAAAAATCAATAACTAATGGTATAGTAAAAATGCAGGAGAGTTATTGGATGAGCGTAGCGAGAGTAGCGAGCGAAGCGAAGATTCCATTCTACTACACTGGAGAAAAAAATTCCGGAATGTTTTTTTTTCTTTCTGTCTTTCTTTCTTTCTTTCTTTCTTTCTTTTTTTTGTATTTTTGTGTGTCTGTTAGGTGCTAAACCGATAATCCGATTGCGATGAAATTGTATGGAGACCTTTGAAATCTCTGAACTTAGAACTGCACCGTAGGAAAAATTGATCAAAAAATTATTACTCTTGAAAATCGCAATTTTTACGATTTTTTCGTTTTTCTTTTTTCTTTTTTGTTTTTGTTTGTATTTTTGTGTGTTTGTTAACACGATTTCGGCTAAACCGATACTCCAATTGCGATGAAATTTTCTTGAGACCTTTGAAATCTTTGAACTTAGAACTGCCACCTTTTTGAGCGCAATCGAAAAATTATTCTCATGAAAATCGCAATTTTACGATTTTTTTCGTTTTTCTTGTTTTTTCTGTTTGTATTTTTGTGTTTGTTAACGCGATTCCAGCTAAACCAATACTCCAAAAATATTTCCCATGAATATCATACTTTTACGATTTTTTTCGATGTTAAGTGCGATATTTTCGTAATATTTGGGCCAATTCTGACCAAACGGGTGGGGCTACAACGTTCATATTTCACATGGATATTACGGTAATGGTGATGTATTGCCTTTTGAAAGAAAAAGTTAAAAAAAAAAGTTAGCCAGAATCCATAAAATAAAGGTTTTAATATGAGTTTTGTTTAGGTTTATATTTACAATTGACAAGTAACAATAGAAACTTGACGACAATCACATACAATGCATTTAAAAAGCACTTGTAAAGGAAAAGTGCTCCTAAACAAACTAAAAACTTTCAAAAAAGCTCATCCATCAACGCGGCGGGATTATTGTAGGTGATTGTTGTCAAGTTTCTATTGTTACTTGTTAAATTGTTATTATAAACCTAAAAAAACTCATACTCAAACCTTTATTTATATGGATTCTGGCTAACTTTTTCAACTTTTTCTTTGCTGAGCGAGCACCGGTACGTGCAACACGACCCGAGTACGACATTCCCATAATGTTACATACCAATAAGTCTTTAATAAGGTCTTGACCGATTTAGCTAAAAATTTGTAAAATAGGAGAGAATGGATAAAATCCACCGCCATCTAGAGGACCTTGACATCATTTCTTTGGGATAACTATTTTAACTCTTTGATAACAAAATAATACACTGCTTCCTCGATAGTATTTTGATTTCTTCCAGGTGGCAGTGCATAGTGACCAGAATTATCGTGTGACTTTTCGTTGCTATGGTAACGCTACTTTTGTTAAAATGTAATTTCTATCTACACTACTTAAGGTCTTGACCGATTTAGCTGAAAATTTGTAAAATAGGAGAGAATGTTGTATTGACCCTGCAAAATTTCATAACGATCAGAACATTTTTATTTTTTTTATGTTTTTGTTTTTTTATTTTTTTATTTTATTTTTTTAACGATCGGTTTTTGTTCAAAAACTATACAGCACCCCGCATAGGTGGTATGTACATGTGTGAAAAATTTAAGGTCGAACAGAGAAACGGTGCGACCTGTATCGAAGCAGTAACAGAAAGAAAAGAAAAACCAAACATTCGAGCCATAAGAGTCAAGTGGTCAAGTCGCTACGCTCGCTCAATAATTGTTTTGTTCCTGTATGAAGATTAACACATCGTTTTAGCAATACGGAATATAGTCTTCGTGGGTGTGAGCGTGTGGGTGTCTAGGTGCCAAGGGAGAAATTGCACTTCATTATAGTGTACTGTATTTACATTTTTGTTTTAGATGCAAATTATCTAATATATTACATTTTCATTTACTTCCGTAATTAATATTCCTATTTTAATGTATGTAGAATACAAATTAGGGATATATTTATGTGCTTTACCTTTGTTCAAAGGACTAACATCTAAACCACGGTGCTATGTTACTTCTATTACATTCCCTTCCCTCGCGTCATTATACGGTGTAAATTAATTCCCGCTCCTCCGTTGACAAGGTTTGCGTGCCGAGGTACTTCCACATTACGTGCTTTAATTACCGGATTCAAAGTGCTTGACTAGAAAGACATTCGACTATTAAGAGCTGCATTCTCGCGGAAATATGTCTCGCCAGACTCATAACTCGCCGGCGGAGATGTTTAATTAACAGTTGTGCGGTGGTGGACCAACTGCGCTTTGTAATCAAGTTGTACGTTGTCATGAAAGTGATATAACTTTATAGTTCATGTCAACCTGGACGGAGGAATGAACGGCTTCGTTTAACTAAGACAATAACTCGAGGTTAACTCGTGTAACTAAGTATCGTAATTGATAAGTTAAGTTGAGATTCAGACAAGATAGGGTTGTAAATCCGCATATAAAAGCCCGATAAACTTGCTTGAGAGCTGTCTTCATGAGTCTGCACCGAGGTCCTTAGGCCACGCGTGGCTTGATCGTAATATCTAGATTGCTCGTACCTCATGTTCTTGTTGCTTTAGAAGGTTCCAGCGCTAAACTTATCGTGAAGTTAAAACGTTTTATATTAAATGTGTAAAATTGAATAAATTTTAAGAATCTACACTGAACAAAACATAAATTGTTTTTCGATTGAGTCAATCATACTAATTATATTCAATATTAACTTTTGAAGATTTGAGTTATTTTAGCTGAAAGTTTTGAATCGTTTTGCTTTTTAAGTGAATTTTTTTTTTGCTATTTATGAACCAGTATTTTTCATAATATAAAACCAATTTCTTATGCTGTTCGTACCAACATCGTGAATGGTTACTTATTTATTGCAAAGTAAAACATAAATTTTATTCGTAAGTTTAATAGCATGTTCAAGTAAACCTAAAGAAGGATCTACAACAGCTTCAGATTTCTAAACTTTTCGCCGAGTAAATTGGATTCATGTCAGTAGGATTTATACATCGTTCAACTGTTTTTTTAAGTTTCGTGTTCATAGCAAAGAATGCAATTACGTTCTATCATAAAAAAAACTGCTTGTTATTCGTGTAATTAAATATCCCAAGCATACACATTCTTGAAAAAAACAAAGTAAATCTTTCACACCACTCATAAGAATTGAGATCTTACAGAAAGTCCAAGCTTACTACACCCTTCTACATTTGCTTACGACATAAAATTACTTCTCTCCGAGACTTTATCATTGCATAACTTGTCAAATTTTAATTTAAATCTATTTTAATATGTTGTCATTTAATGTAATAGCACGAAAGTAAGCAGAATTTAATCGAAATCCTCGTTGTCTGCGCACACAGTGTTATGAAATTAGATTTCACTTGTTACGCGTTTCTTATACTCTCCACCTGAGCGTTCCCTAGTCCCTACCATTCGCTTTCACCAAACTCGGCACGTAAACGAACAAATGTTTGCTCAATGTGCCAGACAGAGCGCAACTATGGTTCAAGTTAATTGATGCTAAATGCCGATTCACCAGTTTAATATCTGTACAATCCTGGCGGTTAACAAATTAGCTGTATCTGACACTAAACACGTACATAAAGGCCAAGTACAAAGGAATAATGTATTCACAGAATATTTAATTTTATGATCATATTTTGTTTTATTAGTCAAAAGTGAATGTTTATTGTTGGATGAGCGTAGCGAGCGAAGCGAAGATTCCATTTCACTACACTGGAGAAAAAAATCCGGAATGTTTTTTTTTTTTTTTTTCTTTCTTTTTTTTTGTATTTTTGTGTGTCTGTGAACACGATTCCGGCTAAACCAATACTCCAATTGCGATGAAATTTTATGGAGGTCTATGAAATCTCTGAACGAAGAACTGCACGGGGGGAAAAATCGATCGAAAAATTATTTCTCATGAAAATCGCAATTTTACGATTTTTTTCGATTTTTAACAAAATTCTTCGATTTATAACACCTGCATGCTTTGTCCGATTGTAATAATTTTTTCACACAACCTTTATTTTATGAATTGATATATTCGTGTGAATTTTGAGCTTTATCGAAAGATAAATTTCTTTAAACTAGGAAAACGCTTAAGTCCCGCCGCGTTGTTGGATGAGCGTAATTGGTGCATTGAGCTGCCATGTGTTATGCGAATTTTCTGTTGTTCTGTGGCAAAATCATTACTAAGTTGAAATTTTTTTAAATTAAATTAAATTAAATTAAAAATTAACCTAATTTTTTAATTTTTTTTTTAATTAATCGTAATTGTTAAAAAAATCGTAAAATTGCGATTTTTATAAGAATTAATTTCTCGATTGCGCTCAAATTTTACACTAATATATGCATTCATAAAATAAAGGTTCTGCGAAAAAATCATTACAATCGGATAAAGCATGTAGGTGTTATAAGTCAAAGAATTGTTTAAAAAAAGAAAAAAAACTGTAAAATTTCGTTTTTCATGATAAATATTTTTTCAATTGCGCTCAAATTTCACAAAACTATCTAAGTTCATAAAATAAAGGTTCTGTGCAAAAATCTTTAAAATCGGATAAAGCATGTAGGTGTTATTAGTCGAAGAAATTTTTTTAAAATCGAAAAAAAATCGTAAAATTGCGATTTTCACGAGAAAAAAAATTCCAATTACGCTCAAAAACGTGGCAGTTCTAAGTTCAAAGATTTCGAAGGCCTCCATAAAATTTCATCGCAATCGGAGTATCGGTTTAGCCGGAATCGTGTGGACAAACAGACAAAAAAGAAAAAAAAAGAAAAAAAAAAAAAAAACATTCCGGATTTTTTTCTCCAGTGTAGTGAAATGGAATCTTCGCTTCGCTCGCTACGCTCGCTACGCTCATCCAAAAATCGCAATTTTTTTGAATTTTTTTGATTTTCAAATTTCTTTGGCTTATAGCACCTACATGCTTTATCTGATCGTAATGATTTTTTCACAGAACCTTAATTTCATGAATTTATATATTCGTGTGAAATCTGAGCGCAATCGAAAAATTATTTGTTATGAAATTCGAAATTTTACGATTTTTTTCTTTTTTTAAATTACGAATAATAAAAAAAAAAATAAGTTTATTTTTTATTTAATTTAAATTTATTTAAAAAAAAATCAACTAAGTAATGATTTTTTCACAGTACAACAGAAAATCCGCATAACACTTAACAACTCAATGCACCAATTACGCTCATCCAACAACGCGGCGGGACTTAAGCGTTTTCCTAGTTTTAAAATACAATTATCGGTATTATTGGATGAGCGAAGCGAAGACTTCAATTTCACTGACCCCTCAAAAAATTTAGCTCCAATGTTTTTTTTTTTTCTGTCTGTTTGTTCGCTCTTTACCGGACAAACGGCATATGCGATCTTGATGAAAATTGAAGGGGACCTTCGAAATCTCTGAACTTAGACTTGCTACGTTTTTGGGTACAATCGAAGAAATATTTCTCATGAATATCGTACTTTTACGATTTTTTTCGATTTTTAGTGCGATATTTTTGTGACATTTGGGCCGATTCTGACCAAACGGGTAGGGCTAGAACATTCATATTTCACATGGACATTAAGGTAATGGTGATGTATTACTTTTTGAAAGAAAAAGATGATAATGATAGCCAGAATCTATAAGAATAAAGGTTTTAATATAAGTTTTTTGAGGTTAATAATAGCAATTAACAAGTAACAATAGAAACTTGACAACAATCACCTACAATGCGTTCAAAAAGCACTTGATAAGTAAAGAGATCCCACGCAAACTTAAAACTTACAAAAAAGCTCATCTATCAACGCGACTAAAAAAAGCATTTGCGAAGATTCCTAGTGTTAAGATCATACACTTTTTATAGTCATAGGTATACACTGTCAATTTAATACTAACCATTAATTTTCTTTCAAATTAAACCTAACGTTTCTTTTAGACGAAAGAGACTCCTAACTGATCAATTATTTTTCTCCGATATCACATTGTCATTTAAATGCAAGATTGCCTACAAATTAACATTTTTACTTTAAATTCCCTGAATTACAAACATCGCAGCCTTAGTTCATCTCTTTGTAAAACAGTGTCTGCTCCACACTACGACATGGGTATAGTGTTGGACGACACAGCTTCGCCTGTCCGCTCCTCGCATCACCTGGACTCACAAACTCATCCATCGAGGTTTTGAAGTTGAGAAAACATCACCGGGCTAATGAGATCGGACAATGAAAAACTCGTCGCGTTCCCTCATCGGAAAAGCACTTTAAACTCAAGCTCAACTAGGAAACCATTATCCATCCTTGCCGCCCACTCAGGGTCAGACGAGGAATAATTAAATGTTTTTCAGAGGCATCGTTAATTTCCTCGGACCTACGCTAAACGTCAGAGACGCGAAATCCATCAAGCTATTTCGACTGACTTATCATAATAAAGTTTCCAGACCCCACCCACGCAAACCGATGTTTCAAAAACTTAACTGTAATCTTTATGAAACAGCAATTATTAATGATGCGGTCCAAATTAACGTATTTTTCTACATTTTCAAAATAGACGCAATAAATAGTGGATTTTCTAAATAAATCTTGTATTATTTGGTGGAGGTGCCGGGTCCAAAGACATTGGTTATTCTAAATGAATCTTGTATTATTTGGTGGAGGTGCCGGTTCAAAGACATTGTTATTCTAAATAAATCTTGTACTATTTGGTGGAGGTCCAACTGGTCCAACGACATTGTTATTCTAAATAAATCTTGTTCTATTTGGTGGTGATCCTAAAGAGAAAATAAGGTTTCAAGACTTACATTGACTTACTTTTGTCTGTTGTTGTACATTATAATGAATTTGCAAGATACTCGAAAAAATATCAAAAGCACATTCAACATTGTTCGAAAGTTTGGAATGCGCTTTGTTTTCGAAGTTTAGAATTTGATCGACGCGTCAACGTAATGAATACCAATCTATGCACAATGCCGCGTCGTTGAGTTGATGTGTTGAGTGGAATGATTGACGGCCGAAATGCAATGTCACACACACACATGATATGCCAAATAAAAAACAGAATGTTATACTCGAGTCAGAATTTGGCAGCCTTAATATCCGTAGCACTGCCTGTGTGATGTGAGCTATGTACTAGGAAAACGCTTAAGTCCCGCCGCGTTGTTGGATGAGCGTATATGGTGCATTGAGATGCCATGTGTTACGCGGATTTTCTGTTGTTCTGTGAAAAATTCATTACTTAGTCGAAGATTTTTTTGAATTAAATTAAATTTTAAAAAAATTAACCTAATTTTTTAATCAAACTAAATTAAATAAAAAATTAACTTAATTTTTTAATTAATCGTAATTTTTAAAAAAGAAAAAAATCGTAAAATTGCAATTTTCATAAGAAATAATTATTCGATTGCGCTCAAATTTAACACGAATATATTAATTCATGAAATGAAGGTTCTGTAAAAAAATCATTACAATAGGATAAAGCATGTAGGTGTTATAAGTCAAAGAATTGTTTTAAAAAAAGAAAAAAACCGTAAAATTACGATTTTCATGAGAAATAATTTTTCGATTATGCTCAAATTTCACACGAATATCTTAATTCATAAAATTAAGGTTCTGTGAAAAAATCATTACAATCGGATAAAGCATGTAGGTGTTATAAGTCGAAGAAATTTTTTAAAAATCGAAAAAAATCGTAAAATTGCGTTTTTTATGAGAAAAAATTTTCCGATTGCGCTCAAAAACGTGGCAGTTCTAAGTTCAGAGATTTCGAAGGCCTCCATAAAATTTCATCGCAATCGGAGTATCGGTTTAGCCGGAATCGTGTTAACAAACACACAAAAATACAAAAAAAAAAAAAGAAAAAAAAAACATTCCGGATTTTTTTCTCCAGTGTAGTGAAATGGAATCTTCGCTTCGCTCGCTACGCTCATCCAACAAGCCGATTAGAAACGAATAGATGTATTACTGAGTATCCGAGACGAAGGTATGTGACGTAATTTAGTCCATTTTTTTATCCAGATGTGGGGCTGGATTGGGTAGTTTTCAGAATTTAGCTATTACTATTAAGTTTTTATGCGAATTGTGCCCATCGTGAGTACCGACAATGTTTCAGTTTTAAGGGGTAATAACAATTTTCACGAGCGACTGCGAGAGTTTATTTCTTAAACGTCGTTGTAAAGTTATGACCGACGTAAAACACGATGTCTTATGTCCGTAGATTTACTCAAATTATTATCGAGTAATAAAATATGTGTTGTTTATAATGACGATTTCCTATGTTTTCCAGAATTCACGAAGTGACAGTTTTATACTTTATCTCTTTGTTACATAATTTCGGTTAGAGCAATAATGTGATTTGATAGCGGTTCAACCTCTTGTAGGTGTCATGTTTCTACTTACGACATTAAAATTACAAAATTATTCTAAAGTGATACAAACATATCTGTAGGGTTTTCATGTTTTTGGACCAGTGATGTCACGTGTACTGAGAACATATTTTTTTCTTAAAAAGATGATGATTTGTTGGATTTTTAAAAAGTTAAAAAAAAAATTGAATCGTATGAAAACATAGAAACATCAAATTTCGGGACTTCCAAAAATTTCGTTTGCATATTGTGGGTTTGTTTTGAACTCGTCAACAAATTGAAACAGAAAAATTGCAAGGAAAAATCTTATTTCAGTAACAAAACTCAAATTTAAATTTATTTAATTTTCTGACCAATTCAGAATTCAAATTGGTGCAGCACTTTATATTTCTTAAAGATCAGTGGACAATTAAAAAAAATGTAAACAAAGTTTTAAAAGTTACATTTTTAGTAGTGTAAAGCAGTAAATAACATTAAAGCCCTACAAATTTGCTTTATAAAAAGTTCCCACAAGGGAATAATGTGGCCACCCAGAGTTGTGACATTTTCAACTGCCTTTCGCTATAGACTACATTTTCTGTTATGTAGTTTTCCTCGGTCTTAAACATGCAATATTGTTTTATTGATCAATAATTTTGTATTATTACCCTGTGTCGCCCTGTCTCACATTAGGGAATTTGGGTCATACGCAATCAAGATCTGCTACAGTGATGAATAACTCTTCCTGAATAGTTAGTGTAACTTACATAAGTACTTGAGTAATGCGGTTACATTATGGTTCATACATCGCGTTCTCACCACCCACTTAAACCAGTTGGTGTCAGTTGGTACGTGCTAGAATTACGCTCGGTGCGATAAGAAGTTATACCTCAACGTTCTTAAATAGGTTATCTCACTATAAGTTAATAAACTGATGATGTTTTAGAAGTGAGTTGGAGATAGAGATCCGAGATCCTAGAAATGAAATATTACCGTTGAAATTACAGTTAGTCAAAAAGGAGTAAGAGCTAGTAGATGTGACAAATAATTACTCTACTTGTCTTCATCTTAGTTTCTAGTAGTGGTGTGTTCGGTGTGGATTAACAATTATTCATTAATCTAACTAATTACACTTCAGGCAATTGCTTTCAAGTACAGAATACAGTGATGTTATATACATTGACAGTGATTAGATATTATTTTGCCTGGAAATATCAAACTATTGCCATAGGCATAGAGGAACAGTGAGATAGAGATGTGAAGTCACAATTTATCATCTTTCATTTTTAATACTCGTATCTTGAAGAAACTCCCCCATAGAGTAGTGGGTGCTTTTATAAGCTAGTTATTTTCTTAGTTATCTTCGAAATGTTATTAAGGCTATTCCAACCGCGTTTTCTATTTTCCAAATTGTACAAATCAAAATATAGTGAATGGCTTTGAAAACATGGCTATTTTAGAAAATCAAAAATATTTTTTCATTTTATTCAATTTTTCTGATCCGGTACACGGCCAATATAGCCACCCTCAAAAATAATTCAAACTTCAATTCGCCAGGGCACACCATTCACGTAGGGTGTTGTGCTTTTGTGACATTAATTTCAACTGTTTTTCTTTGGACTGACTGAGAGAAAACAGATTTATTCTAACAATTGTCTTTCCTGCGAATTTTTTCGTTTGGCGGTACAAATCGGTAAAAATACCGCCAAACGAAAAAATTCGCTGGAAAGACAATTGTTAAAAAAAACTTTTTTCTCTCAGTCAGTCCATAGAAAAACAGTTAAAAATTAATGTCACAAAAGCGCAACACCCTACGTTGAATGGTGTGCCCTGGCGAATTGAAGTTTGAAATTATTTTGAGGTGGCTATATTGGCCGTGTACCGGATCAGAAAAATTTGGAAAAAATATTTTTGATTTTCTAAAATAGCCATGTTTCAAAGCCATTCACTATATTTTAACTTAGTAGCATATTTTGGAAAATAGAAAAACGCGGAGGAATAGCCTTAAGATAATAATTAACCTCTTAAACATTCACACAAACTGTTTGTGCATTTTCAATTGATAAGTTATTTCATTATATATTATGGCAGGGGCAACCATAATAAGTCATACATTCGCCGTTTGTACAAAAATTACATAATTGTGGGGAAATTTATCTAAAGAGATCTCATTTTAGTGACTCTTAAGCTAGTTGTATGAGCGAAGGGAAGACTTCAATTTCACTGACCCCCCAAAAAAATTAGCTCGGGTGTTTTTTTTGTTTTGTTCACTCTCTACCGGGTAAACGGCATATGCGATCTGGATGAAAATTGGAGGGGACCTTCAAAATTTCTGAACTTAGACTTGCCACGTTTTTGGGTACAATCGAATAAATATTTCTTATGAATATCGTACTTTTACGATTTTTTTCGATTTTTAGTGCGATATTTTCGTGACATTTGGGCCGATTCTGACCAAACGGGTGAAGAAACAACGTTCATATTTCACATGTACATAGGGTTATGGTGATGTAGTGACTTTTGAAAGAAAAAGTTGGAAAAGTTAGCCAGAATCCATAGAAATAAAGGTTTTAATATGAGTTTTTTGAGGTATTAACAAGTAACAATAGAAACTTGACAACAATCACCTACAATGCGTTAAAAAAGCACTTGCAAAAATTAAGAGATCCCACGCAAACTAAATACAAAAAAGCTCATCCATCAACACGAATAAAAAAAGCGTTCGCGAAGCGGCCTAGTAACATCAACTATTGTTTCGGTAGTACATTAAGTTCATTTCTGCTATATTAATATTGGTAAAATGACTTGTGATGGTGAATATCACGGTTTGTAGGCCTACTATTTCGTTACCATGAATCATGCACTTACTTTACCAGCCTTTTTTTTCTCTAGGGGGGCAACTAGAATTATAGGTATTGCAATGTCCAGAAAAGTACTCTCCAAGTTATTGCAATGTCCAGAAAAGTACTCTCCAAGCGATGGGGTGGTTGTTGAACGCGATGTTATTGAATGTATTGCACTAATTAGAATTAGAATTTTTCGCAAAAAGCACGTGTGGTATATTAAAGCGAGGAATATATTCATGTTGGCACTTTTTCGACCTCATCCACCGTGTTTTACATACGTCTCTAGGGTAGGCACAAAGGGTTGCTTGCCAACCCTTTAGAGTATGCCTGGAATCAACACTGCCTCCACACGGTGAAAAGTTCAAGTTTCTATCATCTAACCCTGACATGTTTTGCTTATCTTCTGAACATTTTGCGATCTCTTGTTACGTTTTGAACGCGCTAGGTTTCACGGATGATGTATATGAGAATGAGATCGTGTAGAGTTGTTCGTAGAGGCTTCCCTCACTGGCCGAGGTCCCAGGAAGCCGTGCGGACGCTATGACGTAGGAAGAGCAAGCTCCCTTGGGTACCAAACAATTGAAAACCTCCATCTTTGTTGAAAGTATCGGGGGTGATTCTACTATCGTAAAGAAGGGTTATGTTTGTCGTACAATATTCTCAATCGCTCTGGAAGAAATTGATTGTAAGGTATATTTGTCAGGTACAGAATATTGAAAGGATCTTCAAGGATCTTTATTATGTTGTCTCTTTGTTCAAGTTTGTGTATTCCTGATTGCAATCCAGGTGGATCTAGTTCAAATCCCCTTTCAATCAGAGTTTTTGTAATTTGAATTTAATTCAGCAATGGTATTGTTAACAATTGTGAAGCCGTCTTATCAACGAATCACAAACTACATCGTAAGGATATTGAATGATATTCACGAAGATATCGATTCCTTTGGATATTGAATCGAAATAATATTTGCTAGCCGATACCGGAAAATATTTGATTAATTGGCAATTTTAAGTTTCTTGCTATATTTTATCAAGTATAAACGACCACTAAATTTGTTTGACTGCTTGTCTAAATACAACTCGCCCTAAAATAATCGATTTATTTGATGTGTTTTCACCCTCTTTTTTACCACCTTATTAATAATTATCTAATTGAGGTACCGTCCGCGGTGGAACATACGACTAAGGTACTGGTCCGAAGCGTATGGCTCTACGAGGACGTGGGTTTGAATCCCGTTTAAGGGTTATATTTTTGTGATCGTCCTTCACGTCTCTCATCGTCTAGAATAGCTTAGTGCGTTACCATGAGACGTTAATCTACAAAAGTCAAACGAAATTGTGCCGCTAACTCCTCACCCAGAACTACAAGAAAGCTGTATGTATCCTTGGTTCGACCCCACGTTGACTACGCCAGTGTTGTGTGGAATCCACATCACGTTACCAAAATTCAGCAAGTTGAACGTATTCAATACAAATTTGTAAGTTTTCTTTGTTATAAAAATAATATAAATTTTCACCGATCACATTATGCTACACTTTGTTAACAACAATCAATTCCAACACTAGAAAGTCGTCGTAGTGCAACCGACGTAATTTTCCTTTACAAACTTCTCCATAACTTAATCGACACGGACCTAATTCAAGATATAAACTTTCATATCCCTTCAAGATTTACAAGAAATTACATACCCTTCAAAATTCCATGTGCTCGTATTGATGTTTTTAAATTTTCCCCCGTTAACCGAATACAAGACACCTACAACAAATTATTAGCTATTAATCCAGAAATTGACATCAACCACATGAAACTTCAATTATTTAAAGCAGCTGTTTATGCCAGTTTACCAACATGACTCATCACTCTTGTCACCTAATCAACTTTTCACCAGTTTTGTATTTTATAACCTCATTTTCCCCCCCCCTTCATTCATCTTTGGCTTTAAGCCGTTTTTTATATATTCTTTTGTTATTCAATTTTTTCTTGTTTGTATTTGTTGTAACATTTTAATTTAATTTTATCGTACTTGTTCATATAGGTATTTAATTATTTGTATATGTGTAACGTATTTTGTATTGTTTTGAATAGTATATTTTTGAATTGTTTAGTTTTAGTTATACCTAACACTTGTGGGTTTTGATACCTGTTGTAAGAGATAAATAAATAAATCATTATCATCAAATTAAGGCATGATTTAATGTATACGTGGGTAAAGTGATCAAGTACCTCCATACTCTCGAATTTTCATTTCTGTAGATTTATTATTGTTTACCTAGACATGTACCCGAGTCGAAATGTGCTGGAATTGACGGCGCTAATAAGGCACAATGGGCTGATTGCCCTTTTTGTTTGAAATGTAAAGTGGCTGTGCGGACATTTACATATAAAGTGGAGTTTGAACGAGAGAATGGTGAGCGCGTATCAGTTTTTGTGAAGTAAATAACTTTCAGAGTGTCCTGGAAAAAAAAACGAAACCGTTTTCATTGTTTTGTTTCTCATAACTGGCTTTTACAGACCTTTGCTTCTAAACGCAACTCATTTGGAAAGTGAATTTTCACAATCGATGCGAAATTTGTGTTCACAATATCTTTTTTTTATTAGTTGCCCTAGAGACATATTGGTTCATTTCACGACTTGATGGAAGAATCCCTTTATACGAATTGTAAATAACAAAACCTTTATGCAAACATGCGTGAATCTAACATTTTCATAATGTACGCCGTGCAGAACGTGCAGCTGCATTTTGTAATTTTTAAATTGTATTAAATATTAACAATTCCACCTACGGGAGTGTTTCCCAACCATTCAAATCGAGAAATACTGCAAATTGGGTTAAGCATAGGCCAAGTTTAATTTCCTTATAATCGAATTTAATAAGGTTTCGGGATCAGTATATCAATTAAGATGGTCTAATAAAATGACCAACACTTTTATTTAGTTTTGGTTGACTAATCCATCCATTGTAGTTTATTCAGTGATGCATATTTGTAGCACCTTCCCATCTTTAATATGAGAGTTGGATGGCTGATTGGTTTTATATTTGTGAGGCATAATATTGTCTAAATACAAAGATATTTTGAAAATCGTTGACTCATATTTTGTATTTTATGAATTTTCCACCGATAAAGGAGAGAACATCATAGCATGAAAGATAATAAAGACTAGACTTTTCAAAATATTTGTACTTTGTACTTTGAATTTAGTCACGAGTTTGCGTAACATAAACAAAAATCAGTCATCCAATCAATACACATGTTCTATACGAGAATAAGTTCGAAATATACACAATTGAAATCAATCTAATCTTTTAAATGGTCGTGGGATAGTTTCAGGGAGTTACATACTCCCCTCTTACTAGCTGATGTTTGAGAAATGGACTTGATCTTCATCCTCACTTTTTACGATTAGCAGAGCCATGATCTAGGCCAATTCTACCCCGGGCCCAGACGGGGGATATTTTATTGACAAATAATTAATTATATTTACTTATATCATCTGGAACTCGTGGTTGATGTGTGTAGGAAAACTTAAATTTGATCGATAGCTTCACTTTATCATACCATCCGTATTAGATTTAATTTTTGACAACCTCCGTATTAAATTGACAAATGTGTTCAAAAAGCTTGAAATGGAGACATATTATGATTAAGTTTTTACCAGACGGTTGGTAATCCTTTATAAGAATGATCCCTCGAGAAATTCCTCAAGTCGTCAATAATCACGACTCACGAGATATTATTTAGAGATAAATAACATCGATAGAAGAGGTAACGAATTGAAAGATGTGTGCCCTCGATTCTGATAGGTACGAATCATCGTGCCACGTGATTCCATTAGAAGCTATACAGAAGTGAAGTGGAAGTTTTTTTTTTTGCAATCATGAAAATGTGAAATCCAAAACACGACCGGTTTTATTCACCCCTTTTTGTTTGTTAACTTGCGCTGTTATTTCACCCCCTTCCCCCCCCCCCCTCCGGCCTCAACTCCACAATCCTGAGGTCGGCATATCACATCCTAGTGTCAAACGTAACGTACCACTCGGGAGAAATATAATTAAAAAAGCGCTTCTGATTTTGCTTATGGAAGTAATTGGAAATTATTTTCAGAGAAAGAAATTATCCCAACACTCCATGCTGCCACGAGAAAACAACCCTCCGCATACCGAATGTTTTATTTTTCAAACTTTGTAAATATGCTAATCAACTTTTTGCTTTGGAGCATAAGGTTTTGAATGTATGCTATTTATTTTTAAAAAGTGTTAATTGTGTCAATCACAACATTGTGAAAGCATGTTCGATATTTCAACTTTTCTTTCAAAGATATGAACTTTCTTGTCGAATCACTAAAGTACAGTATATCTGCTCTATTCAAATTTAAAACCCATCTATCGCTGTAAATAAACTCAATAGAGGATATATCTTATTGAATTCTTCAACGCGCCGGTTCAGATTTCAATAGAGCTAGGTGGTATCAAAGCACTCACAAATATATTAGTTCTCAGATCCTCCAGTATATTTATTGGAATCAAGCGTTGCTTCACATCACACGTCAAGATTTCAAATGTAATAATGAAACTAAGCAAGTTACTCCTGTTCAACTGGTAAAATCATAGAATAAAATATAGTTTGTATTTTTTTTTCCTGTGCCACTGATTTAGCGTTGTCTTAGGTGGGTCGGAGTACAATCTCAGCTTCATTGGTCTAACTTTTCTTTTTACTTTATGTGGCAAAAATTAAATAATAAAAAAATAACAATCAACAATCAGTTAAAATTATCTAAACTATTAGCTGCCCAAACTAATTAAAAACATCTAGGCCTATTTGAACCTAGGGCTATAAGTATCGTACTTATCAACTGAACTACAGTGAACATTTTGTTATATTTCAGTACATACATTTAATGTTTGAAAAGCTATTTTATATTTACTTTGGATAAATATATAATATTCGTTAATTACTAGAAATCAAGAGTTATTAACATTCTAATACAGTCGTTTGTCACTTGGAGTTGGGTAATAAAATTTGTTTCGTTTCCTCCGCCGTGTATCACTGTACGTAAGACACATTTGAATTCCTGGTTGTGATCACCGAATTGAAACGTTTAGATTTCCTCCTTGAGGAAGTCCTCATTGAAATGGTTTTCTATAAAGCAAGATATAATATTGATGTGCGCCCCCTGGTTAGAACAGATAATAAAATCAATGTGTAAAGGTTTGGCAGCCAGAACTAAGCTCACAAAGACGAACGAAAGCAGGAGAGAACACTGGAGTGAGGAAGACTCTCTGCTTTACTTTGAAAGTGACAAATACAGTTCAACTGAATCTAGAGATAATTTACTTTAGTTTTCAATTTAAGCCTACTTGATATCCCCGCGTAAGCAAAACAAGAAATTACAAGAGACTTAAGGAGGATAAATATATATATATCTTGTCTCCACCACTAGAGAGATCCGTCTAATATTAAGAGGATCAAACTGTACTTAAGCAAGCAATATATCAGTATCAACTAGTCGTATGCTATCGACTGAGTGTTTGTTAATGTTAGATTACAACTTGTTAGCTATGCTCTAATACGATGCTATATACTTGTTTATATTTGTCCCCCCGAAGTGCGCTACTTAATGCGGAATATAATTGATATAATACGTTCCGTTTTATTTAAATTTTCCTTTTTATGCTTAGGAATGTATTTTATTCAACTCCAATAATACCGCAAATATTTCCATTAGAATAACTAGGAATGATGATTGATGATGATTGGATATTGCTTAACGTCTCATATTTATGCACTTTTGCTAATCGAGACGATGAGTAGGAGATGAGGATGAAGTATGAACAGAAGGGAGGAGGGGAAACCCGGTACCGGTACGTAGCCTACTCCTTTCGAAAAGTACCAAGGGGACCAACGGCTTAACGTCCCATCCGAAAGGACGGTGTAACTTTGACAGTCATGTAGGTTCCTCCACTAACCCGGACTGCCGAGCAGACGTCGAGGAGAACGAAGCCGTTACACTAGCTTTCGAACCCTCCATCTGCTCTAACCAGCGGTATACGTGAGTTTCAGGGTATAGCGGTCACCCACTCTACCCATGACCACGCCCGATTCTGCTTAACTTCGGTGTTCGAGTGGAAACCGGTTAAACGAGCTCGGCTAAACCGCTGGCTAACTAGGAATGAAGGAATGAAAAAAAAAATGAAACCACATACTATTTCTACTATTACAACATAGTAACTATGTAACTAGAGTAATCAGGCGATAGTATTCTGATGGGGTATTAAAATAACATTTGCACTGCATTAATGTTCTACTTTTCTAAGCAGGCCTATTTATGCATTAATCGCATAAACTTCGGGCATAGAAAATATCCAACTTGATTCACCTCTTGAACAGTCTTCTACGTTATATATTTGAATTGAATATCTTTTAATATCTCCTGAGCCAAGAAAGTCGTTCTCTGTGGTAAAGATTGTAAAAGCAGGCATCGTATTACTTAATGTATAAACGCCACGAACACAAATCACAAATGCAATTTAATTCTCATTTTGTTGGTCATGTACCAAACAAATTCTTGAAGATAGTGATGTAAATTTCAGCCCCGTGGAACATTTATATGATAACATATTTAATTATTTCTTTCAAATGAAGCAGTTGTTTCTTTCGTTAGATTACTGATATGTTAATACAGAGTGTGCGTGTTTTATTTGAATTTTATAGTAACCATTTAAGCTCCAAGACAACGAAATGGCGTTGTCTTTTCAAGCTCGTTCACTGCATTAAAAATTAGCAACAGCAAGAAAGTCATGAATACAATAAAAAAGGTACAACTGAGAACATTCTGATTAAACTGACAATATTAAGTATATTCCAAAAAATATCCCTTAGCTAGACAAAATATGTTGATATTTTAGATTTTAGACTTTCAATTACTTTGTAACCATATATTTTGAGGGAAGATTGCTTATTAGTTAGAATGTACATGTTATTAAAATATATCCGTGTTCCTGACTTTATTTTAAATCTGTGTTATAGATTAAATACAAGATTACATCTAGTTCCTGAAATGAAGTTAAGACCCGGCACCTCCACCAAAATATTAAAACATGTTTTAAAACTATTTACGCAAATATGATATTTAACATAGGTATTATTTAAATAAATATAATTCACTTACGTTAAACGTATTATAAATTAATTAATAGATAAAGCATCGTAACAACGCTAGGCCATTATCAAATATGAAGATTATTTAAAGTTATTTAGCTCTTTATAGAGGTTTACATTACAATATAGCACTTAAAGCTGCAAATTGTCTGATATCAACTCATACGATGCACTACTGATTTTATCTCACTCACGTCATTGCAAGAATGTGTTATTGAGGATAATTCTCGAAGTTATTACATCGCGGGGCAGGACGTGAAAGGTCTTGTTTGAAATGCGAGCCTAGTTTTGCGTGCCTAGTTTCCTCGCGATGCAAAGTAAGAATTCATATCAAGTAATCCCGCATCACGCGATGTAGCTCATTACAAGAGATTCCTATACGTCTCATCAAAATGAGTCCTCTATGAGTCCTCTAACTAAGCAGTGACGCATGGCGCACGAACCACGTTGTAGGCTGGAGGACAGAGAAGATCAAACGATCGCGATGAAAGTGGAAACATGAGCAAATAGAAAATATCAAAGGGAATTAATTGCAAATTTCACGAAAATGCTGGTTGTCGCATTTCAACTGGTCAGAATAGACGTGGTGATATTTGTCTCCCATTGTGGAGTGCACGTATAGGTTCATCCTTTTAGGTTACATGGGTGACGCGGATTAGGAAATGCCTCACTTTACAAAGTCGTTTTTTTTCCTTTTACTTAGGGGCATTTCAGGTTTTAAACTTGACCATATTTTAGTTTAATGGAGATGAATGATTTATGTAGTCACCAACAATGTGCATGATATTTCAAAAATGTATTCAACGAGATTGATTAAGATAATGAATAATCTGTTATTTTAAAGGAGAATTACCCTTCAATATCACAATTATCACTGATGCGGTAATCCAGCAATTTAAGAAAATATTGTAAATTTTGTTTAAAACAATATAAACCTTGGATGAATATTTTTTTAAACTCCTTGTTGAGGAAAAAATCCTTTTATATTATTACTAACACAAAGTATCATTGCTGAATTTAATTACTGAAGTTTAGATAATTGTTCCAAAAAATTTGTGGTGTTTTACTTTCGAAACATTAATTTTACATTTAAGGATTTTACATATTTTTAAGTGCTGAAAAATAGTAACGACAAAAATACTGATTGTCTTAATTATAAATGTCGGAGGTAATTAAGATCTCACGGTGAGTTGGTATGTTTCTCGCAGATCTCGTTAGAGGATTGAAGTGGTCGTGAACATCAGCTTGTGTCTCGCACCGCTTGTTTTCTTACGCATGCGCTCGTGCATTCTAACAAGATACCACCTGTCAAATATCCCAACGAGTTTATCCAGAGAATGAGCATCACTCTTCATTGTTGACAAGCACGCGTACAATACACAGACTGAACCCTGACCGCGAAATGTGTGTTATCTAGCTGTTGTTTTTCATTTTGTTAAAACCAGTAAAAATATTCAAAACTCAGGTATTGAAGGTAAACAAGAGAATGGAAAACAAATTTAAAATAATACGATAAAAAAGCTATTTGTAATCTGTCCAGTAATTTAAAACGTTGTCTTGCAAGTACCAACGTTATTTTTTCAGTAACTTTTTTGTATTTTTGCCTCAATTTTCAAAATTGTCCCAATTTTTACAATTGAACGGTAAGGTATGATTTCAATCCTTGTGCGAACTGATGCTATTGTGATTATTATGATTTATTCATATTTTGTAGCAGTAAAACTACAAATATGAACACAATACGTGTCTCCATTGCCTTATCATAAAAATGATATTAAAGTACTGACATACAAATTAATACTAGTTAATGATCACTAAATGTGAGTATGTTAGTGTGAGTAGTGTAAGTGTGAGTACTTGCCCAACTAACAATGGATTCCCCAACTGTTTGTTTAAGTTTACTGACTCGTTGATCTGTGGCGAGTTTATGTGGCTGGAAGATTGACGCTGCCAACACTGCTAACTAGGTGAGAAGATGAACAATGTTACGTGTAGCGTTGAACCAACATTTGAGAGATACGTGAAGTAAAACTATAATATAACGTCAGGATTCCGGGTTGTAAGATGTTTTACTTATTTCCGAACTAGGGCAGTATTTACATAAAAATATGATATGTTTCGCGTGGGTTTTTAATATTTAAAATCTGGGTTTCCAATATGCTTGTATATAATACAAGGATGTTGTTCAATCAAAAAAACTATTCTTCTGTTACCCTTGGTCTCAAGTTTTTAATTTAAAAAATCCGATAAGTTTGAAATTAACAACATGTTTCTTGATAACGATCATAAAAGTGAAATGAGAACTTATTGTAATAAATAGTTGCTTATTGCAAATTTATAAAAATTATGTGAGTTAAAATCAACCTTCTAGTCACTAAAATATGTCAAAATGTATTTTCAGAATGTACCGTAAATTGTATTGGGTATTTCAAGTTACATGCGAAATATTGTTCACAAATTTCACTTATCAATGGGGTATATGCAAGAAGTTCAAAAATGCTATTTAATGGGTGTTTCCTGATGTTCTTTTAATTCTAAACACAAAAAAATTGGTTTGAACGTTTGAAAAAAATGTATTCTATAAGAAAACTGTGTTTGAAAATGCGTAATTTTCAAATGCCGCCGTGGCAACCTGTAACGCGCTCTGATTGGTCGTGACGTCACACGCCATGTAAGAGGCACGTAGAGGCAGTGGACTTGCTTGGTTGACGCGCAAATCCTACCTGACAGAATGGATTTAAGGAAGGGAAGGCAGAGGCTAATAATATTAATTAACGAGAAATCTCTGATTCTAATAGGTAAATGAGTAATTAAACATACTTCACTGCCATTCGATGATAACGTACAAACCTACCCAAATTTACTTTCCCGCAAAACCTCCGTGCGCGAAACCACCGTAAGAACTATCTTGGCTTAGGATTTTCAAGTATAGGTTTGGCTTTTCGACGTCTAGAAGGGCAATGTATACAAGAAAATATATTCATGTAATTTATACAGTAAGACACATGAGTAGTTTATCATAATACAATGCTACCACTTATTAATAAAATAACGAATTTAACGTACCAAAATAAAACATTTTCCCGTGCATAGCCCCATATAGCTCGGCCTACAATTAAAAGTTAATTTTGCACGTAATTTATACAGTAACACACATGAGTAATTTATCATAATACAATGCCACCACTAATTAATAACGAATATAACGTATCAAAATATACGTTTTCCCGTGCATAACCCCCGAGATTGTAGGCCTAATAGGCCGGGCATATAGCTCGGCCTACAATTAAAAGTTAATTTTGCACGTAATTTATACAGTAAGACACATGAGTAATTTATCATAATACAATAATAATTTATTGTATTTTACCTGCCCATAGGGCAGGAAGGCTAATGCAGGGCAAGTGTGCCCTCTGTAGCCTAACACAGTGATAACAGAGTTACAAATTAAACATTACATGAAAAACAACAAGAGAACATGACATTTTATAAAGTTAGACAAATTGAAAGGCAAAAGGCGGATAAGGGTACTTGAATCGCGGTAGAGGTCTGAAGACTCGAGGACGCGAAACGAGGTCGTGAAGCTCATTCCTGCCACCTGCGTGAAGACGTTGCACGTAAGCCCCTGCGAGGGTGTCGAGTCGAGCGCTGATACCACCGACGCCGGTTTGGGCATACACGTCTTCATTCCGCGTCATCGGAGGAAGCCGCGCGATGCGGCGAAGGATTCTTCGCTCCAGCGAGAAGTATTGCTGGAGACATCCTCCAAAGACAGGTGTCAGCGCCGGGGCCCGCGTATTCAAAGATGGGACGGATGAAAGTTTTATAAGTGTGCCGTAGAGTACGGAAACTGCATCCAGAAAGTCGCCCACGAAGCATCACGAGTAAATTTAGTCTCGACCGCGCACGGTTGATGACGTCACGGCAATGAGCACCCCAGTTCAGAATGTCTGTAAAGGTTACTCCAAGGTACTTGGCAGACCGACTAGGGTACACCGTAGCGCCCCAAAGTGAGATGGACTGACGGAGTGGTCGTTGAGACATTTTCTGAGTATTGTGCCGGTGGTGAAAAGATAAGCTGTGTCTTTAAGGCGTTCGGCAATACACGCCAACGACGCATCCAAGCTTCCAGAGCTTTAATTTGGCGCTGTAGACGGCGGAAGACTTCTCTCGCTGTGCGCCCTTTGCACCAGTAGGCCGTGTCGTCTGCATAGAGGGCTAAGGCAAGGTAACGGGACAAGGGAGGAGGAATATAGTGGCAGTAGATCAGGTAGAGAAGAGGAGAGAGGCAGGAACCTTGAGGCACGCCAGAAAAGAGGGGTAAACGAGCGGGATACTTGATCGTTAACACGCACACAAGCGAGACGTCCCGTGAGAAAAGCTCGGATGAAGCGCACCATTACAAAAGGGACTCTTTGTTGCAGAAGCTTGTAACAGAGCCCGTCATGCCAAACCTTGTCAAAGGCGCGTGATATGTTCAGAAAAATAGCTAGCACACACTAGCCATCGTTTAACGCTCCTGAAACCTCCGTCACCAGCTTGATGAGGGGGTCTGTAATGCAGCAACCTGTTCGGAAGCCGGACTGTGACTCGGGGATGATGTGGAGGCGGTCAGCAAAAGCAACCAGCCTGGAGTGAATCACTTTCTCAAGAACCTTTGCCACAACGTTCAAGAGACTAATAGGCCGGTGACTAGCGAGATTCGTTGGTGGCTGTCCTTTCTTTGGAATCATGACGATGACAGCAGATTTTAAACTGGGAGGGAAGTAGCCCAAACGGAGGCACCCAGAGAAGAGAGTAGCGAGGTGAGAGACGAACTTGGCAGGGACCTGGCGAAGCATCAGTCTGGTGATACCATCAGCACCTGGCGATGAGCTCCGTCCGTGTTGTATAGCAGACAGAACTTCCTCCGCGCTGATATCCCGGACGAGGTCGGGGTGGAGAACTTCTTCATCTGGGATGATGTCATGAGAAGCGAAGGACGGTTCGTGGTGTGCTAGAGACAGTTCGACAATCTCTCTGAAGACGTCATCAAAGAGTGCGTCCTCGGGAAACTGATAAACTCCCTCAAGAGAAGACGCAAACTCCTGCGCTTTGTCGGAAGACGACGCACACACTCGGTCATTGACAATGAGGGGTCCGTTGGCGCGAGTGGACTGGCCCGTGATACGCTTGAAGGTGCGCCAAAATGAGGAACCGTCCTTGTAGTCCAGCGACTCGCAAACGACCGTCCACTGAAGCTCGCGGAACTGAACAATGCTGCGGCAAACAAAGCATTCAATCGGTTCCATTCTGTTTGAGGTCAGGATCACGAGCAACCTTAAAGGCATTATAAATTCTCCTTTTCTGATCGACGAATGAGATCAACAACATGACCAGGTAGAGCAGGGCGGTAAGTGTCGATCGCACGTACCGGGACCGCAACAGCCGCAGCCCTCTTCAGTACTGCCACCAAATGTTCCGTTGTGGTCCTAAGTGCTGGACACGACGTAGCATCAACCTCCTCTGGGAGAAGCCGTTCGATCTCAGCCCTGTACCGACGCCAGTCAGCGTTATGGAAATCCTTGACTATTTTAAACCGTTCGCGGATAGGTGGAGGAGGAAGTACATTCGAGGAAACTACAAGTGGGAGGTGGTCGCTGCCTATTGATGGTCCGATGACGACGTCGCCAAGCCGACCAGATAGACGGTCACTTACAAGAATGTGGTCTGGTATTGAGGATCCCATGGGGCCAATGTATACGTCGGACACGTATTGTAACAACGATACATTGGAAGGTCAACGAGTAGATCAGCCAGAGTGGAGCCATTAGTGTTGGAGGAAGTATCTCCAAACGTCACATGACGAGCATTAAAGTCTCCCATGACCACGAAGTTTGGAAATGACGCCACGTATTCAAAGAAGTCTATGTGTGCGGCGATAGAAATGGTAGGCGGGAAATATGCAAGGACGATCAAAATCGGACCGAGTGGGCTCCGAACGGAGCAGAGAATGACTTCGAGTTGACGGAATTGCAGTGGAGGAGTAATTTGAGTAGCCGGAAGTTCTGGATGCAGGAATAAGGCCACTCCGCCCCGAGGCTGTTGACCAGGAGGGCAGACCCGATCCCTACGGAAAGACGCGAATCCTGGAAGACGGAGATTATGGCGAGAGGAGGCCCAAGTTTCTGCAACACCGAGAATGTGAAGGCGCTCTGATGTGCACAGGTTCTCAATTAGAGGTTTCTTGCGAGAGAAACCTCTACAGTTGGCGAAGCCTATGTTGAGGGTCATCCCCTAAGAGCAAATGGTACCTGGTTCCACTTCCTCCACCACTAATTAATAACGAATAAAACGTATAAAAAAATGCGTTTTCCCGTGCATAACCTTCGAGATTGTAGGCCTAATATGCCGGGCATATAGCTCGGCCTACAATTAAAAGTTAATTTTGCACGTAATTTATAGGCCTACAGTAAGACACATGAGTAATTTATCATAAAACAATGCCACCACTAATTAATAACGAATATAACGTACCAAAAAAATACGTTTTCCGTGCATAACCCCCGAGATTGTACGCCCATAGGCCAAGCATATAGCTCGGCCTACAATTTAAAAGTTAATTTTGCAGGTAATTTATACAGTAAGACACATGAGTAGTTTATCATAATACAATGCCACCACTAATTAATAACGAATATTGCGTACTAAAAAAAATACGTTTTCCGTGCATAACCCCCGAGATTGTAGGCCTAATAGGCCGGACATATAGCTCGGCCTACAATAAAAAGTTAATTTTGCACTTTTATAGATTAGAAAATGATTTTAAAGGCTCCGGACATTAATAAAAAGCATAATAGTTTTGGCAACCACAACCCATGTTAATTTACCACCGTAAGTTAGCGAACAGGATTTTCACTTTATGTAGGAATGGCTATTCGACGCCAAGAAGCATACAAAAATACATATTTATTTAACTTATACAGTAAGATAAATTAGTAACCTATCAAAATACAATGCCACCTCTAATTAAAACGAATATAATGTGTAAAAAAAAAATCCCCGTGCGGAACCCCGAGATTATTGACCTATAGGCCGGGCATATAGCTCGGCCTACAATTTAAAAGTTCGTGTTGGCAACCACAACATTCTCTATTATCATTATTATGTCAATTTACGCCTCAAATCTTTGGGAACACTTAAATACAGCTTATTTAGCGTAGCTACACAAGTGCTAGTGCATAAAGGAACAACACAATACTTATAATTCGATATTCATTGCTGATTGCCGCGAAAGCAGGGCCCCTGCGCGTGTTATTCCAATGCGTCCGCTGGTAGCCTACATGGCCGGTGACGTCACGAAAATGGCGCGCGACCAGGTGCGTTTCAAAACGCTAATTTGACCAAGAAAACTAAAAAAATTATTACGGCCAAACTAATAAATGTAGAGATCCAATTTTTTTTGGTGTTCTTCAGGGTGTTAGTGGCTATCGAAAAAATACACTTACAGAATTTGTGCAAATAGCCTTGTAAACAATTACAAAATACCTAGCTCAACCTACTTCCGTTTATGCTTAATGTATAATACTAGGGAAACGCCGAAGTCGTTGTTAAACGAGTGAGTGAGAACCATGTGTATAGTACCCGGTATCATTCCCCATACTGGGCTAGATTCAGCCTTGGGTATATGGGAGGAAATGGGATGTTCCCGGCCCCCGGGTACTCAACACTTGGCTCACTCACTCATTTAACAACGACTTTGGCGTTTCCCTAGTTATTTAAATTGAACATTCAAAATGCGAATCGTGTTCGAAAACGTACTAGCGTGAAACATTAACAAATTTCCAAGATAAAACAAAATCACCTGATTTTTATTTCCCATTTAACACCCCTCAAAAATAATATGTGGGTGTAAAAATATAAAAAAGTTCATACTAACGGGTATCGAACCCCAACCCTCCGTGCGGTAGACTAAATGCTTACCAGTAGGCCATGCCATGCCACGCAGATTTCGTCCCGCTAGCTGCTACTAAACAAATGCTATCGATATTTTTAAAAATCACATTTTTATTTATTGTAGGCTTAAATCGCAATGGATCTGGCTGATTTTGTTAGCAGTTCTCAATAAACTCGTACCGGATGTCTGTTTAAATTTTCAGCGCAATCTGTTCAGCGGTTCGGCTGATTTTCGACGTACAGACAGACAGACAGAATCACAGAATGAGGGCCGTTTGAGTTGAATGGAGACACTCGGTCGCTCCGCTCCCTCGTTTAATAAAAAAATGAAAGGACATTGTCCATTGCAAATTTTTACAAACAAAAATTTGACAAATTGACAAATTAATAGCAAAAACTGTCTCAGTCGTTGTGTTGTGGAACACAATACTACATTGTCAGCATCAGAAATTTCAAACAATTTAAAACAAATTTCGCTAAACTAAACAAGAAACATAGAACAGCATTGTAAGAAAATATTTTACAATTACATTTTAACAAAGTGAAAATGTATGAAAATGCAAATTGAAAATGCACCACGACGACAATGCAGTAGCATTTGTTAGTGTCATGAAGACAAACAAGTACAAGAAGTAGTTCATGTTATTGCAAACATCGTTTCCTTTGTGTGAAGCTGAAAGCCTCGCTGTGCAGTTGCATTAAACATTTCACTTTGAAAATTGATTAGTTTTGAAGTTAGATTAAGAGCTTCAGTATCAATATGTACGTCACTCAATCTAAGTGACATATCACATAATTGAGTTTAATTCCAATGTTTAACTTTGTATTACTCGTAATGTGAATGCTGTAATTTGAGAGTGGAAGAAGACTAACGTCAGTAAATAAATTTATTATGATGTAGAAGTTTCTGTGCTCTGTATAACCAACAACTATATTATTCAGTCATGTCTGGGAAGATTAGTTTATACTCTCAACATAGTAAAATTTATTCGGGGGTTTATTCTTGTTGTATAGGGTACCCAGCAAACACATAAGTTACGGTAGAGTGATGGCTGCGTGCTGGCACTTCTGGCCACTGTGGCCACTGGCTGGCCAGCAGTGAGAAGGTGTCAGGCTGTCACTGGCAAACCGTCTGAAGGCTGGCCAGAACAAAAATAACCCCAGCCCGGTGTTGGTTGGCCGCTGTTGTGTTTATGTTTGTTTTGCCGCCACAGGCGTGTAGATGGCTGGGCACCGCATTCCCGACTCTCGGTTGGCCAGCAGAGGAAAAGTGTTCGACCATAACTTGTAACCCTACGCACGGCTGGCCACAACATACTAGTAACCTGCCCAGTGAAGGTTGGCCGCTGCCGTGTCGCTGTTGTTTTGCCGCCACAGGCGTGAAGATGGCTAGCCATCACTTTGCCGGCTGCCGGTTGGCCAGCAGTGTTAATGTGTTGGCTCATCACTAGAAAACCGTCTTCCGGCTAAACATATTTTAACAATCACCCATCCAGTGAAAGTCAATTTGCTTTTGTATGTATAGGTGATTATTCCCTCAACACATCAAGCTTCTTCCGTGGCGCAACGGTTAGAGGTTAGGCTTACAGATGGAGAGTCGCCCTGCTGGACCGAGTTCGAGACACCAAACTTGAAACTTTATAATGACTTTCCATTAATACATGTTGTGTATCAACCTACATATATTCGACTGGTGTCAGAAATTAAGACGAAATACCTATGTGACACCGATATAATAACAATTATACTTATTATTTTAATTTTTTGTTTACATATTTAGATACCAGATCGCGCTGGTCCCAATGATTTCCCAGCAAACACGAATTGATGGGCCATAAGTGGCCCGCAAGCGGCTGGCCAGTTCAGTTCTGGCCAGCCGCTTGCGGGCCGGCATCTTTGGCCATTTGCCGGTTAAGGGCCGGAAGTGAGCCACAAGTGACGGCCGGCTGATGGCCGGTGGGACAAAATCAGAGCGAGCCGTTACTGGCCAAAGATGCCGGCCCGCAAGCGGCTGGCCAGTTCAGTTCTGGCCAGCCGCTTGCGGACCATTTAGGGCCCATCAATTCGTGTTTGCTGGGTATAGCCGTGAGTATTAAATTTTATTTTTACATTGGGTTCCATTAAAATTATTAATTTTTAAAGTATGCTTTGATTATAAAATACTTAGGTAGTTTAATATAAAATTTTGATTTATTTGATAATGTGAGTTTATCTCACCTTAGGTCGTGTTTTATTCTTTGTCTATTTGTTAAGTTAGTTTTATTTCTTTATTTGTAATGGCTTTAGTTATAGTGTCGAGAGGATTTTCCTTTGTTATACACGATTTAGTTTATTTCATTGAGTGAGAGGTTTTATCTTTAAATTCAGGGAGCGTAGTTATAACTTTTTATTTGACTGGATGTCAGAGATATAGATATAAGATATAGAGATAAATATATAGGGGGAGATATTAATTTTTTCTCCGGTTTATTGGTTTGGTTTTAATATTTGTTTTATCAATGATATTTTTAATTAATAGTCCTAATTTAATTAGTATTTTACTTGGTTGGGATGCTTTAGGGCTGGTCTCTTATTTATTAGTTATTTATTATCAGAATGTTAAATCTTATAATGCGGGGATATTAACTGCTTTGTCTAATCGTATTGATGATGTGGCTTTATTGTTGGCTATTGCTTGAATATTAAATTTTGGTAGATGAAATTATATGTTTTATTTAGAATGTAGTAGAGGTAGATTAGAAATGACTTTAGTGGGCTCATTAGTAGTCTTAGCTGCTATAACTAAGAGAGCACAAATTCCCTTTTCCTCATGGTTACTGGCAGCTATGGCAGCTCCTACTATCTATCTTCTAAGTTGTTCTTATGGTGTCGAATTTGTATACTCAGCGTTATAAATAGTTATGTTGTGGATAGTAAAGCACTCTGCAGGTTTAAATAACTTGAAACTACTCGACGGAAATTAACTTATGCATAGTTGTAATGCACAAATTGTAAGTTCATTTCACATTACTCGACGTCGTTGGTTTGAAAGTGAATAGCACTATATATTTACTTGATTAGTGTAGGCTGTCAAATACCATGACTTTAGCTATGAAATTTACATCAGATTAAGTAATATTTTATGAAACAAGAAATGATTTAGTTTAATTTGTAAGTTAAAGATTTGTGAGACATTTAAAAATAAATTCGGTTACTCGGGTACAGCCTAACTAGCCTGTAATTGTGACTAACCATGTAATTGAAACAAGTTGTAAACTACATTCTTCTTTCAGTTTAAAGACCTCCAATCTTGCAGTGAAGACAATCATTTAAAAGTCAACGAGCAGAGATACTTATAGGAATCTATATGTATATGAATCTAAGTGTATTATTTTAGTTTCATATTTGCAACGAACGTCATGAAACGAAAGTTAACAATACTACCTAATTTGGCTTAAATTCGAATATCGACAACTCAGTTTTGACCAGAATGAAAGAACCAAATTTAATAAAGTTTACGGAACTGAAATATTTGGAATATTCCATTTCCACACCCCTCGCTCCTTGCGCATATCTCAAACATTATATGAGCATTCTTTGCAGAGGTTTATTCGAGTTCTGCGTTGTTTACTCAGTGAATACTTGGCGTACCAAAACAGCTCTAAATAAAACATAAGACGTTTGCGTATTTTATTACGATAACGATCTATAAGTGCTTCAATTTATTTCTGTACTGTATGTATTTCGTAAGGATGGGATTAATTTATTACTATACACATATATTTTGATTTTATTAAAAGGCTCTTCTAAAAACATTACCCATGTATCTTAAGGCTATTCCAGAGCACTCTTACCGATATTTTGAAAGTCAACGGAAAATGGCTAAAAGTTGGTTGGATGAAAGATGAACTTGAATAAAAAAGGAAAAAAAATAACTTTTTTTTGGACGGGACAAAAGCTCTATTTTGGCCAAAATATGCAAATTTTGGGTCATTACGGAAATGAATGTTTTAGATGCAATATTTAATTTTTAGCTATGATTTTTTTTTATTGCTTCAACACACCTTTGTCTCTGGACTGAGTACAAGGGAAACTAATTTTATGAAATAACTTTTGATGAACGATTTTTTTCGTGTTCCGGTTCAAAACTCTTTTTTGTACCATGTGACAAAAAAAAATCGTACATCGAACATTATTTCAGAAAATTCTTTTCCCTTATACTCAGTCCAGAGACAAAGGTGTGTTGAAGCAATAAAAAAAAAATCATAGTTAAAAATTAAATATTGCATCCAAAACATTCATTTCCGTAATGACCCAAAATTTGCATATAATGGCCAAAAAAAGAGCTTTTGTCCCGTCCAAAAAAAAAGTTATTTTTTTTTCATTTTTTATTCAAGTTCATCTTTCATCCAACCAACTTTTAGCCATTTTCAGTTTACTTTCAAAATATCGGTAAGAGTGCTCTGGAAATTGTGCTAAGCTTCAGTTCTTTCACTGATCGACTTAGCTCATTTCTCAACATCACACGAAATCACATCAATTCCGCATCAAATAGTGTGTACCTAGCTTGGAGATGAGAATGTTATCTCTCAAGGCAAAGCTCCTGCCTCGAGCGACGTCGTTACAAGCCTAGGTCGCGAACAGAGTTGAATCCCTGGTGAGATGCGCTCTGAGCTTCTAGGTGGAGACCCTAACGAGCCCCGGCGCCTGAGCAATGCATTTTATTTATTTCGCTCGCGCCAACCGAAGTGTAAGAGCATTACACTAAGAAATATTAGATTTATGTGTCTTCTCTCCTTGACTTGACAGATAATCTATATAAATCACGTTTAACTTAGTCAGCCGAATACTATTCACAGAAGTGGCGTGCCTCTAGGGTATAGGTCGCAGCTAGATGTTGAGTCTAACAAATTAAGAATAACCGAAAAGCATACAATTTCAAAACAGCTTAATATGTTCGATAGTACAAAGTTATTTACCGTAAAGGTATAGCTAATAAACAAATGTGGAGGTTGCTGGTTCAAAGCTAACCACCGGCAATCATGGCTACAGAGGTTTTAAAGGTATTGACCAATCAAAAGATGAATGTTGGGATTAGGTTATAATAACTGCCATTTGACATCACTTCAAAACATTTAACCATCGCCCACTAGGTCTATTTCTACTCCAATGAAGAGAACGAAAAAAAAACGAGAAAACGAAAAAGAGTACAGATAGTTCCGAGTAATACTGTGCTACACATATCAGCGAGACTTGCTGAAAAATATGAATACATTTTTTAGAGTGTACCCATCAATGAACAACAACTGTTTTTTAATGTGTAATTTTTTTTGGGTCCGTTCCGAACAAGTCGACGCCGATGCCATCGACGAGCGAATCATATTTTTTTTAATTTTCTCGAGCTTACCAACAAAATGAGTTGTCATACGGTTTGAGATAATGATGTCACTCAGTGCTAGGGATGCGTGAGTATGATGCGTACGTGCGTTACGTTCATCACAATTACGTTCTGCGAGGCGTACGTAATCGTGACGTCATCACGTCTACTGGACGTACTGAGCCGTGAGGTGAAGCTCATGGCGTCAGTATCACCCCACCACTCGGCTCCACCGTTCTAACGCGTCACTTTTATTAAGTGTTGATATGCGTTGTTTGGCTTTATATCATCCTTGACGTTATTGCAGTATATCACAATAACAACAACAAGAGTAGATCATGTATACCAACTTTGCTTCTTTTAATCTCATCAATATTCAGTGATTGAGTGGTGCAAGGGGTATACTCCCAATGATTTTTGTTAATTTTTGCCATAAATTAAAGTGAGTTAATACGCAACTGAACTCCTGAATGTGTTGATTGCATTTAAAGGTTTAATTATTTTTAATTATGAGTAATGACCTGCATAAACTAAACGTCTAGACCTGTTCACTTCCATTATCTGTATTTGAAATCCACTTTAACATTTTATTTTTTAAATCTTCAACGGACTTGAAGAAATTCACTTTCACAAAGTGATAAAATACATAACACTTTATACACAGAAGCTTACATAATTTGCCAAGTAATTGCCCCTCGCATCTACTTAGTACTCATTAAAAATTAAAGATGCAACTACTACCAAGTTAAAGCTTAGTTCTGGGGTAGGAACGAGAACCTTCCGGTCCCTCCGTACCCCTTGTATTTACATGCAATTATCTCGGAAAATTGTCTAGCTAATTAATGTCTAAGTATTCTATAACTGAGTGGGTAGACTCTAGATACGAATTTATTTTATTTTTGCAAAACCTTCAGTACAGATCCTCCCATTCCACTGACATGATACAGAATCAGTTTTCAGGTGTGGTGTTGGGGGCGGGGGAGGGATAGCGAGGAAGCGTTTCTTTAATAAGACCTGTGTTATTATTATGTAAAAATAGCTGTTTTAACAACTTACACCACTAAGCAATTATAAGTTTTAACTTGTCTGTATTTTTATACGTAAAAAACATTTTAATTTGCAAAGATAACGAAGAAGCGAGAATCAAAAATAAATTTCGTTAGTTCGGAGGTATTTTTTTCAAGACTTTGATGAGGTAAAAAGCTGAGCAGTGTACTTTTTTAAACTTTGCTGTAATTTTATAATTAAAAAACTTATGAATGACGTCTTTAGGTTTTAGAGCCAGGAGAAAACGTAGCAAAACAACGGAGAATGAAATCGAAGGCGACTGATCATTTCTGGTTATCATCCTAGCCCTGGCTAATTTGTTCACTGAATGTAGTTCTAAAGCTTTTACCACCAACATAGTGTAATTGAGCCATTGCTTTAGAACTCAAATAGACAATAGACCTTATTCAAATGCTGTCTGTGGTAATGAATGCAATGGGCTCATACAGATAATTGGATGTTTCGAGGTAATATAGTTGGGTTCTGACTAGCTTTGATGAGGAAAACTGACTCAAATCAGCATTTCCATAGATGCGCTCGCTGTATGTATTGTATCAAATCCTTGCTCACAAGCTTGGCTTGTACTTGTCTATTTGATACATTAAAGAGAAATCATACTAAACTAGCTGCAGCACTATGATTTCTGACAGTCGTGGCTTTGGCATACCAAGACAAGCCGCTGTTACACGCACCTGGAGCTCGAAAATTTGTGGTGTAGGATAATTTATTTTGAAGCATGCTTATATACTTTCTTGAATAAGTAGAATTACATTTGCCACTGCTTTGCTTGGCGTACGTGGCGTAAATTTGACAAATTGCAATGTAGACGATTCCTTGTAAAATGTACAGTGTTCTAACTCTTTCATTACTTGGAAATCATTTACGAGTGATCATTAGTACTAGGCCACTTCGCTAACGATTTTTCCAGTCGCGTCGATGGATGAGCTTTTATGGTTGATTATCGGCCCAAATATCACGAAAATATCGTATTAAAAATCTGGGGAAAAATCGTAAAAGGACGATTTCTATGAGAAATAAATGTCTCTAAAATCATAACATAAATAATTTAAGTGATTTTAAACGTTATCATAAAGTATCATCAAGATAAGAGAAGCCAGCTTGCCAAATATCACGAAAATATTTCATTAAAAATAGAAAAAAATTGTAAAAGTACGATAATCAAAGGAAATATTTGATCGATTGTACCCAAAAACGTGGCAAGTCTAAGTTTAAAGATTTCAAAGGTTTCCTCAAATTTTTCGATGAGCGTAGCGAGTGAAGCGAAGACTTCAATTTCACTGACCCCCCAAAAAAATTAGCTCGGGTGTTTTTTTTTGTTTTTTTTTTTGTTTTTTTGTATTTTTGCCTGTTTGTTTGTTCTCTATCGGGCAAACGTCATATGCGATCTTGATGAATATTTGACACGACATTCGAAATCTCTGAACTTAGACTTGCTACGTTTTTGGGTACAATCGAAGAAATGTTTCTCATGAATATCATACTTTTACGATTTTTTTCGATTTTTTTGTGCAATATTTTCGTGCCATTTGGGCCAATTCTGACCAAACGGGTGGGGCTACAACGTTCATATTATACATGGACATTAAGGTTATGGTGATGTAGTACCTTTTGGAAGAAAGTTGAAAAAGTTAGCCAGAATCCATAGAAATAAAGCTTTTAATATAAGTTTTTTACGGTAAATAATACCAATTGACAAGAAACAATAGAAACTTGACAACAGTCATCTACAATGCGTAGGCGAAACAAAAGCACTTGCAAAAGTAAAGATATCCCACACAAACTAAAAACTATAAAAAGCTTATCCATCAACGCTAGCGTTTTCCTAGTTATCAAAAACGCATATGCCATTTGCCCGGTAGAGCGCGAACAAACAGACAAAAATACAAACAACCCCCCCCCCCCAAAAAAAAAAAAAACAAAAACAAAACACCCGAGCTAATTTTTTTGAGGGATCAGTGAAATTGAAGTCTTGGCTTCGCTCATCCAAAAATATTTACGAACGCCGACTGATTCGGAAGGTCGGCAATGCGTTGATGGATGAGCTTTTTTGTAAGTTTTTAGTTTGCGTAGGACCACTTTTCCTTTGCAAGAGCTTTTTGAATGCATTGTAGGTGATTGTTGTCAAGTTTCTATTGTTACTTGTTAATTGTTATTATAAACCTAAAAAAACTCATATTAAAACCTTTATTCTATGGATTCTGGCTTACTTTTTCAACTTTTTCTTTCAGAAAGCAATACATCACCATTACCTTAATGTCAATGTAAAATATGAACGTTGTAGCCCAACCCGTTTAGTCAGAATTGGCCCAAATGTCACGAAAATATCGCACTTAAAATCGATTTTTTAAAAAGTACGATATTCATGAGAAATATTTCTTCGATTGTACCCAAAATCGTGGCAGGTCTAAGTTCAGAGATTTTGAAGGTCCCCTCCAATTTTCTTCAAGATCGCATATGCCGTTTGCCCGGTAGCGTGCGAACAAACAGACAAAAAAAACAAAAAATAAACATTGGAGCTAAAATCCAAAAAGTTGTTTACTAAGTTTTAAAGCGAACGAAAGGGATTGGATTGGCCAAGGAGGTGAATAAGCCCCTGGTGGATTCTGTCACTTTTGTTTGAACTTCCTACTCTATCCCGTCAATGCAAGCTGACGTTGCTTTTTTTAAACGTTTTGAACCCTTCTCTATCCAAACAACAGGACATGTTTTTGCCGTGGATTATTTAGGGTAGCATTATCTCTATGGCTGCAACTAAAAACGATGTTTTTTATTTCTATTTGACACTCTGTTCCAAATGAGCTGGCATTCACTACGTACGCAAGTTTTACTGCAAGCAGTTTTCCCGATTGACGACGCTTTCCTGACCATTTTTTTTTCTGCAAGCAGTTTTCCCGATTGACGACGCTTTCCTGACCATTTTTTTTTAACGCTGAGTGAGTGACGTTGAGTCATGGATATACACATGGAATTTCTAGGCAGTCACGATGCCATATTTACAACTCTTGTTAATTTATGTCACTGACTGACTGACTGACTGAATCAATCACTTACTCAAAATTATTATTGCCATTTTCAAAAACTATCGATAAATCCTTTTTTTTAAAGTGACACACAATGACGTAGTATTTCAAACCAACGCATTAGACGACGGGAAGTGATACTGAAAATAGTATATTTCAAACTGTAGGTCCTGTGTGTTGTAGGGTGTTGTAGATACACGTTATCAACTTGAATCCTCTTCACAACGAGACGAAACATTACGAAACATTTTTATTTATGTATTCTACGACGCTGATCTGTTGAAAGGAACTTAGCTCGCTATTTCGGAGAAATCCGTACATGTTATTGTTCGTACAGCAAATTAAAAAGTAAAACACGAATTCATAAATATGACCCGACGCTAGGTCAAGGATGCAGCTTCACGTGTTTTACTTCCCTTGAGGTTTTGTCCTCAATATTCCCGGCATGAATCTGCTTCGATATTGCATACCATGGCAGATAGTATCATCGTCGGCTCCATCTAAGGAAAATTAAATTAACATTCCGTTGGTATTACTTATTAAGTTATGTCACCGAGTCTTTGCCACGCGGACTTCATAAAACTTTAATAAACATCTTTACCGGTCTCTAAGTGCTCGACAAGTCGACATCAGCTCGATATTTTGATAATCAACTAAGTTTTAAAAACTAATTAAATTTTACCCTGACTTGCGAATGGGGGTAAACGACAACACGAGGATAATGAAAAGCAATTACTTGTCGTAAGTAAACACAAAAGATAAATAAAAATATGACAAGACTTGTTGATAGGAAAATAAGAAACACGAGGCAAAATTGAAATATTGAATTTTCTCACAGCAATTTCGTTAATACGGTAACAAATTTTGCTTCATCGAACCATATCAAGTGTGTGTGAAACTGTAGTAGGTGCAACTAGGATAAAACATTTTTCTAATTAGTTAAAACTGTCGTTTTTCTATCAGTCCGACGTTTGTCAACGCTTTTTAGTGTTAGAAACGAACACATTGGGTCCTTGGGACAATATTTCAATACCGCACAAATAAGTGATTTATCGATTATTTAACTGTAATTTAAATGTACTACGATATCTTGAACGAATTGGATAATTTTAATGTGTTTTTAAGAATTGTTTTTCCTGCGATTTTTTTCGTTTCGCGGTACAAATCGGTACAAAATACCGCCAAACGAAAAAATTCGCAGGAAAGACAATTGTAAAATAAAATCTTTTTTCTCTCAGTCAGCCTCTAGAAAACCAGTTGAAAATTAATGTTACAAAAACACAACTACCTACGTTGTATGGTGTGCTTGAGCGAATTTAAATTTGAAATTATTTTGAACAGGCGGTGCCCGATCAGAAAAAAATGAAAAAACTAGTTTTGATTTTCTAATAGAGCCAGGTTTCAAAGCCATTCACTATATTTTGACTTGGTAGTTGGCAGCATATTTGGGAAAATAAGAAAAACGCGGTTAAATAGCCTTAAACCAAAAGAAATAAAAATGTTTAATGTGACATGGGTCACATGTAAGGCTGTGCTGAGTTTAACGTCCAATTGCTGGTATTGATTCCGATACAATTTCTCTTTCAGATTCCTTGCGAACCATCTCCATGCTCACGCTTTGCCAGGATATTCACATGAAGAGGGGTAAGTTGGCCTTGAGCAGAACCATCTCCACGCTCACGCTTTGCCAGGATATTCACATGAAGAGGGGTAAGTTGGCCTTGAGCAGAACCATCTCCATGCTCACGCTTTGCCAGGATATTCACATGAAGAGGGGTAAGTTGGCCTTGAGCAGAATCGTTATTTTATAACGGTTGCACTTTGTAAATGCTATCTGACTTTCTCTCAGAAGAACACGTCTTCCATGGAGTAGCAAGCGGTGTTTACTTGTATTATAGTTTTAGTATACTGCACTGCTGTACCTTGTGAAACACATGTGAATATTAATCTCAACTATAACGTAGCTAGTTTCTACCGTTAAATTAGCATCTATTTTCGTTTTAAATTCAGCTGCGTTTACCCTTTCTCTTTTCTTTTATAAATCTAATACCATAATAGCGTTAACTAGCTGAACAACGCAGGTACAGTTATACAAAGGACCACGTTGAATTGTGTAGTAAGGATTATATAAAGTGCAAGCTTTGCCACACCGGGTCAGATGTTTAATCCTGTTGGATTATCACTGATTGCCGAATGCTTGTGGGGATTGTGCACATGGCTAGGATGCGAAATAATCACCACTTATTAACCAAATGTAATTAGCTTTGGCTAGTAGTACGTATCCCCATACCTAAACTTAAGTATTCCGCAGCAGATAACAAGGTAAAGGTTCGAATTCCACATTTGATACATAAATAAAACATATTCTATTAAGCTTTATTTAATAAGTTAAGCCGGGAAAGTTGGTGGAACTGATAACTCGCTAATGTTGATAATATTACAAATTCTACTTCTCCTCCCCCCCTCCCCCTTCTCCTAGTAAAATGAAATATATGTTAACGAATAAACCCTTCATACTCGAATTTGTGTTCGGTTGGATCGTTCAAAGATTACATAAAACCTCCACCCGAGTTGATTTTTATGTTTCAGGATCGAATTAAAATATTAGTATTACATTTATTGTGTTATTGACCAACAATGTATCACAAGAAGTATTGCTGCATAGTAGGGTCTATCTTTAACATAGGCCTACAGTTGAGTGGGATTTTTTTTACGTCTATCCTATTCTGTTAAAAAACTGATTTACCAAGGAGGACGACATGTATGATCTCGCACTAATGCATAGTCAATTCGTAAGCAAACTTCCAAATACTTTTTTTCGTATGGTTCACAATTTACCGGCTCATGATGTTACTAATGCTCACACCGACAAGACCGCGGACATGTAAATAAACTGCTAGTTTTGTGTTTTTATTAATTTATTAAACATTGAACAAGACGGTGTATAGTCTTTTCTTGGCGCGTTGTATTGCAAACACACAATCAACTGTGTAGTTTTCTTATAGTTCAACCGAGATAGCATATATTTTGAAGAATCATACTCGTACGCTGAATCTTTGATGTGTTTAATATGAACTAAAAGTATTTGAATTGCAGGATAACGATAAACAATAAACCAGTGACTGATAAAAGCTTTTTAGAACTAAACCGTCTCTTTCCGATATCACTCATGAATAGATTGGTCTTTTATTCATAATGACGCGCATTTATTCTTTTATAGGACTTTCTATTTTTTAAATCCAAAAATACTTTTATCCATTGATTTTATCATCCAATAATCAAGTCTGACTGGCTACTTTATCTTCCAGACTGACAGAATATTTCTTTAGATATCTGCTGACCTTTTGCCTGCAGCTTTTTTTAGTTTCAAACATTAAAATTCAATATCTGTTGCGGTTGATAACCGCACACACTTTGTTCAAACCCCTCTAACTGCCAGTAGCCACAATAAGCAGCTTTACATTAAATTCGCATAGTTATAAGCTTTATTGTTATTTCGATATCTACTCGCGACAGACGCGCCTACATTCAGTTATTTTTAATTCATCTAGTTCTAGTGTGAGATAACATTTTAAGTATACACTTGATGTATTAAATGTAAAGACAATGAACTTTTAAATCTGTTTCGGAATAATTTAATTTTACGCCTTTTTCGATAATGCATGTATTTTAATGTATAATTCAAATAAAACCATGGAATACATGATATTTATATTTATTATGAATAAGAATACCATCGAGGCTGCCATGGCTTCATAATAAATAACCATTGTACCATTGCGTTCAGTTAAAAATATTACAATTGCCCTCTGCCCCTACTCTCCTCCCTACAAACACACATTTGAGATGTAATTTTGTTGATATTGATATTGATATTTATTGATATTTATTGGCTTAAAGTCGTGCTATACATAGGGCTATAAAGCCCCTTTAAGTGAAGTCAACCTGTATATTTACATGTATTGGTAAACAGTATAGTAACACATGAAGTTTACAATATTATATTATAAGTGAAAAGTGATGCATAAGAACGCACTAAATCTACTACCAGGCAAACGAAATCAACTCAAACCTCTTATAGGATATAATCTCAAAATATCAACATTATTATCTTCCTTTCACTTTCAATGATCACATCACGTCAAGATTTCATTCACTGCTTTAATAAGACTTAAAAATACTAAGCAGTGAAGATTAGCTGTCTTTGATGTCAGATATGAAATAAGTCACGTTCCAAAGTAAAAACACGCCCCAAAGAAGTGGGATATACCTGTTAATATCTGCACATAACAAGCGATTATGCCTGCAGGAGACTTGGAGCACACATAATATATATTATAATTAGTAAATCTTACCTTGAAGCATGCGTATGAAATCGTTTTGTACAATTATTTGTGATTAATTTATGTATGTTCTACAAAACACTTTGATGAAAATTTCTATATTTCAGTGTGATAGATGTGTAGTGAGTAGTGACACTTTATATTAAACACACTATTTAGCTTGGGCGCACTTAATCAAAGTTATTTACCATCCTTTGCATAAATAAAAGGGCATATCTGCGATTTTTTTATTATGCAATTAAAAAAAAATCAATTGACATTAATATGCCATCTTTAAATTTAATTGACTGGTGAATGTAATATTAACTACTTGTCTGCATCAGTTCTGACCTTTATTGAAGTACTTTTATTAGACATCCTAACCTGACATATTTCTTGAAACAGAACTAGAACTTATACTAATGTGATAAAAAAATCAATCAGGTTGAACCATGAGTCAAATAGTTATACGGTGTGCTGAAGCTGAAAAATGCAAAAATTCCGAACTTATAAGTGGGCATGCTGGTAGGGTTGAAATATTGCACTAAGATAAGAATTAAGATCTAGGGTTCTTCATAGGGTACATAGGCCTCGATGACAACCAGTCATACATCATTGCCAAATTTTAATTTTAAATGTATTTTTAAAGATAACGAACATTAAAATAATTATTTGTATTACAGCCTCTGACAGCTCAAAGAGTCATTTTTTAAAGAAACTCACTCGCTCTTTATATCCCATTTCATCACGAACCGTGGAGTTCCCGACATATATCACCTAGTGGATAGTTTATGCTTCCTCGTACGACTATCACTTGGTTTTTATTCGAAGCTGCACGCGAGCCGGTTCCCGGTGAAATATCTAGGATAACAAAACACACTGCAAATAAAAGAGATGTGGTTTGCCAAAAAGGCAGTGATATATTTTCTAGCTATGTAAAACTATGTTAAGCGAACAGTATTTATTAAATTGCATGAAACTCGAAGACACGTAATGGAATAAAAATATATTCTAGACGTATAGGAATTATTTGCGTGTCTTATTCATTACATAAATGCGCCTATGATGAAATTGGTATACATTAGTGATAAATATACTTATATAATTTTGTGTACCTTTTTTGGTTTTTGTCTTTTAATTGTGTTGAGAGGACCTGGGTTGAATTCCCGGCAGAGTGTAATTTTAATTTTTTTGGATTGTTTACATTAATTTATTGAAATTCAGAACGCTTTTTTGTTTGCACGGTTGATTCGATATTCCGTTCAAAGTATGGATACGTAGCTATCACCAAATTATATTTCGACATGTATATCAATAGCAGCACTCAGCACGCTACCACAACAATGAAACACATGAGAAACACATTTTTGGAGATGACTTATTATATTTCAATGTGTACATTACGGGCTTGTAATAATGATTTTGTTGTGTAACTTGCTGAATTCGTATGAAATAACTAAATTTATATTGACAAAAAAATCTTAACGTAGGACAAGCCACAGTTTATTTACGTCCTGAACTTCTTGTGGCTTGTCCTTTGTTGATCCATTCATTGTTTTATTGTACTAGTAGAGCTCTGTTGTAGTAGCCTTTACAGAACGATTCTCACCTTAAAAAAGTGTTAAATCATAGATTCAATAAAAACTATTCTCATTTAACTGCATTTCTTGTATTGTATTTTCCTCAGTTGTAAATGAAGAGGTGATGTCTTGTTCGACTATGTCCTATATTCATTTCAATTACAATACAATAATAATTTCATATTACACCCTTACAATAAGGTTGTATATTGTAATCTTCAGCGTCAGCTTATTTAGCGATAGACGTCAATAAATATGTTTACCAACATGTTTTGGAAATGAAACATTAATTCGTTCTGAAGCAGTCATGAAATACTACTTTCTCTTTCTCTTTTCAACCAATGGTGGCAACATCATATCAAATCTTCTGCAACACAAAAGCTTAACTTCCGTTGTAAACTTAGTCCGACAAAATTCTTCTACCACCACGTCCACAAAAGTTTTAGTCTTGTAAGTCGCTCACGTGAAATCCACCAACAAAACCTTTCTTAAGAGAACTTTAAAACACTTTTTACGAGAACATTTATTAAAAAAGTTGTTGAGCAAATAATAATGAAACAGGCCTCGTTATTCACAAAGCTACCTCACTATGTGACGACAACATCCTCAACTTTGATTACTTTGTTAAGCGAGCGAAGCGAGCGTTTCCATTTGACTCTGCCGGAAAAATTTGTCACTCGTTTTGTTTTGTTTTGTTTTGTTTTGTTTTGTTTTTTTTTTGTATGTCTCGCCATAACGTTCGAACGGAGGCTCGGATCGAGTTGAAATTTTGACCATCCGCAAGCTTTGTTTCGATTGATGCCATTAGTTTTGTGGCAAAATCGTTCAAAAAGTTAAAAAGTTACATTAAAGTAATCGAAAGTTTTTTTCAAACTACCCGGCGACAACATCTGAGATCGCCAAATCATTTAGAATGTCCGTCCGGTCACGAATATGTTAATTTTAGTTTGATCCGATAAGTAGTGTAGATGGAAATTACATTATAACAAAAGTAACGTTGCCATGGCAACGAAAAGACGCGGCAAGTTCTAATGCACTGCCACCTAGAAGTAATCATAATACTTTCGAGGAAGCAGTCTATTATTTGTCACCAAGAGTTTAAATATTTTTCCCAATGAGTCAAGGTCCTCTAGATGGCGGTGGATTTTATCCACAAAGTAAAGATTTACATACGGGTTTACCCAAATACCTTGGCAATAATAAATAATATCGGAAACATGGCCCTGTGGACAGCGAACGTCGCAAATTTTAAAATTTAAAAAAATATGCATTGTGGGTCTAGCTATAGCACGTGCTCGCTTATCAACGCGTCCAACTGAGCGTTTCCTAGTTAGTTAATACATCCAACCGAACTGACACCTTCTACGACATCAAAGCTTTTCAAACGAACTTCGTACAGTTACTAATAGTTTTAGGACTATTTACTACTCAAAATAAAACAAAGATTACTATATTTCAAAGGAGAATCAACCTCCTTCATTCATCAGGTTTTTAATGACAGTTATAAACAACAAAATGGGCTTCAAAACACACAAACTTTGTGGTTTCTGATTTTATAATTTCTTTTACTAGTTTTTAATAACAACTTCAACTACAACGGCACATATTATGTTTCTTTGATGCACACTTTGTTTCGCTTAGATGGCAGTGTTTGTTTGATTTGAAGCCTATTCCGTTGTCATGTCATTTCAATAGTCATTAAAAACCTGACGAAGGAGGTTGATCCAAGGTCCCCTGTATCTACTCCTAGCGGAGGTCTTGCGAATTCCTTGGACCTTGGGTTGATCAACCTCTGAAATATCGTAATCTTTTGTTTTATTTTTGAGTGAATAATCCTAAAAATCATTATATTTAACCTGACCTACTCTAAAATTGTTTCATCCTTTTAAAACTAATAATTTATTTGTACATTAAGTTAACTCTTAAATCACATAAGGGTAATATTATAATCTTTTTAAGTTGGATTCGCAAGTTTGGTCTTATAATACAATAATGAGTTCGATGTTGTGGTGTAAATTATTCCAGCTTTCAAATTCTGTGTGGGATTATGCTTTGATTTGAACCCATTATTTCTTTCTAACTAACACATGGCACATTTGATAGTTTTCTCGTCAAGGACACTTGCTCAAGGTTGAAAGGTGTGAGTACGGTTGGGCTTAAATGATGAACTAACGTGTTTGTGTACAGGATTTATAGGAAAACACTTTCACGCAGGGTTGCCCGAGATATGGATAGAAATACCAACTCTAGAATTAGAATATAAAGGTGTAAACAATATATTTAAAATGCACTCGCTAAATTCTTGTAAGGTGTGACAGAGTATTTAAAAAAGTCCCTCAAATTAAAATGTTATGTATTACATTATTTCACTACACTATTGAAAAATAATTCCACACACTTACTTTTTGTACTGATTAAAAACATAATTGCTGTAGTGTGCGTGTGCGTGTGCGTGTGCGTGTGTGGCGTGTTTGTTTTCGTGTGCGTGTGCGTGTGCGTGTGCGTGTGCGCGTCACGTGGTTGTGCTAGAGTATGGCAAGGAACCTAGGGCAACGAGCCATGATATATGATCTCCATCTCGCATGAGTGTGCGTGTTCTCGCCTCGTTACTCTTACTGTCTAATGTGTATCTAAGATAGAATCCACAACGGCATAAGAATATGCGAGGAATTCTCAAAGTTAGTACGTTTCTTGAGAGTAAATGTATTCTTTTTAACTAATCTCGAAAGATTTTAATAATTTATAACACCGCTTACAAAATTAATTTTGTAAATTTCCCTTGTGGTTGTTTCCCTGCAGAATAATCTTTGGATAATGTAAATATGACGAAATACAAGTCCATGTTAAGGCCATGCAGTGATTGCTACGTCCTATAATCTTCACATATACAATTCTATGGTCCCAATTTGTTCGTGATGAGCCAAAGGACTTGCAGACGCACATGATTGCATGATATTATATTTAGGCTACGCGCAACTTGAAAGTGCCATCAAACCAACGTAGCGACGAGTTCAGTTAATTATGTGGTCGAGTTCTCTTATTTGTTGGGTGTAATGAATAACATATTAGCTAATCAGACGCATATGTTTGCCTAGCACAGTTACGTTTGAAGATGATGACGACTCAGCCCTAGCCATCTAACCACAAGGGAAATTCCACTATTTGAGATTATAATCATAGAAGGTTACGTATGACATTTTCTTTTACGTAATATCTCAGGTTTAAGGCATTCAACCTATACGTCTTAAAATAGTTTATTCTCTCAACAAACAGAATGGCAAAAAATAGATTAACGAAATAGGCGAGAGCTTCTGGATGATATTATGTTCTTGAGGAAATGCTGACTGTGATTTCAAAATTAAAGTTCAAGTGCTTCAAATTAAAGTATTAGCGTTTATTAACTTAAGTGTTTTTGTGGCGGTGAACAATTATCCTGGATTAGGTGGCTCACGAAGGCAGGAACTTACAACTCAAAAGTTACTAATTTGTGTAATCTTCGAAAGAATTGAACGTTCTTTTAAAAGTTCTTTACGCAATAATTACGTCGAATTAACGAGAATAAATTATTAAAATTGCAAATTCAATTGATGTCCATTTCAACATAATGAAATATGAAACTTATGTAGGATTGATTCTTGTGACTGCCTGTGCTTTCTTTAAGGCCATTATATGTCGTTTTTGACAGTAGTGTATCTTGCACATCTAGTTAAAAAATTAAATTTTGAAAATCGGTTTTCTGGATATAGTTTCTAAACACCTTTAGCTTCCAACTAAGTATATAAAGAAAAATAGATTGTTGAAATAACTGTTGGTGAACGATTTTTTTTGTTCGTAAAAAAACTCGTATTTGTACAGTTTGACAAAAGAAATCGTGCACAAACTCTTATTATTGAAATTAATTTTTCTTTATACTTCGGTGGAAGCTAAAGGTGTTTAGGATCTTTATCCAGAAAACCGCTTTTTAACAATTTAATTTTGCTCTAGATGTGCACGCAGGCTACACTATTGTCAAAAACGACATATAATGACCAATGTTATTTATGTTCCCGCCCCAAAAAATCACTTTTTCTCTGTTATATGCAAGGCCCTTTTTCATTCAGAAAACTTTTCAGACATGTTTCTTCGACTTTCAAATTATCGGTCAGAGGTGGATACAATAACGAATTACTTGTTTGTGTGTTTTCTATTTTTAACTATTCTGTACAGATTGGTATCCGCGAACGTCACATAGGTGTGTTTAACACGCGGTTATATATTTTTTCCTCGTCCATCTTAAAGGGGTATTCACCCGATAAAATCAAAAAAATATATTTCATATAGACTAACTAAATACGAATTTAAAACGTAACCGAAATATTATTCCACCACCAAAATTATTCACCATGACTCGAAAAAAATAACATGGGGACGATTTTTTTCCCCATTGACCTTGGAGGATTTTGATCCAAAAAATATTGGCCTTTATTGACATACTCGACAGTCTATTCTGTAAATCTGATTTATTTTGTTTTTTAATTTGGGCAAGTGATTCGGTCAAAATATGTTGATTACCAAGACGGGTTGTGATTTTGGAACGAATATTAATTTTCTGCCAGGCTGAGTGTATATTTGTGCATGGTTTTAAGATACAATGTTATAAAGGGCCATTTTAGATTGTTTTGATGCTCTAGTATCTATGTGGGGTAAAAAATATGTAGGTTAAAGCAGATTTGAGAAATTCCCTATTACACAAATTTTTGCGAATTTCAGGATCAAAAACTAAAAAAAAAATCGTTTTAAAGTCACAGTTACAAGACATATTTTTTAAACAGCCTTTTTAGTGTAGTATTAACATGCTATAGATTATGTGGTAAAAAAACAAGTTTTGGGGGTAATAGCCCCTTTAAATCCATAGAAGTAAAACTCAATTTTACCTTACTTACATTGACGGTTGCGGCGGCTCGACGTCTATTGTCGTGACACTTGCATCTTACGGCTGCTGCCCCGTAGATAGGTCTGACCTACGTTGCATCAGAGAACTTCATAACATTTCAACGAAACACTCCTTCATTAACAGTTTGATAGTTCGATCGCACACGTGGCAATATTTCTGACGAGAATTGCAACTTAAATCATCAAACTCCACACAACTTGTGAAGTTTTGCCCTGTATTGATGAAGAGGGATTAATTAAACCTAGTTTTACTCATTAAGAGTTAATCTAAAACTAATTAAAGAAACTTTTAAATGAGGTAACTGAGGTTGATCCATATTATTGTATCAAATGTCGAGGTTTTGATTCGGCAGAAGACGTTAGAGATAATGTTATGACGACTCAATCTGTATATGACAAATTATTACTGTTATTTCACAAAAATTTCATTTGTAAGAATACTCAATTTCATCTGACAAAACTAATTGCGAAGGTTATTACATAAAAATGTGAAAGGGAAGTGTTTATTTTTACATTACGCTAGTCCTTAACGTTCTGGTGATGTATTTTGTTGTAATCATGTCTTGATTTACTTGTATTTTTTAAATAGGTGCAGGCCATAGTGGATGGAGTTACTCTCTTTTGTACCTAATTGAAATAATTTCAAATACAATTCCTCAACCGGATTTTATGAACTATTGCCCCCTCTTAGTACGTTTAGAGTTTAAACCTGGAATCTACAGAAGTAGTGTTCAGTCTTAAAGAGTAAGGATAGTTCTTAGCATTCTTTTAGAAATTGAACACTATTTCCGTAGACCAGAGGTTTAAATTCTAATCATACGAAGATGGAGTACTAGTGAAGTCAAGTTAATCTAGCGACTGAAGGAGATTGAGGGCAGAATGAGGTTTAAAGGAGATTAGTGGAAGGATTGAGGGTGGAATATACTAAGAAAGAACTCCGTGAAAAGAGCTTCAAATATAAAATACAAGTAAATCGGTGGAGAAAAGTTGGATTTTCTGTTTATGACAAAATAAACAAAGATGCTAGTCCCTTACCAAATGTAAGTGAAAGAATTTACAAACTTATTTTTAAACATGATTTATATTTCACACTTAGATCACACTAAGTGTAGTGTTAAACATTTTAAAATCAACTGTCACTTTCGGTACATGTATTCGTTTATACATTTGTTCGTTATTATTCGTAGCAAAACTGATTGGAACAAAGGTTTGATTCGTAAAGAAAATATCCTTCTTCTTCTTCTTCTTCTTCTTCTTCTTCTTCTTCTTCTTCTTCTTTCTTCTTCTTCTTCTTCTTTTCTTCTTCTTCTTCTTTCTTCTTTCTTTCTTCTTCTTCTTCTTCTTCTTCTTCTTTTCTTCTCTTCTTTCTCTTCTTCTTCTTCTTTCTTCTTCTTTCCTTCTTGTTCTTCTTCTTCTTCTCTTTCTTCTCTTTTCTTCTTCTTCTTCTTCTTCTTCTTCTTCTCCTTCTCCTTCTCCTTCTTCTTCTTCTTCTTCTTCTTCTTCTTCTTCTTCTTCTTCTTCTTCTTCTTCTTCTTCTTCTTCTTCTTCTTCTTCTAAATGTTGAAAAGGGTTGAAAAGGGTTGAATACGGCTACGATATACCTAGTTTTGTGACTGAGTGGGTAGACTCGAAATACGAATTCATTTATATATTTAGATGTGCAAAACGAAACGAAATTGAACAATTAACGTATTGCGGTAAAAACTAAAAACAATACGTAAGTATAGAGTGCTTACCCAGTATCCTAACCATTCGGTATAAAAACACACCCATGAAACTACATAAACACAATGTTATGGACTTATCGATCGTTATTTGAGTAGGTACTTAAACAAGTTCCACTGGTTTAGAAGAAAGAGTAAGTCCGCACAAGCTGAAAAATAAAACACAACACTGTTTTAAAGGTTATCAGTCCTAGGGGTTTATTAACTACCTCACGCTCCAAACCAATCGATCGAAAATGACAATTTAGTAAAATTGATCACCAGCCGTATCGCTGTAGTTTTTCATTAGGTCTGTTCGTTTGAGTCCACTTATTCCTGAAATCTCCACTTTTTCTAGAAGGTGCAACGAAATGGCGTTCTTTTGTGGCACCTTCTCCACCTGCTATTGAGGTGGTTGAGATAGTGGAGGAACGTAAAATAGGCGCGAAGAATTCTAAAATCAACATCAATGCTGAAATTCAAAACTTTTTGCTTCGCCGTAATAAAAGTGATAATTTGCCAATAACAATCGATGGACATTACATAATATTCTACAGTGAAGGTAAGTTTGTTTGTGTACGTTCGTATTTTATGTGTAAATCTCCATTTTTTTAAATCCAGCTTGGGTTTTTACGTTAGTATTTGGCCTAGGCCTATCCAAAAATTATGCGGTATTACCTCCACTTTTACGTTCGTTTGTGTCGGGTTGAGTTACTGCCAGTATCTCAACTCGCTTCAAATTTCACTTCCACCTCCACTCAAATCTGTTGGCGAAGGTGGACTCAAACGAACAGACCTTATGTGTGTCACTGATTCAAATGTTAGTCCAGGGGTTCTATTTACCAAGTTCTTCCAAGTTCGTCAAGTTGCTTGTGTTGCTTTATTTGCTGAGTTGTCACTGTCGATCGACAATTTGTCGTTTGAGCTGTTAACTAGGCCCCCGGATTTTATCTGCAATGTAATAGTATATACTTACGTCATTCATTTGGAGGAGTATGCGATCAAATAACTTTCTTTATACGAAGATGCAGCGTTTCACCACTCAAATGTGCGAAGTTACGTGTTATAAAATATGTAATATGCTCATGTATCGCATCATTCGAGTTATGTCTCTGCTAGTTTTAGTTTACTTCTTGAGACATTTCATCAGATTGAGACAAGAGTTTGTAGTTTGTTAGATTAGTTTGTTTGTCTGGTTTGTTTTGACGACCACTTTGATGGGATTTTTACCGGTGTTACTTTCACATAGCTTCGCCCACGGGTTGGCGCGTACTGACCACATCACATCGTCATACGCACGTCTGTTTGAAATATGTTGGCTCCGTGCTACGCCGATAAAGTATTAGTTATTTTCTCCTCAATTAGATACAAGCCTGGCAATAATTGCAGATTTTGTAATCATAATGTTTTTGGCAAAAGTGTACACGTTCCAACAAAACATGCTAATGACTTAACATTATGTTAGTTTAATTTTAATTTATTTTACGATCGTTTCCAGCAACCAGAGAGCTGACCCCTAAAAAGAGTGCATTGTTTTTCGAATATGTAAATAGTATTATATTATTTTGTATCTATATTTACCAATTTATTTATCTACATATCTCTGTTAAAGAATACACATTTTCTAGCTGTATCGATCCTCATGGAGAAATTTATTTTAAAATTTAATTTAAACTTGTAAAATATACAAAATCTTGCATTATATTGGAGATTACTTCGGTTCTATTTATCAAGTACTCGTCGCAACAAGAAGAAGAATAGAAGTATCCGAAACAAGGTCAAGATGTTCCAAGACGTTTTACTTCTCTAGACTGTAATAACACAACACATAACAAAAACTTGTAGAAATACAGCCAAACCTTACACACTCAAAAGGAATGAGATCTAAAAAAGGGGCCAAGCTCATCTACCCTTCACATAAACGTACAGTGTCCCATAACAGCATCCTCGAAAAGCTTGGCAAAATAGAATTTGCGATTATTAATTTAACGTAATAGTTTATCCAAGTTCTTTTTTTCTAATTAATTTAAACGTAATAACATGCAAATTCTATTTTGCCAAGCTTTTCGAGGATGCTGTTATGGGACACTGTACGTTTATGTGGAAGGGTAGATGAGCTTGGCCCTTTTTTTAGATCTCATTCCTTTTGAGTGTGTAAGGTTTGGCTGTATTTCTACAAGTTTTTGTTATGTGTGTGATCTCATTACTTTTTCAAGTTCCATTACAAAATTATTTGCTAAAATATAATATTTTATCAAAGTTGATTTAAATTCTATGGTATTAGCAGTAACAATATAGGATGTAAAATATCTAGACCCGGATTCATGTACATCCTGGGTATAGGTGGTATAACCATGGTATAACGACGGTATAAGGACTGGACCCCAATTCTTGAGTTCGTGGGAGATGAGTTGAAAACGCAATTTGAAAACGAAGTCGTTTTCGTTTTCGAAGGAATTGGTATTCTTGAACGGTATCGTGGAAAACGTCATGGGTTGTGAGTTGAAAATGGTTGAAAGAGTATCACGAAATCCAAACACTTTAAAAAGATTTGCGTATAGCAAAGAGCTCGAAAAAGTTCTATATTTATTCTAGATGGCAGTGCCTTCATAAACGCGGGCCAATCGAAAGACAAGTTGTATGAAATGATTTGATTGTTGCAATTATGTAAACAAACAGATGAGCAAGTTCATATCAGAACTATGTTGTGCTGGCCTAGGGTTGGCTAGGCTTGTCAAACATGAAATGCAAGTAATAATTTTATCTAGTCCTATAGAGGACTCAAATCACCTAGAGAATGCGCTAGTGTCGCGGGGGCGTAGCACCGTCATGGCCGCCGAGTGAGGATACCTTTGTAAACACCCATATGATCCTACACAAGCACAGTGTAAATATAATAAGGTTTTGGGGGAATAGAATAGGTATCATGTGGCTCATTATGAATTCAAAATCTAGTATTTATTTATTTTTTCTAGTATTTATATAGATTTATATCAGCATTTATAATTAAAATACCTACGGATATAGTCTGTCGGGCGCCTGTGAACGTATACATTGATACCGCTTATTTTTGTGGCCGTAGTATTATTCCAGAGTACGTTACAGAGTCCAACATACTTTGAAATAATATCAATATAATGACTAAATTTATTAATATCAAAGCAAAATATTTAGTTATGTTCTATAATCTATAATAGAATAGGCCTAATATGGCATGTAATGCAATACTAGAGTAGCAATTCAAGCAACAACAATAAAGCCACTCAAGCTTTGTGAAGAGTGAAGACAATAAAGCAGTAAACAATAAACATTATGCGTTCCTAAAGTATTAGAATGCAAAATAAAAAAATTACTGGACAAAACACCAATATAAAAGAACATTGGGAATAACAAGTCAACATGGTCTTGTGCTTAATTTTCTCGGAATCATGGTAGCCCAGGTATTAAAATGCAATACTTAAATTTTTAAACCTTATTCACCCACTCTTGAGGGGATTTGATTGTTTTATTGTGATTACGAAAATCTCAATATAAATACTATAAACAAAAACAGGAATTGAACCCATGGTCTATTTGTTTTAAGCCAAAAATGAATTAGTCTTATCAACTGAATTTAATATATTAATATGAAGACCACTCTTTATTAAGATCTCACTGAATTACCTTAGTGAGAGGGAATGTGTTTTATTTCCGTAATTTCTTGTAGATTCCTTACACGAAATAACGAATCAGTGCATGTGTTGAGTCACTTATCTTCCAATAAGTGGCTTCAGCAAATATACACTCTAATGGCAAGTGTGTAGGTGGATTGTGGACGGATAATATTCAACGCACAAAATGTGTACCTAACAAAATAACAGTAGGTATAGTTGGTTAACCAGTCGGCGTTGGATTACGTTTTCTGTGTCTCCAATGCAATTTTTCACGGAATGAATTATGTTTCTGTTAAACAGTTAAAATATGATGTTGAAGACTAGATTCCATGTAGGTGCTGTTTCTTGTATGCGCGATAGAACATCACAATACTTATCTCAATTAGTTAATTTCTTACGCGCGAGGATAGCATGTGTAGATTCTATCCTCACTAGCGCGTTTCCAGCGTTCGCCGCCAGAGTGGACATGAGAAGATGGAGCGCTCTATAGCCTAATGGAACTTTAGACCTACACTGTTGTATTATAAATAATTTTCTACATCTGGGCCTAGGCCAGGGACGGTTTCTGATTTGTTTTATGAGAGTATAATGACACCTTTTCTCGTTCCACACAAAGAAGAAAAATTTTAAATGTCCGCTATTTGTTTACGTATCGCACTTTCCCGCCTAACTCTGCTTATACCGTCAACAAGTGTCAAGTAACTATGGTTACTTGTTGATTGTATGCCAAGTGTTTAAGGCTTATTTTTAAACCTTTATTTGGAAGCCTTCCAACAAACTTTTTCAACTTTTTTTTTCAAAAGAGACTATATTTCTATAACCTTAATGTCCATGTAAAATATGAACATTGTAGTCCCACCCGTCTGGTCAGAATCGCGGGCCGACGTATTAGATGTTAGCAGTAGCAGTAGTAGGCAGTAGTCGGCAGTAGTAGGCAGTAGCTAACATCCTTAAAGTGATTTTGAGCATGTTTCAAGCCATTTTTTCACCAAGAAGGAATAATCGTACCCCAATAAAATTTGGCATGTGTTGTCAGGTACCTAAATCCCCTCGATTGTGATAGTTTTCAAGTTCACATCACGTTACATGACGGCTGGGTAACACCTCGAAATCACCCCAACTCTGCTTGGTGTATAAGGTGCTTGAGTGTGTTGCTCACCGCGGCTTGGCTGCGGCGCCCTAACGGGCACCTAGATTATATCTTTGATGCGCATAATTGAATTAGTTTTGTTAAAGACACAGATTCATAGGAGATATTGTGTTGTCAGGAACACTCGTGGATCGTGTTTCCAACGCAGACAACTTGATCTACTCCCAGTTGGATCGTGTTGAGACGTAATACTTATCTGAAACAGGCTATCGAGAATCTAATTTCACTTCGTTTCAAGAGGAAACATTCTGCGGATAAATCGTCGAGGGGGATAACAAGTGTGAAGCACTTTCTGCTGCAAAGAACAGCCGATCACAGCCCGTTCTCGTCAGGATAACTGATGGAAAAGCCATCAGTTTGGTAAATGTGTAGCCATCCCCAAAATTGAAAAATAAACATTAAATATACTGGGTTATGTAAGACCAATACAAATATAAATTACAGAACATTGAAAACAAAATAAATAAATATATTCGTATTTAGAGCCTACCCACTCAAGTCACAGAACTGATTTTCTGTGCATGAGATTAAATTTAAAGACGACGAAGCCAACCCTGTAGGCACCGACACTATTGACGATCCGAACGATGACCATCTAGAGACCGGAATATTTAAGTAGGAAACACCGATCAATTAAGCTGGGCACGATTCCACCCGCTGACAGCACCAGAATCAACAACGCTGATTCGAAACAAGCTCAGAATTTATAAAGAGCCTCGTTGCTAGGACGGCTCCAAAGTCACCGTTTACAAATTCCTAAGCTTAGAACTGATGGACCAAATCCAAATCAGAAGTTGAAAATTTCTACCTGGAGCGGGAATCGAACCCTGGACCTTCTGCATTGGAAGCACATACGCTAATCACAAGACAAACGAACTGCACCGAATTCCTCGTGGAAACGTGCCCATGCACAATTGCATGTGATGTCCCTCTTCAGAGTCAAAACTAACTTATAGGTATTTTGGTGTTGGTAGTTGTTAAGCTGAATGTATGTTCAAGAACTGAAGAAGAAGAACTGAGAACGCAATCCCTCAAGAAAACCGAGGAAACATTGTCAATTTGCCACTACCGGGTTTCGAGCTCGGAAACTCCAGACGCAGAGTCTCGCGCGTTTTGCTTTTCCTACATCGGTTAGTTCAAACCTTGAAATCAATGGTAATTGATAACATTATTTTCGGATCATTTTTAGTAGCCTACGTTTTATAGTAATAATTGCGATTCAAATATAGTGCTGACACAATAATTATAAATATATTGGTATGTGAGAAAGCTAAGCCGAGGAAGCCAATTATAAAAAGTGATTAAACATTATTTCTGATACCTCCTGTACTTTGTATACTTTTCATCGGTTGTAAGTTGCAAACCTCCTGACCTTTAACTAATCGATTGTTCATCCTTCCAATAAATCCTATCCCAAATCTTTACTGGGATCTTAATAGTTTTCATCCATTTTATAGTCAGTTTCGAGTCTTCTCCAGGATTTACGGTGATTACGCCAGTGTTCGCTAGTTAACCGCTTGATATCACGAACCGGGATCTTTTATCTAGCAAGAAACAATCTAGGTATAGTCGAGAAATAAACCATCCTATTTACATTTGTAGAAAGAGCAACTGAGAAATGATGTGTAACTGTACGTGTGAGGTTTTCTTTTACCAAAAGCGCAGATGATTAAATACAAACGACCAAAAACTACTTTATGGAATTTTTTATAATGCAATGTATGATTTTAAAATTCACTCCATTTCTTTTTAATTTGATTTCAGTAATTGTCACCCGACTCTGACTTTCGGGATAAATTGACACGAACCCATTAAAAAAAAACTGTTCGACAATAATTCTCATTATTTCTCGTTCTAAAACAAAAAATCAAAAAAATCTTGGAATTGTTGTTGTGGTTTGACAAAATCTATCATTAGGTTCTTGTCACAAAAACGAAAAAAGATGAACAGTATCCTATATCTAGTCAGGTTTGCTCGTTTGTTTCGGTGTGTTTTTAATAAAATGTCTGACAGAACGTTTTGCCGACAATTCCTCAATACAATATAATATCAAAAGTGCTTATTGAAGTTGGTTCTCCTGCGTATCATATCAAATATCACGTTGATAATTACTAGATAATAAATAATGGAATGTAATTGACAATAGCTTCGTCCACTTGTCCACTCTCTGATGAATGGAAGATTATTAGACTCAGATAATTGAAAAAACTGAATCGTTTTTATTAAACTGGGAAATGTTGTTTTTTATATCAATAACTTGATCATGTTCAATAGGTTCTGCAGAAAGGGCGGTATTGGTTGGGTCTATTATTTCACAAGCGAGAGTATTGAAGTAATTGGCTACAATGCAACGGGTTAAATAGCAGTTTCTCTATATTTCTGTGCATAGTCTAGAACATAGAACGCTCGAGGTAGAGACTTCGTGAAAGCTCTTGAATCGACTTTCTATAAGAGAGTACTTGGACTCGGGTATGGATGGAGAAAACAACGCAATATCATTGACAAAAGTCGCCCACTCGCTGCTGAATTAAAGATTATTAGACCAAGATAATTAAAAATACTGTATCTTTTTGTTTATTGAACTGGGCAATTAAGTTTTTAATGTCCATTACTTGAACATGCTCAATAGGTTTTGCAGAAGTGGTGATATTGTCTGGATATTATTCCGTTATTTCACAGGAGAGAGTATCGGAGTAATTGCCTACGATGCAACGGTTTAAAATAGCAGTTTCTCTATGTCTGTGCATAGTCTAGAACATAGAACGCTCGAGGTAGACTTCGTGAAAGCTCTTGAATCGACTTTCTATAAGAGAGTACTTGGACTCGCTCACGTATAGAGGAAACAACGTAGCCGGTATTGAAGTATCGATGTTTAACCGCTAACGACGACCGCGCTCTATAAACGTTATCAACCGTGTTCAGAGACAATTACCAGCCTGTGTAGCGGAGCCAATAAATACTCACCCAATGTTGGATAGTTCTACTCTATAGTTGAAATCAACGTTGATATGTTGTATCCATGACACCAAAGCAACAAAGAAGTTATTAACCGATACTCTATTTTTTAAAAAATATAATATCTTTCACTTAGAAAAAGTTTGTATTTTCTGATTTATGTTTAAAGATGGGCAAAAAACAATATCGAACATGTCAATATTTCTTGGGCAACCTGTGGCTTGGCGAGTTTTTCCTCCTGTTCAATGCATTACTTTCATTGTTGTACTAGAGTTACAGTAAGCTAATTCTTTTCGACTGTTTCAAATGGTGGAGGTGCCGGGTCATGAGCGCGCGAGCGTGAGCCAAAACAATAAGTACTCACCCAATGTTGGATAGTTCTATTCTATAGTTGAAATCAACGTTGGTTTGTTGTATCCATGACACCAAAGCAACAAAGAAGTTATTAACCGATACTCTATTTAAAAAAAAAATCAAATTTCTTTCACTTAGAAAAAGTTTGTATTTTCTGATTTATGTTTAAAGATGGGCAAAAAACCATATCGACACATGTCAATATTTCTTGGGCAACCTGTGGCTTGGCGAGTTTTTCCTCCTGTTCAATGCATTCGTTTCATTGTACTAGAGTTACGGTTAGCTAATTCTTATCGACTGTTTCAAATGGTGGAGGTGCCGGGTCATGAGCGCGCGAGCGTGAGCCAAAACATTTGCGAAAACACGCTTTTTTGTTGACATTACCTTCAACAAGGTAGATACAGACTTTTATTGGTTTACTTCAGAAGGTCTGGTTGCCTTTTACTGAGGCAATGTTGAAAAGGGTGGAAGATTATAATATCGATTATAATTATTGAAGGAAAGAAGGTTTACACACTGTTTTTCTGAAATCCCCCCTTGTACAACGTCTTAGTTTAGTAGAAAGTTAATATTTCAAGTTTAATTATAAACGAGATTGCATCTACATAGGAATGATCTAGACTATTATTGAGCGAGCGTAGCGAGCGTCTCCACTTGACTCTTATGGCTCGAATGTCTGTTTTTGTTTTGTTTTTTTTTTTTTTTCTGTTACTGCTTCGATACAGGTCGCACCGTTTCTCTGATTGACCTGAAATTTTTCACACATGTACATACCACCTAGGCGGGTTGCTGTATAGTTTTTGAACAAAATCCGATCATTGGTTATAAAAAATAAAAAATAAAATAAAAAAATAAAAAAATAAAAATGTACCGATCGTTATGAAATTTTGCAGGGTCAATAAGTACAACATTCTCTCCTATTTTCCAAATTTTCAGCTAAATCGGTCAAGACCTTAAAGACTTATTGGTAATCATAATTCGAAAATTGATGTTAAAAAATGAAGGAGGCAGTGAAGATACAAAGACACACTTTAGAAGGCATGACGTCAATTAGTACAATGCAAAGATGTTGGAATTGTATATAGTGTACAATGTCAATATCCAGTTAGGCCTACACTGTGTGGTAGGACTTATGGGAATGTCGTACTCGGGTCATGTTGCACGTACCGGTGCTCGCTCAACAACGCGTCCAACTGAGCGTTTTCCTAGTTATTTACTTGTATATCAATCTATTGTAAACTAAGCATTGTAACATATTTCTTTACTTCTGATAGTAGTGCGGTAAAGGTAACTGATTCTTGCACTATTTTCATAAAAACTATTGCACCGTAGTTTGAAGCATAGTTTTTAAAAACAAATCATTAAGATTGCACATGACGTTAAATCTCCAGTCGATCTCCATTTCTTGTTCATATTATGTATTCGCAGCGTGGTTGAATCCCTACGAGATCCGGGTGTCACGCTTAGACCATATAGAGGGTAGACAGAGCGCGCGCGTATACCTGCCGTTGCAGCGGTTGAAGCCGAGCTGAGAACAAAGAGAGTGAGAGAGAGGGAGCGATTCTCGGAAGCCGGTCTGGGCAAGAAGCGCGTAGTGCCATTTAAACATACAGTAATTTCGCGTACTAGAAGTAGTGAATCTCTTAATACTTTCGAGAATGTGATGTTTAAAAACAATGCATTATGCATATTTATTTGTTGGGACACCACGTCAAATAAGTTTATAATTTATTTTATCCTTATTCCGAAAGAAATTTAATTCTATGTGTTTGTCGGGAATATGCCACATTTAAACACCATCGAACCCCAACATCACAAAACCCCATGTCTACTACATGTTTTGATTTACGGGAAATATTATTGTTTTAAGGTTTTTAGATTGTATATTTACCCATACTAAAATAGGCATTTTACTATAGGGATTGTATTTTTATTGTACTATGGCATTGCTAGATCGTATTTGTAAATTGGATTGAACATTGTTTTATTATCATTTTTATGACATCTCAAACATGACAACCACTGCAATAGTGTGTGGTCACATTGGTTAATAAACATTTAACATTAATATTTTTCTGAAGAAGAAATCAAACAGGCCTACAAACACTAGTCTTAAAAATACAAAATCTATCGAAAACCCAAGATGACAATATGGAACCCATTACAAATGGGGTGACGAAGAATGGTTGAATGAATCAAGCAATATTAGAATGGAATGTTAACACTTAATATATTCGGTAAAGATGCAAATTGTAGGCCTATTATGCAAGTGATGTTGTTTGTTGAGGAAAATGATTGGGAGGGGAGTAGGGGTGCATCAGATGTTCCCATTTCCAAAATCACTCAGTTATAGTTTGGTTTTAGTAGGGCCTACAAATAATAGTTCTGTAAAGAACATGGCTCTGCACTTTTTGAAAAGATATTCAGTAAAAAGGTGCAAATTGTAGGCCTGCAAGTGAAGATGATTGTTAAGGAAAAGGTTTGGGAGGGGGGGGGGGAGGGGAGAGAGGATAGGTACTTTGGTTAGCCCCATTTACAAAATCACTCTTGTTATTATTTGGATTTAGTAGAGCTTCAACAATAGCTCTGTATTCTGTAAAGAAAATGTGTCCGCACTTTTTGAAGGGATATTTGATAAAGGTGCACTTTCTTAAGGCTATTCCACCGCGTTTTTCTATTTTCCAAAATATGCTACTAAGTTAAAATATAGTGAATGGCTTTGAAACATGGCTATTTTAGAAAATCAAAAATATTTTTTCCAAATTTTTCTGATCCGGTACACGGCCAATATAGCCACCTCAAAATAATTTCAAACTTCAATTCGCCAGGGCACACCATTCAACGTACGGTGTTGTGCTTTTGTGACATTAATTTTTAACTGTTTTTCTATGGACTGACTGAGAGAAAACAGATTTATTTTAACAATTGTCTTTCCAGCTAATTTTTTCGTTTGGCGGTATTTTTTACCGATTTGTACCGCCAAACGAAAAAATTCGCAGGAAAGACAATTGTTAAAATAAATCTGTTTTCTCTCAGTCAGTCCAAAGAAAAACAGTTGAAAATTAATGTCACAAAAGCGCAACACCCTACGTTGAATGGTGTGCCCTGGCGAATTGAAGTTTGAAATTATTTTGAGGTGGCTATATTGGCCGTGTACCGGATCAGAAAAATTTGGAAAAAATATTTTTGATTTTCTAAAATAGCCATGTTTCAAAGCCATTCACTATATTTTGACTTAGTAGCATATTTTGGAAAATAGAAAAACGCGGTGGAATAGCCTTAAAAGGATTACATTAATGATTATTATGATTTATGAAAAACGTTGTGGGGATGATGTATGAATAATTATTATAACACAACAAACTCGAATAGTATTTATCAAATTTTCAAAAAGGCCTGCTACAGACATGCACAAACAGCACAATATAATTCCACATCACTTTATTGAGGCCTAAGAGCAACATTTTGGATTTAGGCATGTTAAAAGTTCACAACATAACAATGCAAATGGATATGGAATGATATTTTGCATGTACAATAGTAAGCTGTTAAAAATGATAAGACAACAATCACTGCATAAATATTACATTTTTTATTACTTCTTATTCACATCATTAATATATCAAATGTATGACGGGAAATATACCTTAGTCATAATGTAACATTTCTCACCTTAATTTGAATATTCCTCATAAACAGTAGGATGTTCTTAAATTACAAATACCCTACCAGCATGTAACCACCAATCTAATGCACCAAATCACCTTCAAGAGCCATTAAATACCAGTAAAGTAAGGCATAAGCTCATGACAGGTCATGTGCTCTCTCAGGACTATGTTGACTTGAAATGCACATTTGGTTGAAACAATAGGCTTTATTGAAATATAACATATACCAATTATCTAGGGCAATAGTGTACTACATTATAAAAAATGAATTGAGTAAAATTCTAACACGTGGAATGAAAATCCACATTGTTTTCCAGCTCTTGACGTACAGCCAAACGCAGCGCAAGAGTTCACCATCTTCAATGTTTTGCCCAGATCTAGTTCTTGGAACTGGCCGCGGTCGGCTTCACGAAAATTGCCGAGCTATCCGTCTACCCCCTATATGGTCTAAGGTGTCACGCCTCGATATGATTTACATTCAAGATGGCGCGCGTGTATTGTACTGAAGGAGCTGGTTGTACTGAATACAACATGTAGTTGCTTGGTATGATTGATTGTTTGTATGTATGTGTGCTCCTATGCTCGGTGTGCTTAATTCTATGTGTCGATCAGTTTACCTACTTGATATGTGAGAGATATATCCACTAGTTGTGAGTGGTGTTACATGGTTATATAGTATATCACTGCCTTCTTAGTATGAAGCTGACAGGTTGTCTCCCATGGCGTCTGTGACTTTAGTACGAAATACAAACTTAAGTAAAGTTCATACGGGTACTTAAGTACGTAAGCGTACTTAAGTTACAACTTAAGTGGCAAGTGGAGAGATAGTAATAGTAACTCAAGACAAGGAAGACAGATAATTTCAAGAAGTTAATAAGTTTATCCAAACTTTTTGAACAGGCCACCTTACCGTAGCATATATTTTTTCAATTTTAATTTATTTCAATTTAATTTATACACATGATAACAAGGCAATGATTCTTCACGAATTCTTCAGAAAACATAGACTGGTACTGAATTTTATTAAGTCAATCACGCAATTACACAATTGTTTGTGTGTTTTATTACAATCTAGTTATGTGTCACTCAGTATCGAAAATAATATTCTTTAAATATACTGGCAGACGTCTTAATCACTTATCTTCTACGCTCGGCAAGTGGGAGACCCGGGATCAGTTCCTACACGGGGCTTAATTGGTTAATTTCTGATTGCATTCGAAATGTATTGTGCGAAGTGTCTACGTTTTACATAAAACATTAATCAACCTAAAAAAACACGTTTCAAAAACGAGTATAATCATAATGGAATTTGAGATACTGAATTCAGAAAAGTTTGGCCAATAACTTTTCTTTTCGTTTGATTCGGAAAACGTTTCACAAGGGACCAAATGTTGAAAGTTCGAGTTGAGATGACGTTAAGAATAAGTTCACATTTCATACATTTTTTTTATTAGTTTCGAAGTTTGTATTCTTTTCTCTCGTTTAGCGGTTGGTTATTTTCTTAGCGTCTAGTTGTACTGAATCTTGCACAGTGTTAAAACTTTTCTCATAATCTATTTAATATTTCTAAAAGCTAAAAACAATAGAATACTTCAAAATATCACCAGTGTTTCTCTTCTGATGTCACAGTGAAGAGAAGGTATCCCCCTCAATTCGAAACAGAACTCTAGACACATGCTCTCTTGCCTTTCACTGTGGCTTTCAACCCGCGAGCTTTGCTTTCTCTTCGTACAGGTCCGGTATTTTCCAGCGGTTGCGTTCGTAACAGACAACCTGGATTAGATCTAATGGAGGTTTGTAGCTCGCCCTAAACGAAGCATAGCCCGGTACACAGAACTCGCCACCTGTATATAGGCACCATGAGTTAGGCTTTTTATTCTGTTTTTCCACCTATTTTATAATATAACTCACAACTTTTTATCAACTTCTATTATTCTAACGTCAGAATTTTACAAATTACAACGCGAAAAATACAATAACATACAATGTTCAGAAGTACAACTTTAAAGAATGAGTTTTTCATTATTTGTGTGTTTTTTTTGGTTTTTAAACAGACTATCAAAAACAAATTGTAATATAAATCTAAATGGAGTGTATTGTCATTAATTGCTATGTAATCGCGACGTTGAAAGTACGTGTTGACTGTTGTATAAAGAAATCTTGGTGCAACATTGTAGATTTGTAGTGCTCCGTCAAAATCTCAGTAGTCGATATAATTCAAGGTTGCTCTTGAAAACGAGTATTTATTTATAAAGAGTGATTGATGCATCTTAATAACAAAGTCAAGAGTTATAATAGCTATATTATGGCTATAATTTTAATGGTATATTTGTTATGCATCTTAAGTTTGAGTATTTATTGTGATAAGTTGTCCCTCAAATGATAAATAAATCTTAATTCAGAAAACTGAACAATTAATCACCCTGTAAGTTCCAACAACAAGCGCTTCGTATTTATGACCGACAAGTGAAACACTGTTAAAGTAAAATCTTGTAAGCACTGGAGATGAAATAAATAATGTTTCGATTTTACAATGAATGACCTTATTTTGTCTTTCAACATGCGATTCCCAAGATAGGGGCAAAATATTATACAGATTTATTTATATAAACGGCGGACAAAGCACTCATTGTAAGCTGTTTTAAAAATATATGTAAGATAATATAGAAGAACAGTACATCAAGAATCGTGATGTCGACAATACTGGGGGCGTAACTTGCACTTAGATTATAAAACAACGCAGATTTTGCTTGAGTTTTTACTTTACTTTGCTTTTAGGAAACACCACTTACAATTTTCAAGTAAAAGGTTCTGTACTGAAAGAAGGATGGTTTCAAGAGCGTATAAAGCGCCTACGTCTAAAAGTTGTCAATTGTTTCTTTAATTCCAAGAATGTTTATTTAGAATAGAGTGGACCTACGCGGATTCTGCTGACAAGTTTGATAACATGTTCTGTGCTTACACCACACATTTCGTTTGATAATATTAATGTTTACGGTTTTGTAATCAAGCTGTTTTGTCATCAATGGAGCACGAGACACAAATAAGTTTATACATTATGTGCCATTGTGTTTATGTCGTACTAAGTACTTTATCAAATTGTTCTACAGACGAACGGATCTAAAATTCAAGCGTTTATGGGAGATTTGCTCCCTAATAAAGGTATCCGTAGCTCACGCTAGGCCTGAATTAAGAGACACCGCGCCCTTAAATATTTTCTCCGTGAATATGTTCTATTTGTCGTTGGTCAGGGACTTTTATGCGGGTTGATGTACGAAGTATAGATTCACTGTGATTTACCCATCTTTAGTTTTTTAAATAATTTTTTGATTTAGTTAAACACATCGCACATGTTGTTTGGGGTTGATCATCTGATAAATGTCATCAACTTAGCTGGCAATACCTACAAGTCGATAGTGTTAGTGATATGGGTGTGTATATGTCATCTACCACGTTATGTGCTCTTGGTTTACCTGTGCTGTATATGGTGTGTTACATATATGTAAGTGTATTTGTAAAGTTTGGAATTTGTTGAATAAGTAATAATAATTTGTGATGCGTACAACACTTAGCTGATGTTATTATATTAGTTAGACTGAAAACTAACATCTAACATCGAAGTTACGCTGCAGTCGATGCTTTGTAATTAGCGAACTTTCGCATACGACTTAGTATATCAAACTAACTCGATAGAATGTGCATTTGTAGAACGTGGAACTTTGTGTGTCTATTTGACTTTCATTGGTTTCGCGTATAAAACATCGTCTAGCCTTAGTGCATTACTATGAGACGTTAAGCAACAAAATTACCATCGTCATCGTCATTGTCATCGTCACCCCCCCCCCCCCCCCACCATGCTGCGGCTGGTGTAATGGAATGTTGTTCATATTATTGCCTTAATAAATTAAATTGAGTTGAATATCATGCCCTCCCAGTTATTTGACGATTCTACACAATCAAGCGGATACATTTATGTTGACAGTAACGTGGGAAGTATAGGGCTACCTCACACTTGTCATCCTCCCACGCATCAAACGCAATACTCGGATGTATCTAATTTCTTTACTCCCACATACTGCGAGCAACATTTCATATTTCGTATTTCTAAATAAAAAAATATTACTAGGAGCTGAACATGTGAGTAGGACGCATGGCACGGCCACAATACTCTTATACTTCCTTTGATAAACTTAACTAGGTGGATTTATTATACCTACACTATACCAACATTAATAACTGTTTAAAACATCTTTATAATTTCCATAAGTACTATCGCTGAATGAGTCTTCCACATTCACATTAAAAGTTCTCAGACTGTGGTGACAGCGAACAATTTCCTGGGCGCCTTGATTTCTTTGTTGCTATTTGAAATAATTGGAAACAAATAATATTAATGTATCACACATATTTGTATCTACCACTGTGATTACCCAGAAGATGTTTTGGGTGCATATAATCGACTAGAGCCGTGCTAAAAATTAGCTTTCACTCGTTTTGCCGAGTCTTGTAAAATTTGCTTACACTTTCATAACAATCCTTCTGACTCCTCCATCCTCCGACGAAGACTGTTAGGGTAATTTTTACAAACAGACTTATTTTTAAATAAAGGTTTTGTTTAATTTGGACTAGTGAAAAAAGTCTCTGACAACAACTATGGTTGCATCGACCGAAAGAAGTGAACTCCATTTAATGATCGAATAAGTATTTCTAATAATATGAATAAAATAATTGGATATTCCGTTGATAATATTCATTAATTAATATAATAATGAAAATTCGACAACTATGTCAACAGTTTTAACCCATCGGAATACCATTTAATTTATTTAAAATATTTTAGGTTCTAAGGGTAAAATATGAAATTGTAAATTTTTCTAGTAAATTTTAATACTTTTTCGGGCAATATTTAAATCAATTTTGGATTTGACGTAGCCCATACATTTTAAATAAGTTAAAACAGTTATTTTCTTTGTTTGGCTGGAAATATGTTTTTTTATTATTTTGATGTGGTTTAAAAATTGAGCATTTTAGCCTTTTTTGAAATTACTGGGATTTTCAAAATTTCTCCCAGTTTTGTTCCTTACTATTCATACTAGCCATGCGATTCGCAAGATTTAAAAAACAAATTTTAGACGAAAATTAAAAATTTGGACGGTATTTTTGTACTTTTTGCACCCAAGTTTCCCAAAAAATGAACGATTATGACTCGTCCAAGTACCCAACACACATTGTGCTGGTTTTAATATTGTGTTAAAAATCTGCACATGTGTCAAGGTCCGTCCTCCTATTTATTAGTTTGTGCAATTGAACAACGGCGCTACGATGTGCAACGGACATGCCGTTCCTCACTGTTGACCCAGGAGAATAAAGTGCTAGGTTCGACGAGGGATAATAGTGTGACGGAACTTATTAGCACTTGGTAGCATCTCCTGGTAGCGCGCGACACACATATAACCAAGGGTGATTGAAAGCAAATGGAGTGGCCGATAAATCAGCGCGTTACCCCACAAAGATTATCCTTCTCGCTCGGGTGTTGTACGGTAGATCTTGGGCGTAACGACGTCCCATCTCTTCCCCAGAACCTCGTGACCTAGATTCCAGGTCTCTACATCTTCTAAACGATTATCAATGTACAAAGTACTTATTTTCACTCTGAAATAATGTACAACACGAGGTAAGTCAGCAATTTAAACCATGTTCAGATCATTAACCGCATTCAGACTAAAACTAAAACCGATTCTACTAAATCATGTGAGTTATTGCGAATGCCTGGACGCAATTTCCTCTGCGCTACGGGTGATATGTTGTAAGGCATGATAGCTATCTCCTCTCTGGGCCAAACCAAGTCATCCTACTTCAGGCAATCTTCTGTGCACTCTTGACTATTTCCCAACGAGTTCGCACAGCTGTAACACTAGACCAGGCATAAATATGAAATAATTTATTTTCTCTCAATGTCATCTAAAAAGATAATGACAATTGATTTAAATTTAATTAACTTTAATCCCTTTCCTATTCAAAACACGGGCACATTCCTCGAATGATAACGCATATCAGTGACATGCGTCTTCCTGTCTTGTTATAATTGATAATTACCAATTGTTTGTAATTACGTCTCTGCTAACGAAAGAACATACAAAATACCACACAAAGCCATTCTTCTGTAAAATAGCTGATTTTTCCATTAGGCATTGTCATTGTACAAGCGTACGTATTCAACATACCTGGAATGACAAAGAATGCTTTCGGTTTTCCGTTTGTTTGCGAACAATATGTGTGGTGCGCTTCAAACTTTAAGTCAGAAACGAGTTACTCCACGATTCAACGTTGTTTTACATCAATCCGAAATTCCATTTCATGTGGTGTATATTAAACATTTTGTTATATTTAATTGTGGAATTTAATTTTAAATCGAAGTCGTATTTATTTTGTGTTAACAAATTACAATGTCTAATATTTACCTATTTTTTTTTTTAATATTCTTACAATGATCTGTAGTAAAAGTATGTCGTTCACGGTTCAATACGCTTCTTACGTGTTTATGGCTTATGTATTACCTTATTTTGTTCATGTTTCGTCATTTATGTATTTCTTTACTGCAATCATTGTGTATTATTATCCTGGGTGTAAGAAACTTCCCTATTGGAATAAATAGTGTAACGAAGCACACTTTGTTGTGTAATGAGTATGGTGAATGGTTGTCGAGTTGAGGAAAACCATAATTATTATCACACCATCGCCATTAAAGTAAATGAAAGTGATGTTTAGACATTGTTAACGCAACTTTAATTCCCTCTTTATGTTAATTCTGAATTTCGTCTAGTAATCATGCAAGATTTGACTTTGTTTAGCACCAACCGCATAGTTAATTTAGCCGCGCTGACGGCAAATTAAACAATAGTTTGTAGCCTTATAAGCCACAACTCTTAATCACAAACCTTCTATGTAAATCCAGCTCATACACCGCAAATTTGAACCCAAGTTTGAAGTAAAAACATATTTTCCATTTCCAACAATACTAAGGTAAATACTATTTTAACTAAACTAAACCACTACACTAGAGACGTTATATAGAAAAACATCTCGCACTCACAAAACGTGATCCATACAACTTAGTTTAAAGTGTTTCTAGAACATTGTGGAAAGGAACAAGTCTTTTCTCGGGCGTAACTTTTAAGTGTCATCTCGATTGTATTCCAGACAACTTTCACCAGAATGGTGGAATGTTTAAGAAAGTAGTTGGATTTTCCTTACTCAATTTCTATGTTGTGAAAACCCAAAACGGGTCGAAGATGAGTATATGCTATCTATACCCGCGACGATCTTTCTACCAACAGTATGATCCGTCGTCTCTGTTAGCACATTCCATTAAACAAGAGAATGTAAGGTAGTCAAGCGGATAAGTGGGCAATGCAAGAACAATTAGGGGGTTTTATGGTATAGGTCTGAATTTTGGACTGTATACTCAGAACAATATTCTAAGAAAATTGCCTCGAGGTGCCATGACAAAATTCGTCCGGTTAAGGGGGTGGAAGGGGTTGAAATAATGGCATTTTTAAAAAATTTGAAAATTCAAATATCAAACTAAATTTAATCCTAATATTACAAAATTAATACATATTGTAGCTAAAAGTCCAAAATTTCATAAAAAAAAATACATATTACCATATCTAAGCAGATTTTACACCCTTTGACTTTTATTAACAAATTTTCGCACTGTGCTGGGAGGATTGGCCTACCAGACGTGGGTTTTGTGATAGGGCCGTGAATTTTCCCTAAAATACTCAGAAGAATGTTCTCTAAAAAATGGCTCGAGGTGCCCTCAAAAAAGTTGCTTGCTTATAGGAGAAAGAGGGGGTGTACTAAAAGGGGTTGATAAAACTAAAATAAATAAATCTGTATTCAAAATAATATTAAGAACGCCAAATTAACATTTATTGTAGATAAAGATCTAAAATTTAGTTAAAAAAATTAAAATTCCAACATATATGTAAATCTGATCAGATTATGCACCCTTTGGCCACTTTTCATAAATTTACTCAATATTAACGAAAGTGTATAGTGTGACCACTCGTTTTGTCCCAAATTATGCCAACAATACGAATTAGGACGAAAATAAGTTTTTAACACCTTGGGTACATTTTCGCGCAATGGACTTTGAACCATTTTCTAACAATAAGCGTCAAATAGCCTATTTAGAGTAACCTAACAATTTGGTTGTTTTGTAGTCGAGTGTCAACACACATATTGGATCAAAATAGTACATTCATGATGTGTGAATCATGTACAGTGTGAATACTGGCCACTTTGTTAACGTTATAATAATATAGCCACGTTGATGGATGAGTCTGTTTTGGTCAATCGATCCTCCCGTTTATATGGTCTTCATACTGTTTTATTGTTATAAGTATGTTTTGAATAAAAGATCAGTGAATTAATAATTAGTTTTATAAACTTGTCAAAATATCTTCTTTAAAAGCACAGTTATTGATGTTGTACAAATAGGTACAGTATATTTATTTTATTAGTGCACGGGTAGCCGTAGATTTGTTCCATAACACTTTCCGAATTTAATTTTTATTTAGATTTTTATTGAGTTATTTACACAAGGACTATTCACAATAGCCCGGGAACGAGGCCCTGCAATGGTAACGGGAATATTGGCTATTATTTAACATTGCCTGGTAACTGTGTTACGATAACGGGAAACTATTGCCGGGCTATTATAGAGAAGCCCTAAATTTGACAAATTATTTACGAGTATGTTGCCTTGTGCGCGTTGTACGATTTAATAAAATAAAACTTCAATGTTGTAAACATTTGTATTTGAAAATGTGATTGTAGCCTATTTAAATTTCACTTTTTAATTTTTCACCAACCGCTCAAATCTTGTCAAATCTGCGCTTCCACGGCCTTCCTGAACTCTAGTATTGACGCAAATTTTGTGAAAAAATAACTAAAACCTATGGAAGGCACTCAAGATGCGCTGCGTCTACATATTCGACGTGCTGTCTACCAGGCTGGATTCATCTGGGGTTCATCAGCCATCTCTTTCCCAATAATTCCAAATCCTTCTGCCTGGGGTTGGCTTAAGGACGCATCTGGTGTATGGAAACCACATTGGACTACACTTCCAGACGCAATGCAGTCATGTAATGAAGTTATTGTATGTAAATGTAAGAATGATTGCAATGAAGATCAATGCACGTGCCATACCAGTGGGCAACCATGCTGTGCTTCATGCAAATGCAGAGGAAGATGCAATGAATAATTTGTACATCTTTGTATTAATAACTTGGTTCAGGGTGTGAGGACAATTGAAACTGTTTACAAACCATTTAATTATATTCCTCTACTCACGCCAACGTTAACGAGAAGAACCCTGCCTTCTTTGTCGTCTTATATTAATTAATTGGATATTGCTTAACGTCTCATATTTATGCAACTGGGCTAATCGAGACGAAGGGATGGACGTAAGGGATGACGCGGGGGGACAAGGGGTGGACAGGCCTGTGCTGGTCAGAACCAGCCACAAGCGTATGGGGAGGGCAGATGTTCCCCCACGCCGTGGTCGTCTCCGTCTGTGTCATCATCCGTTCGTGTTGTCATTGATGTCGCCGTCGGGGAGGTAGTCAAAGGGAAGGTGAAAGTTCCCCGACAACAACCCAGGTGGTCTTATATGATCAGCAGAGGAATACACTGGGCCACATTCTACCCCGGGCGCAGGCGGGGTAAATTTGTTAGAGTTGTTGGTTGATATTGAAATTTATTAATTTTTGTTGCTAAATCTTACGAAACATATACTTACAACAATAAAACAGTATGAAGACCATATAAACGGGAGGATCGATTGACCAAAACAGACTCATCCATCAACGTGGCTATATTATTATAACGTTAACAAAGTGGCCAGTATTCACACTGTACATGATTCACACATCATGAATGTACTATTTTGATCCAATATGTGTGTTGACACTCGACTACAAAACAACCAAATTGTTAGGTTACTCTAAATAGGCTATTTGACGCTTAAAGGCTCGTTTACAATCACTTAGCAATACGTTAAAACATAACGTAAGAAAGTTGAAACCATTGAAAACAGTGGTGTTGTTTACAATCACATAGCAAGAAACGCAACGCACGTAACGTATGAAGAAGTTGATCCAATCTCAACTTTACTGTACGATATGTTAATTTTATTCTTAATTTAGCCAATCACAGCCCGTTGCCGAGTCTTACATTGTTGTGTTGTTATGTGATTGTTTGTAAACAACAACAACTCACATAACCTACAATTGTGAACCATGGATGATGGTAAATTGATTGAACTGGTGCAAATGTGTCCTACTATTTATGATAAGAAGAGAAATGATTTTAAAGATTCTATTAAGGAGCAAAACTTGTGGGCCGATATTGGTTGCATTCTCAAGTATACTCCGGTAAGTCAATATAGGAATTTTGACACATAGGCATGTATATGCTTAATTTTTAACGTGTTGTTATGTGATTGTAAACACCACAATAATGTTACCGTACGTTACGTTATGTTTTAACGTGTTGCTAAGTGATTGTAAACGAACCTTAAAGCAATACGTTAAAACATAACGTAAGAAAGTTGAAACCATTGAAAACAGTTGTGTTGTTTACAATCACATAGCAAGAAACGCAACGCACGTAACGTAAGAAGAAGTTGACCCAATCTCAACTTTACCGTACGTTACGTTAATTTTATTCTTAATTTAGCCAATCACAGCCCGTTGCCGAGTCTACATTGTTGTGTTGTTATGTGATTGTTTGTAAACAACAACAACTCACATAACCTACAATTGTGAACCATGGATGATGGTAAATTGATTGAACTGGTGCAAATGTGTCCTACTATTTATGATAAGAAGAGAAATGATTTTAAAGATTCTATTAAGGAGCAAAACTTGTGGGCCGATATTGGTTGCATTCTCAAGTATACTCCGGTAAGTCAATATAGGAATTTTGACACATAGGCATGTATATGCTTAATTTTTAACGTGTTGTTATGTGATTGTAAACACCACAATAATGTTACCGTACGTTACGTTATGTTTTAACGTGTTGCTAAGTGATTGTAAACGAGCCTTTATTGTTAGAAAATGGTTCAAAGTCCATTGCGCGAAAATGTACCCAAGGTGTTAAAATGTTCTTTTCGTCCTAATTCGTAATATTGGAATAATTTGGGACAAAACAAGTGGTCACACGATACACTTTCGTTAATATTGAGTAAATTTATGAAAAGTGGCCAAAGGGTGCATAATCTGATCAGATTTACATATATGTTGGAATTTTAATTTTTTTAACTAAATTTTAGATCTTTATCTACAATAAATGTTAATTTGGCGTTCTTAATATTATATTTGAATACAGATTTATTTATTTTAGTTTTATCAACCCCTTTTAGTACACCCCCTCTTTCTCCTATAAGCAAGCAACTTTTTTGAGGGCACCTCGAGCCATTTTTTAGAGAACATTCTTCTGAGTATTTTAGGGAAAATTCACGGCCCTATCACAAAACCCACGTCTGGTAGGCCAATCCTCCCAGCACAGTGCGAAAATTTGTTAATAAAAGTCAAAGGGTGTAAAATCTGCTTAGATATGTATATATGGTAATATGTATTTTTTTAATTAAATTTTGGACTTTATCTACAATATGTATTAATTTTGTAATATTAGGATTAAATTTAGTTTGATATTTGAATTTTCGAATTTTTAAAAAATGCCATTATTTCAACCCCTTCCACCCCTTAACCGGACGAATTTTGTCATGGCACCTCGAAGCAATTTTCTTAGAATATTGTTCTGAGTATACAGTCCAAAATTCAGACCTCTACCACAAAACCCCTAATTGTTAGCCTTATCCGCCTAGCTAAGGGACATACTCAAATAATTCATTATTCAAATTTTAATAAATATTGTTGTTCAACAATCGTTTGTGCACAATATCGTTCGACAAGTCACTGCGTACTCTACGTAATGCTAACACGGGCATACTTGGACCCACATTTTGCCCAACTATGCTTAAAACGTACTTTGAATACGTATCATGTTGTAAAAAATATAAACATAACGATTAGTTTAAAATATGGAAAAGTGTTAAAGATAATAACTTCAAGTAACGTAGGGTGTTATCATCTTAGAAATAATTACTTTCCCTGTTAAGATTAACATAAGCAGTAAAAAATCTAATTTAAGTCGAATTATTAACATTTTCAAACTTTAATGGCTGAACGGTTAAACCTCAATGGGATTATTCGGATTACGTTCCCGTGAATATCGTATTTTATGTTGTGAAACAAATAGACGAGTCTATACCCTTTAGTGTATTGAATGCCAGCGATGTAGTGAAATATTTTTTAGAGAGAATACTGTCATAAAACATTTTTTAAGCCGATAACACAGTTTTACGGACGTTGCCAAGTTTCCGGTTGTGGGCATGTCACAGCAATTTGCCCGGCTGAAGAATCTACGTCTTTCTTCGCTTCCAAAGGAAAACTTTACTTTCAGTAAAGAAAAATTATTTGAAAGTGAGCGCTAAATAACGTATTATGTTCATAAATTGAAACTAACGAGAAACCTTTATAATACATATTTGCAGTTTTTTAAATATGTTTAAACATGAGCACATCTATTTTTAATCATTCGCAATTTCAAATTCTTTTTTAACTTTTCTACATAGTAAATGTAAATTGCATAAAAGTTTTAAAATAGAGAATTTCAAAGATGCTTTTATCATAATTTCAAAGTCAAACAAAGAAGTTTTGATTTACGTTCTTCATTCTAATTCATTTTAATAACATTTTTCGTATCAATATTCCCCGGGACTTCTTGCCTCTCTTCTTGCGGGTTTGAAGGTTTAGGATAGTTAAAAGGGAATATCAAAGGAGTCCAATAATCGGATAATCGATTCAATCAGATTACTTCTATCTGTTCTTTTATTCATATACAAGCTCAATGAGAAACGTTGACATTGAAATGCAACGACATGGAGCAATACATCCTCAGCGGCATGTGGGTTGTTAAATTTTAACTTATTGTTAACAATGAGTAATGGACAAGACGTATGTAAAGTATGAGTATGAGAGTGGGCAGGAGACGACTATAGATGAAAGGAACTAAAATTCTTGCATCACAGCCTTTAACTGGTGTAGTGCTTCTGTAGATTAATGTAATAACAATAATTATTATTATTGTATATTAATCTTATACAGAATTTACATTCTAGACAACATTAGGTGTAATAGAGCAATCGTTTACACAGTTTAAATATATATTAACTCAACAACACATTTCTATTTATAAAACATTACTAACTAGTTTTCACTTTACTACATAACTACATACAAATGTCACGTTTCTAGACCTATCTAGTGAAGCTAGAATAAAGTCCTGACAATGTTTTGAAACACGCTGGACATATTTTAACAATAGTAGAGGACTTGGCAATCAATACCTTTACTACTTTGCTCTTAGTTTTCTAAGTTCTAAAATATATTCTCTATCAATGTGAAATTTTAAGGTAATATTAAACGTTATATTCTAAAAGAAAACCAAAGAAAAAAATTGAAAAAAGTTGAAACTTTTCTCAAAATTCATTTTTTCACCAAAAAATTAAATTTTCAAAATGAAATTCCAACCAAAGTAATAAAAATAAAATTGATTTTTTGGATTTGTTTTGTTGCATATGATAAGCTTAAGGTACGTATTTATTGAATTTTCATTTGTTCTTTTCTTTTGGAATTTATAATTTTTTTACTTTTAGCAACATTTTTACAAAAATAAAATTAGTTTTGATTTTTTGGAATTTTTAATTTTTGCTTCACACAAATTTCAATACCGGTACGTACGTGCCTCTATAAACAATGTTTAACATTCACAAAAAATTTCATAACAATTGAGTGAATTGTTTGGTCTCTAAATTTAAAAATAAAACTTTGAAGGTGTATCAAAAACAATATAGCTGTAAACAGCCTTCAAAGTTTTTATATTGTTTGAATAAGCTGAAAAATTTTGTTGATGCTAGTTTGAAGGCCTGTAACATCACCAATGTTTTAACCATATCCAGGGTATTTTATTTTAGCAAGTGGAAAGGTTAAACATTGTGTAGGCCTACTTGTATGTTCATGTGTAGCCCTATTTGTAGGCCTAGCTTTAGCTTTGGATGTTGCCCATCGTACACGAATGTTTTGCTTGGCTGCTGAGATCTTCTGACTTTTTCCTGTGCTAGGCTTACTTAATAACACACTTACAAACTTTAAATAGGGTATTGCGATTACAAGCACGTCAAGTCAGGTGTACAAGAAAATAGGCACATTGTAAACAAACCAAGAACAGACACTGTCAGCTGTTCCACAGCCTTACAAACTCGTGTGATTCCTAAAACTCAGCATTTAGTTACAATTATATAGTTCAGTGGTTTAAAAGACGTGTACTGCTATCTTAAGTGCATTTATAGCAACCCAGTGAAGACAACCCGCAATGACGTACATAAGCTTTGCGTAGCAAAGCGCTAGACGCTCAGTCTCCTATCCTTCCAACCGAGCGCTAGCGTAACAATTTGAAGCCTCTCTAGTAGGGAAAAACCACTTCACTGCAACATAGATACTTCATCTAGTTGAATGAACTAAGATGCAGTGGATTATTTGAACGTCGCGGGGATAAGAAAATACGTAAACAGATGGCGGACATTTTAAATTTTGCTTATATGTGTGAAACGAGAAAAATTGACATTACTTTCATAAAACAAACCAGAAACCGTCCCGGGCCTAGGCCCAGATAAAGAAAATTATTTATAATACAACAGTGTAAGCCTTTAGTTCCATTAGGCTATAGAACTACATTCAATTAATGCTAACATTACACGTTTGACAAGCCCTAGGCCTCTCCTAGGCAACCCTAGACCTGCACGACCTTGTTCAGACACATATTCCGCACAAATAACTAGTTTTGATTACTAAAAGCCTAATGCAGAATACACAATAGTATGATAGTCCACCAACTTGAATTGCTTTGTTCGGAAATCGGAGTAACTGAGAGATTTGCGGAAGAAAGACTGTTTTTCTTCAATAATAACGAGAATTCGCCATCTTGCGGTTTTGATTTTACACCGCTTGTTAACACAAAGGCTGTTAAATTTAAGGGTACGATACATTTAGACGGCGGTGGGTTTTTGCCTATTCAAGATAGCTTTAAATCCCACCAGAGTCGATAAAGAAGTTTCCCCTTTGGGGAGGTCCCCTTACTCCCAAGTCAAAACGGAATCTAACGTCCTGCGCGCTGAGAGCGGCTCCAATGTGAAACTAATAAAAGCACTGCACGCTAAATACGGTCAGTAGATTATCGATGTGCAGTGACGTTGAAATCAACAAACAACAGACGAAACGTCAAACTTCAATTTTATTTCAATCATATTAGCCCTGGGCCCTAGTCTTTTAAAACGATTTACTTTTGATTTATTATTGTACTATAAAGTGTTGCGCAGGCGTCACTGACATTTTCGTGCGAAATAATTTGAGATATGCCTTGTTCAAGCCTAACGGACGTAAGTGTAGCCTAGGCCCAAGGCCACAATACAGTTTTCAGACGTAAGTATGCCCTAGGCACTCAAATCGAAATCTTGAACAATACATATTGTCGGCCTAGCTCCTAAGCTTAGGTCTACTCCATCAGAAATAGCCTCATTAATAAAGAGAGTTTGCTTTATGCCAAAACATTCGCCAACATTCGATCGTATTTAATATTTTGACGTTTCCGCCATTTGTCGTCATCGACTGTGAGCTACTAGTAGAAAAGTGACGTACTTTTATTGAAGTAGTTCCATCAATCGTCACACAGAGTCGCGCGGAACGTTAGATTCCCAACGCCAAAAACTGACTTTTTATTTAACCCAGGGCGGTATAGGGAGTTGGAGGACCTCCCCAACGGGGAAACTTCTTTATCGACTCTGCTCCCCACGGCCTAACTGTGTGTCTAGCGCTTAGCTTATATTACGTCATTTACAACCCGCGCATTTTGAAAGCTAATTCGCTAAGAAATCCATTCAGAGTCAGCAGATTCTTCTCGCAACGACGCCAAACAACCTAATTTTTGACGCACAACGCTGTGCCGGCGTGACAACACAATAACATTACGTGTACTTATAGTTACTCAATCCCGATATAATTAACACCATGAAACAGATAACATTCCAAATTATATAAATAAATAAAAATCCAAAAAATTACCCCCAAATTTTTTTTGACAAATTTCACCTGATTCCTTCCAAAGGGAATATCAAAGCAGTCCAATAATCGGATAATCGATTCAATCGGATTACTCCTATCTGTTCTTTTATTCAATATACAAGCTCAATGAGAAACGTTGACATTGAAATGCAACGACATGGAGCAATACATCCTCAGCGGCATGTGGGTTGTTAAATTTTAACTTATTGTTAACAATGAGTAATGGACAAGACGTATGTAAAGTATGAGTATGAGAGTGGGCAGGAGACGACTATAGATGAAAGGAACTAAAATTCTTGCATCACAGCCTTTAACTGGTGTAGTGCTTCTGTAGATTAATGTAATAACAATAATTATTATTATTGTATATTAATCTTATACAGAATTTACATTCTAGACAACATTAGGTGTAATAGAGCAATCGTTTACACAGTTTAAATATATATTAACTCAACAACACATTTCTATTTATAAAACATTACTATTTTTCAGTTTACTATACATAACTACATACAAATGTCACGTTTCTATACCTATCTCGTGAAGCTAGAATAGAGTCCTGACAATGTTTTGAAACACGCTGGACATTTAACAATAGTAGAGGACTTGGCAATCAATACCTTTACTACTTTGCTCTTAGCTTTGAGCTTAAGTCGTGTTTGATGTACAAACAAACGATCGAGTTCGGACGTTATTTTGTGTTGTTGTCGACTGTTGTTGCACACGAATTAGATGCTCAGATTTAATTTGGATGTCACTTTAAATTGTCCATATTTTATTTGGGAGCAATGTTCATGCTTGTAGTTTAACAATTGTTACTGTAATTCATAATTTCACTATTTAATTAAGACGTCCAATGTAGAAAATCCTCCGAGTAGTAAGGCAAATAAAGATGTAATTTTTTATTGAGCGGAGAGACTATGAAAATGTATTTTATTTGTTAACGTAGAAGGAAAACACAAACTTAGCGGGTAGAAAAACACTACCAATTGAAGCAGAATGTTTAGAGTGGATGCACACAACTTAAAGTAGTTTTCCAATCAAGTAAAACCATGTTTTCAATAACTTGTCAGATATGGTTCGTGATTTCAGAACTTGTTCAAAATCCACCATCTTGCCGAACATTAACTGGATTCAGAACTATTGAAGTTCATCCAAAAATAAAAGTCAATCCAGAGATAAAGTCATTCCAGAGATAAATGTTTTTATAGGTATAACTTATTTTATTTCATCTCATTTTATTAGTTTTCTTGGCCCAGATATAATATGTTAGATAAGATGAACAATATGACTGTTGACAAACTGGGTTGGCAAACTAAAATCATCCGATGGAACTTGTTTGTAAACCATCATCGATTGCACTGAAACAAATTATTAAACTTACGTTAAAAAAAATTACAAAACTTTTACCGGCTTAGTTATAAAGTTGATATCGCACAATATTTCTTCTTGATGAGGAGACTAATTTGATAAACGGTTTATTTTTCGATTACTCATAATGTGGGTCTGCCTTATTGTCACTAATGTTCAACGAAACGAGCACGGGTACGGGAGAGGGAGCGAAGCTACACAAGCATCATATCATCAAATACAAACTCCCGTTGTTGCATGGTGGAGGTGCCGAGTTTAAGAATGTTATAAATCCAGAAGTAAGTTTTGTTGATGCTTTCATCTAATTGGTGGAGGTGTCTGGTATTTATGTGTAAAGTTTAAGTGACGCTAGCCCCGCCCCCTGCCCCCAGGGTCACCAACAACAATCAGTTCCATCCTTGTAGAAGGGCAATGACAACAAACACAACGCGTGCGTGTGCAACTCAAGTGATGTTTGTACGCGAGCTTGGCTCCCTGATATATCATGCGATGAGTGGCGATAGATGGGGATGTACTCATTGTTTGCCCTCACTCTCAACATACTGCACTGAGTAAAACACGACGTGAGTTGTAAATTGCTCTTGTGAAGTCCTTTATTTTATGTTTTACTTCGCTGTACAAAGTAACGCCTGTTTTAATTATTTGACCGCAATTCTAAAATATCATCTATAAATATTTCTCCTTATAAGTATGTCTTGAATGAAATAAATAAATGACGCCTTTTTTAATGTAACTTTTAGTAACCACGTATTGTGTATTCCTGATTCCAGTACCCTACAATGCTTCCTGTCATGTGCATTTAGAAAGTGCGCGTCTTTGCCTGTAGTGATGTAATTCTCATCCCTATACGATATTAGAATAGAACTGTCAAAAGTAAATACATTATCCTGATATAAATACATTTTAACTTGTTTCAAAGAATTTGAGCCAAAGCAAACAATTTTTTTTGCATGTATAGAAACTATATCAATATTTATACCGTAGTTTGTGATTTTTAATGTTTTTTTACGAGTATTTGAGGCAAATATTAGTATAAAACTCAATGCAAATGTTTAATTTTATCTTTGAAATGTGTTCAAAGCAAACTAAAATGAATATCAACCTACGTAGAAACAATCCACGTGGGAGACAGAAGAAAACTTTTATTTAATAACTAAACAAAACCCCGCTGTAGAGATACAATTGCCGCAGGAACACAGATAAAAATAACATTTTAAGTTGAACATCATTATGAAAAAATGGTTTGAATTTTAAATTCTATTTTATAGGCTTTTTATTCAGTTATAAGACATACAAAATTCGTCTACGTCGCTATAGTTTGCTCTGATAGTTAAAACAGATGTTTAATACTTCATTCAAATATTGGTCAAATAAAACGTATAACATATACTGAGCTTCCATACTTTCTTTTCGTCCGTCCTTCCGTCCGTCTGTTTTTGTATCACATCTCATGATACAAATCTGACGCGTCTTTGGATTGACATGCGTGCTTTGATGACATTCTTGTTCTTCAACAAAGATGATACAGACTAATTTGGTGACCCTAGGGTTAGGGGGTAACATAGAAATATCCTACACCTACATTATCATGGAGACTTGAACTCACTTCGTACCCGGCACCTCCACCAAAAACCAGATTAGAACGGAATAATCAAACTTTTTTGTTACATTGCCTTCTTTTTCGTGCACTGCAGTACTCGTGCGTGTTGATTTAAAATACTTTAGTGGAATACAACTCTCATTTTTTATACAAAAAAAACGTTTCGGAAATAATTAATGAAAACTATTTCCGTCATCAGGCTTTTTTTTAAACAAAAAATCATATTATCAAAAATAAATCGAAACACAATTTAGCCAAGGTAGAGAAATTCACGTTTCTCACACATGAAATTGGCAAAACCATGGTGATATAAACAAATACGGCTATATCCTATTATTTACTTTAATTAAAGACTCCACATAGGAGGAAAATAGGTACCTACTCGGCTGGCTTATACTAAATTATTCCCTATTATTCACTCAACGATTTTAATGTTATAAGAGCTGCCTCTTTCAGATTCTTCTTTCCCCAACTAGATTGTAAAAAGTCGAATTCATGATTTTTCTGTAACGTTATAATTTCCGAAACGTTGTTTTTATTGTAAAAAAAATAGTTGCTTTCCACTAGAGTGTTTTAAATTGTATCATGAACTTTTCTAACTTTAAAACTTAACCAACTTATATAATATCCCCTTTGTGTGATTTAATGATATATTCTGGTTCGCTTCAACCCCAGTCAGCAACATTACACGAAGCTAACGAGCACACATATGACCATTCACCGCGACTGATCTCAAAGCGCAATGCTCGCGTTTATCAGCGCGTAATTGTGGAGAGCTACATAAAACTATTCTTGTTATTCTTGCTCGGAGCTGTTTGACAAGCAACATGTGTCACAGGAGAATGTTTCCCACACATACTCGCTAGAGTTGCGAACGGGCGAGTTTCCATCTCGCGTTAAATGACACTTTCGCGTCAGCGACTTCTTCCGTCCGTTGAACATGTACAATAAATAGTAAAATTTGAATAAAACATTTAAAAATGTGTATGCATTGGCTGAATACGAATGTAAATGTTCCTAAAATCTTTATCGGACATAGACGTTGAAAAACATCCGCCACTGTTTTCCACGTCTGTTTCGTTAAAAGCTATTTTGGTTTATCCAGCCCTTTTGGGAATAATGATCAATAAAAAATAACAATTCTCATTAACACTTGTAAAACAATTATACGCATCATTAAAAAAAATGTTCAAGTTACTAAAATTAATATTTATTTCAATGCTATAAATTGTTTTTTCTCGAAATATGAAAAAATAAAATCTATAATCTATATTGTAATTATTATTATAGGATTGATATAGGTAAACTCTTGAATTTCATCTTGTTTGTGATAGGTCTTATTCTTATCTCAGCAAGGAACACACTATATTTACGTGTTTTCTCTCGAATGTGCAAACAAACGAATCCCGGGCCTTTAATAATAATAGTTTGCCTTCATACACCCACTAGATTCCTAGAACATTATTTCTCTCATCGAGTGAAATTCACTGTCTTCAACCACTGAAGTCGCCAACATTTTGACAAATTGTAATTACATTTCTCTACAGAAGTATCAGTGTTCCCTCGGAAAGACAATTCTAGAACCGAGTGATTTAACTTAAATAAATCTTATCTTTACCCGTGATTCCTCATTATTAAATGATGCTGCTTTAATAAGTTCCTTCAAGTAACAAAAGAAAATTGTTAATTTACATTATCATTTTGAACTTTAATTTCATCATAATATTTGAGTGAACATAAATTTTTAGTTTTCTATGGGGAATGTCGCGAACAATATTTTAGTTTTGAAATTTTAACGAGGTTGGCTTCTGGTCTGGCGAACACGAACAACAGATGTCTGGCGATAAATCTTAGGGTGCGGGAGTTGGAGGTCAGTGTCTCCACTTCTACTTTCGAAGACAAATGGACCTATGCACGGTCACGTTATTAGGGCATAAAGCCGGTAGCCTCGGGATTCACGATTGTTTTAGTGTGCCGGCCCCCTGAACACGGGGTAAATAAATAATTGCCCCGTCTCGGTGAGTAGCGAGATTTCAACGGGACTCACCGAACTCTCAACAACAAATCACGGTGAGGTTGTATGTAGCCTACCCTCGCATCGCCACGCGGGACGTCGCGTCGCGGTAAAGACGATAGACTCATTCACCACGTTGCGACGTTTATTGACGCTGCAGACGAAACAAATTGGCGATAATGTAATTTATTATAAAAATAAAAAAAATAGCGACATCGGTGGCTCATGTGTAGAGTGTGGGACTCTAATTCTGCAAATCAAAGGTTCGAATCTTGCCACCGACAATCCTATCTAATAGTTGTAAGGCTTTTTCAGTCTCCCATTCCCTTTGTAATTGTTGTCCAAACTAAAAAAAAAAAAAAAACTAGTAAGACACCTGCAGCTGCACCTCATTGCACCCTGGACTGGTTTTCCACTAGAAATAAAAAATGTAATTTGTATAAGACTTGTCTCTAAGAAATTGAAATACTATAATATACACCAGTGGATAATTAATGAGAATTTGGACCAAGATACCAAGACCAAGATTAAAAAGTGATGTGATGTGTTGATAGGTGGTCTAGTGGAGAGGTCCATGCTGATAGTGCGGGAGGTCCCGGGTTCGAGTCAGACAGAAAATTTGTAGTTTTTTAACTGTTCGTTTATGATGAACCATTTGATGTGTAAGGAATATTTCCAAACAAATTAGGCCATTATTATGATATCTAATAATATGATTACATTATTTTATATACTTCAGAGAAGCTTGGAAAAGTCTCGCATCATGAATAAGGTCAAGTTTTGATTAAAACTGATAAAATACTTAATACAATATTTTTTGTTCTTTACCCGTGTGGTTTTCGTTTTTCCACTATATACGAGAGAGCGGATCGCCATTGAGGTCACGTCGAGAGGTCAGAAATAGCTTTCAACAATGAGTGAGGGTAATCATTAAACCATTACTGACGTCATCATACACCCCCGTCACTTGCAACATAGATGTAGCTAGAGGCACTCATGTGTTTTAGACAGGAGTCATTACAGAACGTGGGGCTAGAAATCCGGAGGTTGGGGTTAGGGGCTCGACGTACGCCACCGGAACAGAAAGACTTCTGGGACACAAGGCTTTCATCGTGGTGTAGTTCCGGTCACCGGAAGTCATTACTGAATGATGATTTTTATTGCTCAAAGCCTTATTACACATGAGAAATGTAAATCTATAAAAGATAATGAAGGTTGAACTCATTGTTATCTTCTACATTTCCACGCTAAGTACGTGACATATCTTCGTCCCTTGTCTGACTGTCGCAATGAGATCCAGCCGAGAGTAACATGCGATACACTCATCTCAGTACGTATCTTGTAGCATGTCTGTTACATTGTCTTCACACCGCCTAGCCAGTTAACCTCGAGAGAGGGTAACTTCCCTTACAGCATGTATATTACGCTAGACAGATTAGAATGACACGCCTGTCTCGCTCCTACAAAGCCGTGCATAACAGTGTTGTTGATAACATCATACTTTGCCCTGCTCCAGGCAAGAAAGTGACATAACTTCGTGCAGAATACAAAGTTCTCAAGAGAGAGTGAGTTGGAAAGTTTACGACGCAGAAAACACGTTGCATTCACGAACTTTCTCCGTTCCAAATAAGGGAATCCAAACCATGATTACGTAAACACTGATTTTGTTTACTTTATATGTTAACTAATTGAGAGCACATACATATAGATTCAACATTGTTTGATAGCTATAATTTCCTCTCCATGTCATAGATTGGCAAACTATATTGTTTGTTTCGAGGTATAAATAATAAATAACGGTGCCCGAAATCTATACGCCGTATTCGCGCGTGCACCATTTTCCAAAAACAAAGATGGCGCTTAAGTAATGTTTCAACGACTTTTAGTTTGGTTGCCTGCTGCATTTATACCACCTAATTACGCTGCGCATATCCATACTTTAGCAAGATTACGTCTAGCCAACTTCAGTTTGCAAATATACGAAGACAAATCATTTTACGATAGCTGCCTACACGCGAATGAAATGAATATAAAAACTAAATACTCTATGGAGTGAATTATATTTACATTGTGAAAACGAACGAACCTTGTCAAGATATATAACTTGAAAATATTTCATCTAGCTGGTTTAAATCGGATGCTGAAACCTGGTTAAAACTAGGAAACCAAAGTAAACAAATACCCGAGCAGCAATAAGCAGTTAAAGGTCAATAAGTTTCCGGAACATAATGGGTAAATATCTTGAACTTGATTTTTGAAATTTAATCACTTCCTGCCAAAATGATAAATGAACAAAAAACATTAACTCTGTTAAAATTATTTAAAATCCTTATATTTTAAAAAAATAAGCCCATATTCAAACGTCGTTGTTCATGGAAAAAATAAATCTCTACCAACCCCGTTTTTTTAAAAATATTCAAAGACACTTTTGCTATTTTCATCTACTCCAAAAAATATTTGTAATGAACAATGTAAACTTTTTTTACGCCCCGGGAACGCTAGTTCCTAGCAGAACGCAATCTATTATTTTATTATTACCCTCTTTTGGGGGAGTCACAGCAGTACTTCTCCTTGGAGGAAGGATCTTTCACCGCATCCGGGGGGCTTCCCCCCGATGACGGGGAAATAAAGACGTTTTTCCCCAAAACCGGGCGTCGGTGGTTTCAGCTCTCGACTCAAAACCCCTCGCAGGGGTTACGTGAAAGTCTTCACGCAGGGGGAAAGGAATGGCTTCACCCCCTGTTCGCGTCCACGAGCCTTCAGGCCTCTACCCCGCTTTAAGTCCCCTTTATCCGCCTTTGTTTTTCTCGTCTTTAGCTAAAAATTCTGTTTTTTTTGCCTTTTTTTGTAATTTAATCTAAACTTGTACCCATAATCTCTGTGTCGGGCTACACAGGGCCACACGTGCCCGCATTACCTTTCTGCCCTTGGGCAGGTAAAATTCATTAAAAAAATATTTTTGGAGTGGGGGGTGTGTAAAAATGTTTAAAAATTGATTTCTATCTTCAGGGGGGTTTTACCTACAAGTACCAGTTTTGTATTTTTTAGATAATTAGGTTATCACTTCTCCCATACTGCCCAAGAATGAAACGGGCCGAAGTGTTACATTTCTAACAAAAAGTTTGAATTGATACTTTTACCATTTTTTATCCGAGTTTTTACCCAAATTACACAAAATTTACAAAAATTAACTTTTGTGCTTTATATTAAGGGCAAACGTTGTCTACTAAAAGTGGTTTTTAATTGTTTTCTTACTGTTTATGTACCCCCTGTGGATCATCTTGACTTATTTTTTTGAAGTTCCCCGACGACTTTTTGGGGCTAAATGGTCAAAGTTTTCTAGATGGGTCTGTCCAAATACGAAGACCCGAGCAAAAAAACGACACACACCTTTAAAAGGGTTTGTTCTAAAGAAAAACTGCTAAGATTGACGGACATGACATGTCGTTTTTATTTTAACCTGATCCCAAGATGGTTCTGGATTTAAAAACTGAGAAAACACTATGCGAACAAATTTTTTATTATGATTCAAATTCAGAAATTGGGAGTATTTAAAAGTCAGGCAATAAAGTTCGTGACACCGTTAAAAACTTGCAATACTTTATTTGTTAAACCAATTTTTTTTTAAAGGCGTCTGATAATACTTTTATGGTCATTTTTTTCCTTTTTTGTGACTGATGGGTAGACTCTGAAAACGAATTAATTTTTTTTTAAATTTTTATTTTCGTAAAACATTGACTTTGTTTTAGAGGAACACCCATTTTTTTAAGGCATTTGCTGCATTTTCGAGAAGAAAATTAAATTAGTTGATGGAATAATGGGCATTCTTTACATGAACCTTAAAACGTTCGCAAAAAACATCATAATGCCTAAATTCTCTGTTTACAAATCACCCGACATCTGATGCATAAGTCTATTTTCCTTTTTTTTTTCCAAGTTTGTTTTTGGTTTAGATACGGTTTTATTTGTGTACCATTTTTCAATTCTTTCATAAATCTGTCTACAAAGTAGGGCATTGTACTTTAATCCCCATAAAATTCCCCTTTGCATTTTTTATTGCATGTAAAACAGTCTTAAAAATAAAAATAATAAAAATAATAAAAATAATAAAATAAAAATAATAATAATAAGGGTGGTTTATGGACCCAAATCCCAAATGACCAAATCCAATTGATCCAAAATTCTCATGGGAACTAAAAAAATAATTTTTTAAATATTTTAATTAGGGTTTTAATATTTTATTAATCAAAATATTATCGTCTCAGGGGAACTAAATTCCAGGGGGCCCAAATCGACAGACGCGAATATGTCTGAATTTTTTAAATTTAAAATAAAAATTTTTATTTTCCCGTGAGAATTTAGTTCCTAGGGGACGAAAATAAAATCGTTTTTTCCCCAAATAATTATGAAAAAATAGAATATATTTGTCTCATCTAATAGCTAAAAATTTTGACCAGTAGAATACTGGGTTTAAAAGGAAACCCCCATAGCAGCAGCTATCCCGGGTATACTACATTGCTATCACCTTGGTTCCCACACGTCCGAAGAAACCCCACCCCCTGACTTTTTGCGTGCGTTTTTTTCACTTTGCTTACACGATAGTTTTTCATTGGGGATGAAATTAAAGAAAACATATGGGAAAAAAAACAAATAATGTACTTCAAATTTGGGTTGGTCCAACGGACGAAATAAAAGTGCATATTTTGGATTTTGTTTTTTTTTTGGGGGGGAGATGGAATCAACCCAGCAAAGCAGGTTTCCATTTGCCCTTCCCAAAAAAAAATAGTCACTGTTTTTTGTTGTTTTTTTTTTGTAGTCTCGCCATAATTTTCAAAACGGAGGATGGATGGGTTTAAATTTTGACCTCCGCAAGCTTCGTTCTCGTTGAATCCCATTTTTTGTGGCAAAATCTTTCAAAAAGTTACAAATTTACAAAATTTAAATCAATGTTTTTTTTTTAACAAAACGGGACAAAATCTGAGGGGGCCCAAAATCTTTAGAATGTCCGTCCGGCACCAATATGTTAATTTTTTTTTGACCATAAGTAGGGTTGATGGAAATTACATTTTAGAAAAAGTAACGTTCCCATGGCAACGAAAAGTCGACGAGTTTCGGGCCATATGCACCCCACCTAGAAGTAATCAAAATCATCAAAAAAACAGTGTATTATTTGTTTTAAAGAGTTAAAATAGTTTTCCCAAAAGAATGATGTCAAGGTCCCTAGACGGGGGTTTGGTTTTTTTATCCCAAAGAAAAGGGTTTTTCCCCACGGGTTTCCCCAAAATCCCTTTGGGCAATAATAAATTATTTTGGGAAACTTGCCCCCGTGGACAGCGAACGCCGCAAATTTTTAAAATTAAAAAAGTGCAATGGGGGTTAGCATAGCACTGCTCGCTTATAAAACGCGTCAACTGGCGTTTCCTAGTTTGATAGATTGAATGTATTGCTTAATTCTCTTCCTTACTTCTTACGTCTTATCTTGTCCCAAAATTCACGTACCTCCATTAAAATCATTTTTTTTAACACTAGAAAAGGGGCAGGTATATTTTTTTCCCCTTTCACAGGACAAACTTTCTCGAAATTCATTCACTATCGTCCAATAAGAACTTGGAAAGCTCTACTTAAAAACATCAGGGACACCCATATCAATATTTACAATATCTTTTGGAGTAAAATTCATGAATTTTTATTTCAAAAATGCCAGGGGAATACTGACAAAAAACAACATGCAAAAATTGTTTAAACTCACAATAATAAGCTTTTTTTTGATTTTTAAACTTCGTAGCCATTCACTTAATAATTATGGTATGAATGTATATAAAGTGTAATATGTTAGTTTATGCGCTTTAAAATGTAATTACTTTTTATTTTTATCAAATTTTTTATTGTAAATTCAAAATTGTTATTAAAAAATTAAAGAAATCTGAAAATGTATTTAAATTAAAGGTTGGAGGAAAAAAAGGTTTTAGCTGGCCTTAATCTCCCCTGGAAAATAAAGACGTTTATCTACCTATCTATCTATTATGAATGCCTAAGGCTATTCGCGACGTTGAGGGGTGAAAGATGAGGATGAAGTGTAAACCTTATGGGGGTGGAAACCCCGGGGTTCCCGGCACGTAACCTTTCTTTCGAAAATTCCCAAAAATGTCCAACGGTTTTACGTAAAACCCCTGCAAATTTCATGCTTGAAACTTACTTTACAGTGTTTGTCACTTAAGAAAATTATAGGGGTGTCGGTGGAAAAATCCGGGTTTTGGGGAAAAATGTTTTTTTTATTGGCTTAAAAATTTGAACTTTTTTTAAATTTAAACTTTTGTAATACCTATTCAAAATGCCCCGATCATGTCAAAGTTGTCGATGTCGACAAATAAAAAGATAGGGTCGAAAAACATGACAAATGTCAAAACCCAATAATAAAAAATTAATTACAAACTTCAAACTAAAAAAACTGGGAAACTTGCAATCGCTTTTTCAGGCGCGTTGTTGGATAAACGTAATTTTTTTTTTAACGAAAAAAGCGTAAATGCCTGTTTCATGAGATTTCATTTCAATTGCGCTAAAATTTCACACCAATATAAAAATTCAAAAAAATTAAGCTTTGTAAAAAAATCATTACAATAGGATAAAGCATGTAGGAGTTATAAATCAAAAAAATTTTAAAAAAATCGATTTTCATGAGAATTTTTTCGTTTGCGCTAAAATTTTCACACCCCAAATAGAAATTCATAACATTAAGTTCTGTAAAAAATAACTAGGAAAACGCTAAAGTCCCGCGCTTTGTTAAGGCGAGCCCCGGGTACGTCACACACCCGGTATGACTTTCCCCAAAATTTTTACATACCAAAAGTTTTAAAAGGTATTGAAATTTAAAAGGGGTTTTTTTAAACCCGCTAAACTAAAAAAATATTTTTCATTGGGGCAATAGTAATGAATTAGCAATTAACAAAAAAATTTTTGGGGCCACCAGACCCCCCAAAAAATTCAACATGAAATTTTTTTCGACCCAGGCCCCCTTTGGCAAAAATTCCCATAGAAATAACAGGGGACGATTTTTATGCCCCTGCCCTTTGGGAGGATTTTTGACCCAAAAAAAATTATTGCCTTATTAGACTCGACAGCCTTTTATGTAATTCTCTAATTTTGTTTTGTGATTTAAAAGTAGTTCGGTCAAATAGTATTACCAAGATGGGGTTTGATTTTGGAATCCCTTTTTTTGCGTGTTTGAGGGTATTTTTGGGCAAGTTTCAAACACGATGTTACAAAGGGGCATTTTAGATTGGTACTTGCTCTAGTATCTAGGGGGGGCCAAAAAAAAGAACAGGTTAAGCCTTTTAGGAAATTTTCCAAAACACCATTTTCCCCAAATTTTCGGGATAAAAAAATTTTAAAAAAATTCTTTTTAAATCACATTACAAGATAAATTTTTTAGCGGTTTTTTAAGTGTATTTTGTGCTATAGATCCGGGGTTTAAAAAATATTTTTTTGGGTTTTTTTACCCCCTTTTTAAGCTAAAAATTTGTAAAATAGGAGAAAATGTGTATTTTATTTCCTGCAAAATTTCATAAGAGGGAACATTTTTTTTTAAAAATTTTTATTTTTTTTTTTTATAACCAAGGGTCGGATTTTTTTCAAAAACTATAAAAAACCCCAAAGGGGGTATGTCATGTGTGCCAAATTTCAGGTCTATCAGGAAACAGTGCGACCTGTACCGAACAGAACAAGAGAAAAAAAAAAACAGACATTCCACCATAAGAGTCAAGGGGAGACGCTCGCTCAATTACAATCGGAAAAAGCATTGGGTGTTTATAAGTCAAAGAAAATTTTTTAAAATTAAAAAAAAAAAACGAAAAATTGCGACTTTCAAAGAAATAATTTTTCGATTGCGCTCAAATTTACCGAATATATAATTCAAAAAATTTGGTCTGTAAAAATCCACACAACAAATAAAGCGAGGGTTTTATAAGTCGAAGAAGTTTTCAAAAATCGAAAAATTAAAATTGCATTTTCACGAGAAATAATTTTTGATTGCGCTAAAAAAAAAGGGGCAGTTCTAATTTTAAAAGATTTAAAAGGCCCCAAAAATTTCATCGCCTTTGGGGAGTATCGGTTTTAGCCGAATGGGTTTTTAACAGCAGACAAAAAACAAAAAAAAAAACTTTCCCGGTTTTTTTTTCTCCAGTGTGTGAAATGGAATTTTCGCTTCGCCATCTAAAAAACCCTTAATTTTTTAAATGTTAAGGAGGGGTGGGAAAAAAAAAGGTGTAAAATTCGCTTTTTCCCCGGGGGATTTTTTTTTCAGATTATTTTTATTATTTTTCTTTTTTTATCTAATCAAATTCACTTCCGGGAAAAATTAGCAATAGAGCAATGCCCCACGTCCCAAAATTTCTGTTGATTGTTAAAGTGCCTCCGGGCGAGTGCGGATATAAAGGAATAAAAAATCATTTATGGGGGTGGGGGTTAAATAAATGTATTTGGGGGAAATTTGGGTCAGGGATGAAAACACATAAATACAAAATTTAAATTTAAATAATTTGAACAAAAAAATTTTGGGGTTCGAGTATAAATTTTCAATTTTGGGGGGGTGTTTTGGGGATGTTAAGAGTAAACATGGTATGCCTCCCGGTTTATTTTTAATTTTGATTTTATTAATCTACCTCCATGCCAAATTTTCGCGTGGTAAGGGAAATTTTGCAATATTTTTTCCGCCAACAATCTGGTATTTTCCCCGTATACAATAGTGTATAACAAAACGCGCTAAGGTAAAGGGTGGAGCCAACTGCAATGACGTAAATTTTTATTCCCGGGGAGCGATAATAAAATCGTATTTTCTAGCAAATTTTAAAAATGAAAATTTGCCCCCAGGGGACCCAAAATAAAAGAATGTATTTGTCCAGGGGACCAAAAAAATCAAATATAATTTTCTCTGGGATCCAAAAAAATAGAAAAAATTTTGTCTCATGGGACCCAAAATAAATAAAAATAATTTGTTCATGGGATCCAAAACCCCATTTGATCCAAATCTCATGGGATCCAAACGATAATTTGGATCCTGTGAAATTTTTTCTTTTAGGATTTATTTCCCGCGAGACAAAAACAAAATAATTAAAAAAATTTTTTTAAAAAAGCTTATTTGGATCCCTTTTGAATTTGGATCTTTTTAGGTTTTGGGATCTGTGAGACCCCCCCTTGTGGATCAAACGGATTTTTTTCGGGGACCCAAAATCCCAATGATCCAAACCCCAATTGAACCAAATTCAGGGGAAACAAAAAATAATTTAAAAATATATTTTAAAATTTATAAATTTTTAATATATCATAATATTTCGTCTCATGGGAAAAAAATTCCCCTCAGGGGCCCCCTAATCAGCAACGCGATAAATCTTTATTTTTAATTAAACAACAAATATTTAGTTCCCATAAAATTTATTTCCTTAGACGTAATAAAATCGATTTCCAGAAAATTATTGATAAAAAGAATATTTGGGTCTATCTAATTGGCTGAAAATTTGACCATAGAATGGGTCTTTTTAAAAGGTAAAACCCATACAGTATACCGGCATAGACATCTTCTTTCAGCTTGGTTCCCACACGTCCGAAGCAACCACGCCTGATTTTTTTAGCGACGCTTTTTCCCGAAATGGCGTTTTTTTCACTTCGCCCCCACGATTTAGTTTTTTTCCATTAGATTAGTTTTTGAATAAATAGGGGAAAATAAAGTGAAATAATGTAGGCTATTCTAATTGGAAATTTGGTGATAAAATGGTAAAAACTGCAAATGAGAAGTCCAACCTATAGAACTGTTTTTTTGTCAGAATGTTTTTACATATTTTGGATTTTTTTAAACCTCAAATACCTAAATCTAGCGAATATCCTTTCCGGGGACAAACCAATTTGTCTTTTTTTGCAGTGGTATTTGAGGGTTTTGTTGAAAATTTTGTTTAAAAAGTCTATATAAACTGAAAGGGGCTTTTCTCGACGAGAGAAGGTGATTATGGGGTATGGATGAATTTAGAAGGGGGGGGGGGAAACCCGGTCCCGGGGCACGTAGCCTCTCCTTTCGATAACTCCCCAAATTTAAACCCAAGGGCTTTACCCCCCATCCAAAAGCATGGTGTCCCCTTGACAGCAAAAATTTTTCCTCCACAAACCCCGGACTCCCAAGCAGGCCCGAGGAGAAGAAGCCATTGCCTAGCTCTCGACTTCCATCCCTTACCAGCGGTAACTATATGCTACTACTCCTTACTCCTACGCTATACAGTACTATAGCTGCTTGCTTCTAGTAGCTGCTTTGTAGTGGTGGGGTAGTTTAATGCCGGAAAATGGAAGTCGCCTTTGTGTATGAATAGAAATATCTCTTACCAACGAACAAAAAATATCTGGCTAGATCCGAGCTTTCCGTGGCAAAACCCACCCCGCGCTACCGTGAATAGATAGACAAAGTTGTTATTTTGCGGGGAAAAAACTATATCGGTTTTGCTTGCTTTCTTTGGGGGGCCACTTTATACGTTTTTTTTATTTGTTTTTTAATATTATTTGGGTTTTTATTTGTATTATAATTCTAACTATTCGACGTCTTTTGTAATGTGGGGTTTTTGTGTACCAATGGTAACGGGTAAAAAAGTATACGGAAAAATGCTCTTCGTTCCCTTTTGCATTCAACTATTTTTTTTTTTTAAAAATGGCTGTTAAGTCGTTTAATTAGGGGAAAAAAATAAATAAAAAAATATTAATAATAGACTTGATACCAGTTAAAAAAAATTTTTAGTTAAAAAAAATTTTTTTGCACTTAAAATTAAATTTCCCCGAATTGACCCCATATCCCAGAATATTTTCCACAAATATGGTTGGATTTTCCTATATTTTCGTAGAATATAATATGTGTGCTATTGGTTTTTTCAACTATACCTATTTTTTATAAATGTTCTAAAAATAAGACGGAAATAAATACGGGGTTCAGCTATTATTTTTTTGACATCATTGTGCATTAATTTTGACTTTCTTCTCCAAATTTTGCGACGATCTTTCCAGGGCGGCAAATACACGGTTACATGTCTCTCATCATATTTTGGGCTGTACAAAACGGGGGAAAAACGTTCTGGCTTTGGGGTTTTAAACATGGATTTTTTTTTTTTTTTTTTGGGGGGGGGGGGGGACTTGAATCATTATTTTCAATCAAATAATTTTTGCCTTGAGATCTTTTTATTTATAAAATATAACTTCAAAATGTGTAGTTATTAATCTTTTGTTGGTTGTCATTCTGCCGGATTCTGCTGCCTATATTAACAGCTTCCTAACTATTGGTTCCAAACGTTTGTGTGAAATCTCGTCAAGATCGGGACAGTAGTTTGACCCGTGCAGAGTGAACACGCAGAGAAAGAGCCTACTTAATTCTGATAATTATCTTTTTGTTTTGTGGATGTGTAACTAAAATTGTCCTTTTTTTATTCGATTAGAATATTTTTCCAATTTTGTATGCAAAGAATATAGAACTTTTTCTTATTACAGTTTCTTAGAAACTTAACATTAGCATGGATTTGAAGAAAAGTGTATCCATTAGGGTTATCATAATATCTTTGGATTTATATTTATGATTAAACTGATTATACGTATAGCACAACACTTTCTTCTTCTACTCCTACTTATTCATATCCCTCTTGTTCTTTATTTCTCATTGCTAGCCTGGTGGAGTATTCCTGTAACACGTAAGCATTTCTTTTAAATGTAGAAATTCTTCTTTTTTATGACAATATTATTCACACTAGTAGAAAAACTTCCTAAGTTTCGTAAAAATCAAGACAATGTTTCACTACTAGGAAGCTTCGCAAACGCTTTTTCAGGCGCGTTGTTGGGTAGCGAAATTTTTTTTTTTTTAAAAAAGCGTAAAATTTAGATTTTCAGAGAATAATTTTTTTGATTTGGCTCAAATTTCACACGAAAATATAAATTCATAAAATTAAGGTTTTGTTAAAAAATCATTAAATCGAATATAGCATGAGGGGGTGTTTAAGTCAAGAATTTTAAAAAACAAACAAATCGTAAAAATGTGATTTTTTATGGAAAATTTTTTGATTAACTCAAATTTTTTCACGAATTATTAATTCATAAAAAAAAAAAGGTTCTGTGAAAAAATCTAACAATGGATAAGCATGTAGGGGTTAAATCAAAGAAATGTTTTAAAATCGAAAAAAAAAAAATCGAAAAATTTCGATTTTATGAAAATAATTTTCGATTTCGTCAAAAGGGTGGCAGTTCAATTAAAGATTTTGAAAGGGCCCCCATAAAAATTTTATCGCAATTGGAGTAAGGTTTAGCCGGAATCTGCACTGACTCTATATCTACGTGGAGATCTGATATATACCCGGGGAAATGTTGAGATGTGAATTTTGGGGGGTTTTCCATCCGCCATTTTCTTAGGTCCCTAATCAGCGGCAGATTCAAAAGAACTAAAAAACAGATTCGTTCACCTGTGTCACTGGGGTGTGTTTTCATTTTTTTTTAGTGTAACACTGCATAAACACTATTCCTACTCCTGAGTGACCCCGAAATAAACCCTCTGAAAATAAGTCTACTATCAAAATAACCTCAAATAAGCGGCACCATCCATCTTTACCATCTTGACGTAAGATTTACATCTAGACGGCGGTGCAATCGCAAAATTAAATCGCATATAATCGAGGGGCGCGATAATAGCCCATTGCTTTAGGGCCCCCTGTAGCTTCAAGGTTACAGCAAAGCAGCCCTCCACGTAAGTATATAGAGCCATGGAATCGTGTTAACAGACACCAAAAAAAACAAAAAAAAAATTTTTAAAAAAAAAAACATTCCCCGGGTTTTTCTCTCCAGTGTATGTGAAATTGAAACTTCGCTTTGCATCCAAAAAAAAAAAACAGGCATAATTACAAGAAAATTAATTACAAATAATTTTAAAAGTTTTCTTTTTTTCTAAAAATTTTGTTCTAAAATAAACTAGGTACCCCCTTTAGCCAATTTAGTATGGATCATACATGAGTTAAAATCGATGCTATTATATAACATAAAACGTACACATCCGTGTCCAGTTTGTCTACTTCCTATAAACTTAAAAAATTGCAAAGATTTATTATATTTTGTCCTAATAAACCTTTGTTATTGTGCAAAACGTCCCGGGATTTAAATACAAAAATTTATGACTGGATTTTTCTCGTTGCCGGATTGCCCTGAAAGTGTAAAAAGAGATTTATAACTGGGCTAAATTGGTAGTGATTTTTGGGGGATTTTTTCTCTGTAGACATTTTTTGGGTTCATTTTTCAGTTAAATTTTTGTACTAACTGAGTTTGACCTCTAGCTACCTTCATTCGAAAAATTGAAGTCAGTTTTGAAAACATTTTATTTTTTAAATGACAGAAAAATATGGTACCTTGAAGGGGAAAATACATCGTTATTCCCAAGAGTTTGAACCAAGTAATATTTGGCACCCTTGCATTCCCTTAGTATAACAGCCTGAAGTCCTGAATAATTTATTTCTTTTAGTAGCCAATTTGAAAAACCCTTTAAAAAAGGAAAAAAAATGGGGAAGTGCACTTTCTAAAAAAAAATCTCGATTCATTTTTTAAATTTTGGCAGATATAATTTCAGGGATTTTTAAGGTGTTTAGAAATTTCGTCTAAATTGGAGTAGCCTTTTGGGCCCAAATAGTAAGAAAAACGCAGAAAAAATTAAAAATTAAACTTCCATATGTTTTTTTTGCAAGTATGTAGTGAAGTCTCCGTTCGCTCACTAACTAAATTTGCATAAAATAATAACGATAATAATACCCCCCCCCCCCCCCCCCTGGGGAAATGTAGACCCAAAAATTAGGGGGGAATTTATTATTTTGGAGAAAAATCCACTTTTTGGCCCTTGGCCAGTGGTGGGGGAGGGTAAAGGGTGCCAAAAGGTCAATTTTGCTGAACTGTTTAACCGTTTTTAAATTTTTTTAAGGCCAAAAACCCTTTAACGAAAAACTATTTTTAGCTTTTTATCGTGTAAGGAAAAGACATATAAATTTTATCCAATTTTTATTTTTTGAGGATCGGATATAACTTTTTTTTAGTTTTCCAAATCAAAGTCAAAAAAGGGCCCCAAATTGTTCGTTTTTTATTAAAATGATATTTCTGAAAGGGAATCTTTTGGAAAGTTTTTGAAGTCGAAACCCATTTGTTGTCCGTTGGCCCGTGGTGGAGCGGGTAAGGGGGTGTTTTCAACAGTTTTTTTTTTTTTCAGTGGAAAGGTTGAGGGAAATTTTTTTTTTGACTTTTTTATTCGAGTAAGTGTGAAAAAAAAGAATTTTTATACGTTTTTTTTTCTTTTTGTCCGGGAAAAACCCTTTTTTGATTTTTCCAAAAGGGGTAAAAAGGGTATCATTTTGGGTATACATTTACTTGTTTGAAAGTTACCCCGGGCGGTTTGGAATAACAGGGGGGTCAAAAATGGTAAAATTTTGCAAAAAAACCAAATTGGGGCGATAAGTATAATTTTATTCTTAATTTTCTGAAAATGAACCTTTTTAAAGGACTTTTCTGCATGTAAAAATTTTTGTTGTGAATTCAAGTCCTCCTCGATATCTTCACTTCAAACGTATCTGCCTGTTTTAATTTCATGTCTTAGGATCATCTTCAACTTTGGGTCCATCGTTTGCGTTTTTTAAAATCAACTCATTTGGGAGCACGTAGCCCTTTGGGGCACGTGTAGAGAAGACAATCTGTGTTACCACCAGCCATTCGTTTTTTGTTTTTATGTATTCGTGCCTGCGTCTGATGCTTTACAGTTGACATCATCATAGCAGCATGATCATTTTTCAGCAGAAAATGCAAACGTAAAGATGATTTGCATGCATGGTGGTATAAGCCTAATCAGTGCCGTTTTTAGTTTGTTTGTGGTTTCAACGATTACACATTTGAAATGTTTTTTTAAAAAAAATGGTAGCAATTCTCGGGAACACAAAAGTACTGGATGGTCCCCGCTCCCAAAACTGGTAAAGGCAAGTAATCCTTTTAATTATCGCACTGAGTTTCCCTAACATCTGAGTTTTCAAGCAAAATAAAAGTGTCCTCAATTCGGAGTGTTTATCTAAAAGTTAAAAAAATTAACGCTGTAGGCCCGTAGGGGTGTATTTTTTCTCAATTTTTGTACATGTGGGAATCACAAGTTTATTTTTCTATATTGCATTGCAAATTTAAATTTAAAAATTTTTCATGGTTTAAAATTGGTGGCAATTTGAACCCTAAAGGCAGAGCAATAGAAACAATAAAAAAAAATTGTAAAAACCCCGAAAAAGCTTCAAAAGGCTTAATAAGAAATTCAATTTCGACAAATAAAACTTAACCTTTTTAATTTTTCTTTAAAACGTTTGTATAAAAAAAAAATTTCTTCACGTTATGTGGGTTTCAACCTTGTATGCGAACGTTTTGGTAAAAATCGTTGTTACAAAATACCGAGAATTATCACAACGAATATTTAACCACACGATTTTGAGCGTGTACAAACCCCTTTTTTTAAACTACTAAGGAAAATTTTGTAACCCAATTAAAAAATTTGGGTTGTGTTGTCTGTACCCAATTACTCCGGGTTTTGGAAGTTTTTAATAATTTCATTTCACATTCCAGATGACTTTGGGTGAACCCCGAAAACGCTCCACCCGGTAGCAATATAAGGGGCCTAGTGTACAGCGCACCGCTACTTACTCGGTGATTGTTATGTTGGGACCCAGATTGGGAATCGTCGTAAAACAAAACCTTGTTTTATATCCTTAAACAGGGACAAGAAAAGAAAAAGGTTAAAAATTTTCTTTTACAGATTTTCAGTCAGGATTGTCGCTCGTGGGAAATATTAAAAAGTCGATTATTATCACAAATTTGGAACGATTTTTGCTCACATATCGAGGTTTTTTGGGTGGGTTTTTTTTTTTTTTATAAAATTTCAAAATTTTTTTTACCCAAAAAGGAAAAAAAAAAAAAAATTAAAAAGTTTGGCCCCTTAAACCCCCAATTAAGGTGGGGGGGGATAACGTTTTTCCCAAAGGAGTTTTAATTTCTTATTTGTTTTTTAAAGAAAATTTTATTGGGTAACTTTCTTTAATGTTTTAGTAAAAAATAAAAATTAGGGGTGGGGGGGCAATTTTTGGTTTTAATTGTTTGTTAAAGGGGTTTTTTAAATTACTGACCATAATTTTATGCATTTTTACCTTTTTTGTATAAAAAAAAAAAATTTAAGGGGGTTGGGGGGGTAAAAATTTTTGGGGGATTTATTTTTGTTTATTGGGGGCTTGTCCTTAAAAATTATTTCCAATTTATGGATTAAAAATCAAGGGATAATAAAAAAATATTTAGGGGGGGGGGGGAAAAAATAGGGGAAAATAATTGTTGGGGGGGCCCATTAAAAATTTTAATTTGAAATTTGTCCAAAAAAATTTTTTTCACTTGATTTTTCAAAGGGGGAATTTTGGGGGGTTGGTGAAAATTAAGGTTTTTTTAATTTTTTTATTTTAACTATAGGAAGGGTGGGGGTTTTTAATTTTAAAATTTTTATTTTGAAGAAATTTTTAAAATTGTTGGGTGGACCAAACCAAAACAAATTTTTAGAAAGAAAAAAAAATTATTTTCCAGCTTAATTTTTAAATAGAAAAATTTTTAGGGGGTTAAAAAGGGAATTAAATTTTCTGGATTAAATTTGTATAAAATTTTTTCCTAAAAAGGAAAAAATTTTCCTGGGAACCAAAAAAATTAAAAAATTTTTTTCCCCGGGCCAAATCCCTTTGAAATTTAGGGGAAACAAAATTTCCCCAAATTGTTGAGGTTTTGCCCGGCAAATAAAATTATAATAAAAAAAATTTTTTAAAAAACAATTTATTAATTTACAAAATTTTTCCCTGGATCCCCCAAAAAAATAAAATTAATTTTAAAAATTAAAAATAATAAAATATAAATTTTAAAAATAAAATAATAAAATAATTTTTTTTTTTTTTTTTTTTTTTTGGAATCAAATTTTTAAAAAAATATTATTGTATGGGATCCAAACCCAAACCTAAACGTTGGGGGTAAAAAAAATTTTAAAATTTAAAAAAACCCAGATTTAACTTTAAATTTGTTGTGGGAAAAAAAAAAATTTAAAAAAAAAATACCAAAAATTAACAATTAAACCCTGAAAAAATTTTGATCCCCCTTAAGAAATTTGTTTTTAACAAAACCCCAAAAATAATAATAATAATAATAATAATAATAATAAAAAAATAATAATAATAATAATAATAATAATATAATAATTTTTTTGTTTTTTTTTTTTTTTTGAAACCTTTTTTTAACTGGTTAGTTCGTTTAATCCAATAAAAAAAAAACCAACTTTAACCTTGGGGAAAAAATAAAAATTTAAAAAAAAATAACCCCCAACTCCAACCTTTATATTGATTAAAGGGCCCAAAAAAACAACCCCTCTTTGGGGAAAACCAAACTTTCCCGAACTTGAAAAATTTAAAAATAACTTTAAATTTCCTTTTTAAAATTCTAGCTCACTTCAATGCATGTCGTTTTTCTTACCCAAAAAAAACTTTATAAAAAATAAAATAATATTAATACTTTTTACAATTTAAATTTAATATTTTTAAAAATTTTATTTTAAATTTTTAAAATAATATTTTTATACCCAATTGGTCGCAATTGAAAAAGAATATTGAAAGTTTTGCCATCTATAAGTTTGGGTGAAACATATTTTCCAAAAAAAAATACTTCAACAAATTTCAAATTTTGGGGGCCAGAATTTAACAAATTCAAAAACGGGGAAAAAAAAAATTATAAAGTTCAAGTTCTTGAGGTTTGCTTTAAGTACGGGGGAAAAATTTGAAAAACTAGTCCTTGACCAATTGTAAACCTTCGGTTTTCCCCCGCGGGGGTTTTAATCCCCCTAAAAATTAATTGGGCCTTTGTAAAGATTGCGAAACCTTTTATACCCAAACCTAAATTTTTTTGGGAAGTCGTTGCGCGGGCACTCTAAAAATAAAAATTTTCAAAGTTTGTATTTCATTATTTTTAATTTTGTGGGTCAAAAGATGGTCTAAAATTTTTTCAACTTTTTTTTTTAAAAAATTTAAAAAACCCTTTAATTTTTGTTTCCCAAATGTCAATTTGGGTTTCCTTCTAAGGATTTTTAAAAAAAGGGAAAGTTTTATTTTGAGTTTGGCGTGCAAACCCCGTTTTTTTGGGCCCAAAAAACCCCTAATTTTCCCTACCCCTTTCCCCTACAAATCAAAAAGGTTTTAAAAAGGGTAAATTTTGGGCCCGGCGACATTTTCTCTCATCCCAAAAAACCCCGGGAAAATTTTTTGGGGGGCCATGTCCCAATGTTTTGGTTTTACCGGTAAGTTTGTATTTAATATTTCCGAAGCTTTTTGGGGCCCCTTGAGGGCAATCTTTCTGGGTTATCCTTTTTGTGTTTGGCCCCCCGCTTTTGGGAAAAATTTAATTAAATTTGGAAAAGTTAAAAATTTTTGGTCAAATTGATAAGATAGAAACCTTTTTTTTAAAAACCCAAATATTTGATTAAAGAAATTCGAAGGGGTTTTAAAAAATCTTTGTTTTTTTGGGGGAACCACATAAAACAAATAAAATTATAAAATTTGGTTTTTCTTCACCTTTTTGTGTTGTCCAATAACCAAAAGTTTTAAAAATCAAAAAAAAATTCAAAAACAACAAAAATTTGTGGTTTTTAACAAAATTAAAAAAAAACCAAGTATTGACAATATTTGAAAGAAATTTAAGACAAAAAAATTAAAAGAGTTTATTTCTAAATTAAAATTAAAAATAGAAAAAAAAATTGAAAGTTCATTTTTGTCCCGGTTTTCCCCCCGGATTAGCCTTTTTGAAAACGCCATTGGGTTTTCAAAGCATTATTAAGGGGATTTTAAAAATTCAAAACGGGTTTTCTCTGCACTGTTTTTGAAAAGTTCTACCCCCCGATTTTCTTTTAAACTTTTTTCTTCCCCCTTTCCCCTATAACCTTGGGGTTTTTAAAACCGGGAAAAATTTTAAAAAAAACAAAAAAAGTTTGACTTTAGTTGTTTCCTTTTAGGGGGGTAAAAAAAAAGGTTTTATTAACAATCCGTTAAAATTCCTAGGGGGTTGAACCCGGCCTTAATTGGGTCATGCTTTTCCCCCAAGTATCGGAAAGGTTTTATAAATCGGTTGGGTTGGTGCATACGGATTTTTTAATTTCCGGATTGATTTACATATGATCAATTACACCTACGGGAGTGTTTCCCGATTAATGAAATAGACCATTTTCAGAATAAACTGCGCATGCACGCCCCGTTGCAAAGCATTATGGGAAAAAGGGCATTTACATGCTAAATGTCATATGCTTGGGATTGTGGCGGACTGCACTGCCATTGTTGGAAACGCAGTTCTCCACACACCCGAGCATATGGCATTTAGCATGTAAATGACCTTTCTCCCATAATGCTTTGCGCGCGCGATATAGGTGATTTTGAAAATCGTCTATTGAGAAAAAAAACAAGTGTGTTTATATTTCAAGGCCCGGTGCTACGAGAGGCAACGGAGAGAGTGAGGTGAGGTGAGGAGGTGGGAGGTGGGAGGACAGGAACAAATGAGGTGGGTAGTGACAAATGGAGCTAGTTTGTGACATGGAAGGAGAGTGATGGAAGGCGTAAAGCGGTAAAGAAGGGATGAGGTGCCCAGCCTACCAGGACGCTGATGCTCAAACAACACCTTACCTATACCATACTATACACAAGGTCTGCGTGAATATGTTTTATAGCAGCGTTGAAGGATGAGAGTAATGGCTTTTTAAGGGCTGTGGAAGTTCGGCTAACCTAACGAAAGTAGTTTTGTAACGGAAAGGATTTCGGGTGTACTGTCCATTAAATATTGGCCACACCCGCGCATGCGCATGACATAGGTGAAAATAGCATAAAACCTCCTCGGCGCACCTCAGTGGGTGCAAATAGACACTCCGCTTTTGAGCCATCCCCATCGTAGACAGTAAAGTAAGCGTACAAGGGAGGCGTATTTCGTGATTGCACTCATAAAACATGGTTGAGTCGGAGTAGTTCTCGGAAACTCCTATTGATTCAAGTAGCCGATTGCCTCGTAGAGGTTAATAAAAAGAACACCAAGAAAGCAACACGTGGTCAGTCAAATAAAGGATTTTAAACAGTAGTCAATTTTATATCCGCTTTGATTGGTACGCTCACTATACGCTCTTCCTATGAGCTTATTAAATGAGATCGTTTATTACATGCATGTATATTTCTCAAAGTTTTTAAACCTTTTGGAAATCTTTCTCTTTCTTTATTTCTCTTATATATTTTATAGCTGAATCGATTGCTCATTCAAAATATATCATTGGTTATGGTTCTAATACAACTCCCTTGTCTGTTGCAAAAGGATTTCCTAGGCAAGAGTAAACCTAGTGGAAAGGCTTCGAGTGAAAGTGATAGCGTTATTTCTTTCGACTCGCGGAAACAGTCTACTGATAACGACATAGCCTGTCAATAGTCACCCCCTACCCCTCCTGAAGTCCTGATCATTAGTCTTGAAGCCGGCGTGAGTTTTCAATAATTGCTTGTTTACACGACGCTAGTGAATACAGACAGTGATCCATCCAGTTCACTGGTTGCTGTGCTCGCTCTCACGTTATGCCACTGACATCGCATGGATTGCTTTCTCGACAGCTCCTCGAGAGACAGAAGCCTCGCTGGCTCGCCGGAACCGACAGCGTAAAACCATTGCCAATATTTTGATTGTTCTCTTTAACCCTGGTGAGTGTACTTACTACATTTTATCAAGAACTATACAACTATATTTTCTAAGTGATCACGTTTTCGACCCTGGTAAATTACCAGTGACATGTGTATTCAAAAAGATAAACAAAATTCACTGAACTCGAAAGATTTGCAGTATTTTTATAAATGTATTTGTGAACGAGAACACAAAATACACAAGATTCCGACACGTCTCATTATAAATGTGAAAAATTATAAAAATGGCTAATAACCAAAAACCTTATTTCAGGAACAAAACCCAAATTTGGAATTTTAATTATTTTTTGGAATCCAAAATTAGTTAATTGTGTGAAGGTTGTATAAAAGATAAATTAAAATATATGTTCAATTCACTTTATTTTTTATCTTTATCTTTATCTTTAATAATGTTATGAAATATTTAGACTATGCACTGCACTTGTAAATAAAGAAAAAAAATTGTAACAATATTTTGACGACTGTTCAGTCGTCTTCAACGGGTTTAACATTACATTTACACAATTTAACAAATAACAACATTATTTATTTAATTATTTAATTTTTAAATACTTCATTAAAATGTATTATACTAGGGAAACGCCAAAGTCGTTGTTAAACGAGTGAGTGAGCCATGTGTTGAGTACCCGGTAAAGTTCCCTTTCTTCCAACTTATGGCCTCCCTAGCCTATTATAGGCTAGAGTGGCGCATTATGGCCTTACAGTTGACGTGCCCTTATACCAAGTAATTCCAAGTCAAAACCCTATCAGCTTTTATGCATACCATATCAATCAACTTAAATGCAAATGTTCCCGGGTACTCAACACATGACTCGCTCAATCGTCTAACAACGACTTTGACGTTTTATTAGTCTAGTTGGCTAAGGCGCCCTTATACCCGAAATGTGGGAGACGTGGGTTCAACCCCCTGGTGGGTTTGTATTTTTCTGGATTGAAATTTTAATATTATTAACATGTTTGAAATGCATATTACGCAGTGTAGGGCCTAGTCTATCATCTGTGACAATACTATGGAAAACATTGCCATACGAAATAAGTTTCAAGATTGTAATGTTTATTCAATCTCCCAGCTCTATTAATTGGAGATTCGATACTCCTTGGTCACCGCTTTTTATTTTGCACATCCTGAAAAATATCAAACACAAATATATTTTTTTAAAAAAACAAAACCATTGTCTCGTTAAAATAATTCATACACATTGGCAGTATATTTTTCAATTATTATTAAAATTATTTCTTGTAGGTTTAAATCGCAATGGATCGCAATGGATCGCCGTTTCGCCGTTAGGCATCGAACAAACATTTTACAGACAGACAGAATTGTCACAACGAGAACCGAAAAAGTGGCGTTGTACCACTTCGTTCGCTGCGCTCACTCGTTTAATTATTTAATTTTTTAAAAATAATTGTACTTGGTTAAATGTCATTAAACCCGTTGAAGACGGCTGAATAGTCGTCGAAATATTTTTACAAATTTTTTTCTTTATTTACAAATGCAGGGTATATTATATATATTTCTTTTAAATAACCTCACCTGCTATAAAAGTTTCATCATTATATAATCTTTATCGTTATCATAAACGCAACGTGCCTTTCACTACAAAAATGTCCTGGAATATCCTCAAAATATCTAAAAATTTTTATAATAAAGTATTTTCTGTTCCCTCTAGACGTTGTTTTCGCAAAATATCCCTTTGAAAGGCCCCCCCCCCCCCCCCAACTTTGAACAGGCCAATAGACAATCTTTAGAGCGCGCTCGAAAAACATGTTTTCCTTGTTCCGAACTGTATTTTATTTATATCTTACCTACTGCACTGTCCAGCCAATGCGAGGAAAAGCATCTTACACGCAGTTGTTTTTTGAAAATTATTTTCCTTGAAGAAACATTTCCCGTCTATTCCTATTGAAGAGGCTATATTAAAAAATTCTTTATTTGACGGATTCCTTGTTTTGATTTTCGCAAACTCTCTGATGTAAGTCTTTGAATTCCTCTCCTTTACTTTTCTTTTCTTCGTAAAATAAAAGTTTTGTAAAGGAAAGTGTTTTACTTCTTCAATCTTTCACTTTGAAATAAAATAAACTCTCTAGGAATGTGGTTTTGAGAAATCACGTTTTGCAAAGGGTAAAATAACTCGATTCACTTTTCGTTTCGTAGGTAAGCCAACATTTGTCAAGCTTTCACATTGATAAAGAAATCATTTTCATTTTACAGGTTTTTTATTTGAATGCGGTTTTTGTTTGTTTCGATATTGGCCACGTTATTTCCAGTTTTGTTTCACCTTGTACCTTATTATAAGTGTACATTAAAATATAGTTGCTCGAGTTGGGCACATTACCTTAGTTACATTTTGCAAAATACACTTATGTACGGCTTCAACATTATGCAAGACGTATCAAAACAGCTTTGTACATCAGAACCACATATTCACACATATGAAGAGAAGCAACACTGGCAAAACAATTCACCTTTTTCAAAGAAACCCTTAACGATTCTCATTCAAATCAAAGCTCAAACCTGAAGGCTATGCATTGCGGTTTGGAGGTGAGAGATCAACGTTTGGAGCAGTGACTGCTGCAACACGAGAGTACTAAAGAGTTCAAGAGAGTACATGCGGGCACACGAGAGTACAAAAGAGAGTACACGAGTGCAGACGAAAGTACTAGAGAGTTTAAGTAGGTACACTAAAGCTCAAGAGAATACAAGAGATTACAAGAGAGTATACGAGAGCATACGAAAGCACAAGAGAGTTCAAGAGAGTACTTGCGGACAAACGAGAGTACAAGAGAGTACACGAGTATACGAAAGTACTAGATAGTTTAAGTGGGTACACTAAAGCTCGAGAGAATACAAGAGAGTATACGAGAGTACACGAAAGCGAAAGCGTGTTCAAGAGAGTACATGCGGGCACACGAAAGTATACGAGAGTATACGAAAGCACAAAATAGTTCAAGAGAGTACATGCGTGCAGACGAAAGTACTAGATAGTTTAAATGGGTACTAAACCTCGAGAGAATACAAGAGAGTATACGAGAGTACACGAAAGCGCAAGCGTGTTCCAAGAGAGTACATGCGGGCACACGAGAGTATACGAGAGTATACGAAAGCACAAAGAGTTCAAGAGAGTACATGCGTGCAGACGAAAGTACTAGAGAGTTTAAGTAGGTACACTAAAGCTCAAGAGAATACAAGAGAGTATACGAAAAGCACAAGAGAGATCAAGAGAGTACATGCGTTCAGACGAGAGAACAAGAGAGTACACGAGAGTATACGAAAGTACTAGAAAGTTTAATTGGGTACACTGAAGCTCAAGAGAATACAAGAGAGTATACGAGAGTACACGAAAGCACAAGAGAGTTCAAGAGAGCACACGATAGTACAATGTTGACTTGAATAAACAGCTGTCCGAACGTAATATTCAAGGTTATTCTAAAAATGTAGTACTATTTAGTTAGTTGTATTGCAACTACTTGTGGAAGCAATGTTGCTACAGCGAAGTCAGTAATATTGCTTGATCTACGCTGCTGTCAAATATTTACCTGCTTGTTAAAAATACTAATGCAAAACCACTGTGTTATTTGCTTGACGTTGACGTAAATCTTGAAAATACCCAAAGTTATCCCAACAAAACTAAAATTGAATTTCAATCAGTCAAAATGTGTGCTAAAATATTGTTGTATGAAGTTGGTCTGATATTGAATTATTTAAGACTTAATACTTACAGTAACTGGCAGGCTGCTCGGATATGTTTTATCAAGTTAGTCCACTTAGAGAATGGGAACGGATGAGACACACTTACCTAAAACAAAAGAGAACACGACTTTAAGTTCAGAACAGTTATAACGCGTGCGAACAATAAATACACTTGTATTATCCTCATGTATTTAATCCGTGGATAGATTCGCAACAGTTTTTTTTTAATTCTATGACACTCTATGACACCTGACACTTTTCTCTCAACTGTTTTAAATATTCAATTACTCCTCAAATTGGTTACAACTAGCTCTTATCTGAAACTGTTGAATACAGTAATATCGCAATCTGTATTTAAACATGTAACACATAAAAAAATAATATATGTTCGTAACACTTTCGAACATTAAATTAAAACCACAATATCAATGAATCATCGCACGTAGGTTTTATTACATTGAAAGACTTTGTACACACTCAACAAAAATAATAACTTTTCTCAGCGTAAGTGTTTTTGTAGCCTTTTCGTTTATAAATGGAGCAATGATTTTAAAGAAATAATTACTGAATATTAAATGAAAATACTTCCTCACGAGCTAGTTAAATGTAATGATGTTAAACGAAAGTTTTGCTGTCTGTTTAATAAAGAAGATATTTTTGCTCTAATGCTACGCATAGAAAACAACCCCGGAAAATTGTTTCGAATCGTCTCGAAATGTCCCATTTGGGCCAAAAAGTGTCTCAAGTTTGTCCGTTACAAACAACGAAAACCGATTGAAAACTTCTGAAATCGTATTCATTTTATTACGACCTGAAGATATAACGACATCTGTGTCCTAGAAACAACTATCGATCAGGTAACCTCTCTGCCTATCAACGAAATGGAGATTTTGTACGGATCTGTTCTATAAATCTTCCACGATTCTACGCTAAGGCCACATGAAAGAAGTGCGTGCTTTCGAAGCAGGACAACGCCTAGAAATATGTTCTCGTTTCATGAATCAGTGTTTAATGTTTTACAGAGACATTCAGGTGATGAGATGAATAATCACACATGAAATAATCCAAGATTTGGAATAGTAAATGGAATATAAAAATATCAAACATTTAATTGATTCGTGTGACAATCAGCGGAAAAGTCTATAATTTAATATAATATGTAGATTAAATAGGACCGTAAGAAAATGTACGGTTTGATTATCTACCGCACTAGGGTGCTATGTTCAGTTCAGCGCATGGGTGCACGCCAATAAAGATCAGATTAATAATGCAAATATATAATATTCTGCTACATACATTGTAAGATGAATTATTGCACTTGAAGTGGTCGTCACAATATCATGTATGGGTATGTGTGTATAACGTGAATAATGTACTGGATGGAATAGCAAATCACCTAGACTAAACTTGATTCAATATATTCTACAAACAATGAATTATGCATCTGATTGCAATCATGCAAACATCAAGAGAATCAATTGATTGATGATTCAAGTCAAGTCAGTGAGTCAGTGAGTCAGTGAGTGAGTGAGTGAGTGAGTGAGTGAGTGAGTGAGTGAGTGAGTGAGTGAGTGAGTGAGTGGAGGAGGGTGAGGGAGTGAGTTGAGTGGTGAGTGATTGATGTGAGTTTAGTGAGTGAGTGAGTCAGTGAGTCAGTCGTCAGTCAGTCAGTCAGTCAGTCAGTCAGTCAGTCAGTCAGTCAGTCAGTCAGTCAGTCAGTCAGTCAGTCAGTCAGTCTCCAACTCAACCTGACTGTTACATACATTTTTATATATCCAAAAGATCAAAATATTTTTGTCATTTTAATTATTTTCTAAATTTTAAGGTATTTTGGCATAAAATGCCAACGTGGACCAATTCTACTACCCACACGTATTTTGTAATTGTTCGGTTTCCATATTTTCCCCAAAAGACCTACGTAATAATATGAAAATAGTAAATAAACTTCCAAGGAACGTCTAGGGAAATAACCAACTGTTTTCATAAAGTCATGTCAATTGATTCTCTACATCCAGGCCAGCTGCCTGGCTCACCAGCAGAAAACTAGAGACGTGAGAACAATATCAAGTCGAAACTCTTTCACGTTTCATATTTTGTAACGAGTTTTCAAGAAATCAAGACCAATCACCGAGCTTGCTGTTCATAAACATGGCAGAGTTATGACAGTTGACGAGTATCGCGTTCTTTGCTCGGCAGTCGGCACCCTAACGGAACTTTTCTTATTCGAATAAGAAACGCTTGCTATTATTTTCCAATTTTTGTTTCGCGCTTATAAACTGAACGTGTGGGCGTAGCATACTACTAGGCTACCTGATACAAAATTCGAATATCCAGAATTACAATTTGAAACGAAAAAAACATAAATCTTCAATTTGTCTGATGGAAAAAGAATTGTTTGGACGTGTTTTTATAACTCTCGTTATGTGAGAGCAGCGCGCTGTAGAATTACGTGCGTCGCTAGAACTGAACAACTTTCTGTCGGAGCGATATCCACGAGAAAGTCGTCTTCATGAGCGCACAGATGTAGTAACGTTAACGAACGCTTGTTCGTAAAGCTGGTCTTTGATTAGTGTGCGTGTGTGAAAATAAATCCGGAGTTCAACGCGCGGCCATGACGAAAGTACTGCGCAAAAACAAAATGACGTCAATTGGTGGTAAGAAATCGTTTGATTAACTTCTGAATATTACTCTTAAAGTCAGTTCTTTAATCAAATTTTTAATTAGAAATCATTTTTAAACAAAGAAATAGAACATAATTAAGATTTTTAATTGAAAGTAAACAGAAAATGTAAAATCAATATTTAATTTATTTTCCGTAAAGATTGAAATTAAAATATCTCCTAGTATATATATATATATATATCGTTTGAATTATTTTTAGTATTTTTTCTGATAAATATGTTTAAAAAAAGTGTTATTGCTAACGAGAAAACCTGGCAAGAAACAATTTGCGTTCCTCTTCAGGTGTCTATCTAAGAATTTTGAAATTTAGGTAATTGTGAAGGGAATAAAGGTGTTTAAGAAGACTTAATCTAACCAAATACAAAAATTTGTAAAAAAAAAAAAAAGGCAGCCAAGCTCTCCTTCAAAATCTTCGGCTGTGAATGCTGTGAGATATAGAGTTGAGCCAAGCTTTTTATTCTTTCTCCCTAGTTTCGCTTTGAAAATAAGTAAGATCATTTCGTCTGTTGACGAGCGCCAAGCCAACGATTTTTTGTGGTAAAAAGTAAAATTTTTTTAAAAAACGAAATCATAAAAAAAATCTTGGCCTTGAACCAAATTCCCTGGCCAAGCCATTGAACATTGGCCATGAAACCCAAAATTTAATGGCCAAGCCATTTTTTATGATTTCGAGTTTAAAAATTTTACTTTTACCACAAAAAAACGTTGGCTTGGCGCTCGTCAACAGGCGAAATGATCTTACTTATTTTCAAAGCGAAACTAGGGAGAAAGAAAACAAAAACTTGGGCTCAACTTCTATATCTCACAGCATTCACAGCCGAAGCCTTTTGAAGGAGAGCTTAACTGCATTTTTTTTTTTTTTTTTTACAAATTTTTGTATTTGGTTGGATATTTCATCTTTTTGTTGTTCGTTTTCTATCAGGTGTGAATGATGGACTTTAAATGATTGAATTTGTTAATTCAATGTTGTTTTTTTACAATTTAGGGCTCACGGTCCCCCCAAAGATACCCCTTGTGTTTTAAGCACTAGATATTATAATGGTTAAGAGCATGTTTAATTTCAAGCTTGTACAAAATACCCCCTGAGTGATTTTCGCGTTTTGATTTTGATTTTCCCCGGGCCCGATTGCCCGGTTTGGTTATATGAGGTACATCTGAGTGTGGCCCAAATTTCAAAGTTCTTAGATGAACCGTTTTTCTCAGTTATAGCGTATTATTCATAAAAGTACGGAATTACCTACTTTTGATAATTTTGATTTTTTTCCGGTACCCGTTACCCAATTTTCTTTCCATATTCAAAAATGATAAAGAATGAGAGATATCAAAATGTATTCCACGTTTGAAACATTTAGTTGTAGCGTTTTCTTTGAATGATTCATTTCTTAAAGTTCAGATATGTTTTTTGTCATTTTTTGGGCCCCTGGTCATCCCCAAATTTGGCCCCTTGTGTTTTTTGGACGAAGAATATTTATAATGGTTAATAGCATGTTTTAATTTCAAGTTTGTACAAATTACCACGCTTTTGTAATTACGCGTTTTGATTATTTATCCAAATTTTGATTTTCTCCGGTCCCTGTTACCCGATTTTAGTTTTGAAAGCAAAAATCACTGCGTCTGAAGTACATCTAGTGTGGTCCAAGTTTCATAGTTCTAAGATTTACCGTTTTCTCTGTAGGCTAAATTAATCTCCGCAGAGATAAACCAGCCAGCCACCCACCCACCCACCCACCCACTCAGCCACCAGCCAGCCGAAAGGAATTTTACGAGTTGAGAGCCTTTTTTAACACAAAACGAGTTGTCGATCGGGTTGATTTTTTTTGTATGTCATGGACCACATACCAGGTCAAAATACCGAGTTTTAAGATTGTAACTCTTTCGGGCGGGGTGTGCAGATAGCTGAAAACCCTCCAACTCTGGTAGCTGTATACAAAGGGGTGGAGTTCGTGTCGCCTAAGCAGTCGCATGCGCTTGTCTGCCGGGCGACGACCGTCGCCCTAGATCTACAAGAAAACCTTGGACAAACTTAAAGTCAGAATTGCCTTTGGGGGGGTGTCGAACCAGAGACCTCTCGAATCAGAGTCGCGCGCGTTTTGCTTCAACCACATCTGTCAGTTATGTCAGGTAATAATATGCTTGATTTAAGCTTTAATTGACACATTTTTACTTACTTTCAAATCCGTGATTTATATCTTTTTGCTTCTCACGCAAATTCTGAACTTTGATGAATATTTCGTGTGCTTATGTTTGATCAAAAGAAAAAAAGGAGTTAATTAAGGACTTTGATTCCACGAAAGTATGAAACGGTGTTATATGTTTATTTTTAATTACTTAAATAAACCAAAATGGTGCAATTACACTCAAGAAGATTATTTAATTAGATATGTTATGCTTGGAAAAATTGTCAAACTAATTCTTTTCAGCACGATTATTCTATTTTTATTATTTCTCTAAAAGTAATTGGAACGAGATATTTTGTATTTCGTATCATTAAATCACTTCAATTTTTTCAAAAGACTCTTTAACCACCTTGAGACTTGAATAGTAATTAAGGGTTGCCTCGCATTGCACGCAGAGCCAGAGGGTAAAAGGCATACATAAATGGCAGAGGTGGATAAAAGTGGTGTCCCCTTTCTTGATTCAAACTTCAAGTCGTCGCCCTGAAACCTCGCAGAGTGCGGTACTTTAAACAAGTTTCCCCCACTCTCCAAGTGTTCGAGCGAAGCAAATGTTTTTCGTGCCAACTACTCATTTTATCCTCCCCTCAAGTACTCTTCGTCGGGATCGAAAGTTCGACGATGTCTTCGCGATGGCTAGACGGCAACGAGCCTAGAATAGATAACGCATTTCTCTTTCTCTTCCACTTCCACTTCATACCTCTAAATAATCACCCCTTTGAGTTAAAAGCATAGTCACGACGCAGGATGTCCCTGGTTCGAACCTCGCCTCTACTAAGTGGTTTTTTGGAATTGTACGTAATCAGGATATGCTTCCATATGTACGCTAAAATAATTTATTTATTATTTATTATATATTTATTTATTTATTTATTTATTTTTTTTATTTATTTATTTATTCATTTTTTTCTTTTTTATTATTTTAATTTCTTAATTTTTTAATTTTTAATTTTGTAATTTTGTAATTTTTTAATTTTTTAATTTTTTAATTTATTTATTAACATTGTGTTAACAACATTGTGTAGTGGGGCGCTGGTATCCGAAATTGAGGGTCGGGTCGGGTATATTTGGGGGCTAACCCGATAGTCAGAAAATAGTATTTTCGGTCAGCAAAAATATTTTTAAGTGAATGTGGAATGTGGAAAAAAGAATTTTTAAACTTGATTGGTGGAGGTGCCGGTCCAGACAATTTTTTGTTTTTAGCCTATTCAATTCAATGAAAATCAAGACTATATGCAATGAATTGGAATTATTAATTATAATAATAATAATTTTTTTACGTGCATATTAACGACCGTCTTTTTCCCACTCGACCCGACCCAAAAACACGAAGCAGTTTAGTACCCGAACCGAACCCGACTGTCAAAACCTCTACCTCACAGCCCTAAAATGTTACATTATAATTATGTGAAAAATAGAATAATAGAATAAATAAAATAAATAAAATAAATAAAATAAATAAATAAATTGGATTTAGAGTCTACCCACTCAGTTATATAACTGATTTTCAGTGGGGGACAGTAAATCAAAGCGACCAAGCCAACCCTGTAGGTCCCGACGCAATCGACGAGTGAACGATAACCAACCAAAGATCGATATTTTTAATAGGAAATATAACAATCAGTGGTATGGACAGTGCGAACAAACGCGAATCAACGCCAGAATCAATAAGGCCGATTCAGAACAACTCTGAATTTATTATGTGCGTCGTTGCTAGGACGGCTCCAAAGTCACCGTTTACAAACTCCTAAGACATGAACTAATGGACTTAAGTCCAAATCAGAAGTTAAAAAACTTCTGACTATGGCGGGAATCAAACCTTGGACCTTCTGCATTGGAAGCAGATACGCTAACAACAAGACCAACGAGCCACACATCTGCATCTGCATCTGCTGTATAGTACGCGTCAACCTGTCATCCTCTAAGCGCACTACTATATAATTATAAATTTGCTACTTTGTCAGCACGTCTGCAAACATTATCTATATCCCATTTTACAAATGTTTCTAGGTTGAAATGCTGGTAGCAATCAAGTAGACGCGCCCAGATAAATGTCGGTCAACTCGATCTTAGATCGTCAGAGAAAAGCTTCGACATTTGACCCGGATAGTAATAATGACCACCTTGATGAGATCAAAGGAGATCCAATATGATTGGGACAATATCGCTATTGGCTATCAGTACATCAAACCACGCTTGTCCCAATCTCATAGCGAGGCACATTTAGTTATAGCGATGTACGGGAGAAAGAACCTTCAAACCACAAATATGTGTAATTGTTGTTTGTGATGTACAAATATACAAACACATGGGCTAATAAACATACTATTTTAAACATATCTTTATTTTCAAGGAATCAAAAATGTGTTTTTATATCTTTAAAAATGAATTAACTTGCGTTATTACTTTTGATTGATGTATAACCTATATATAGAAGTTATTCTTGCATGATTTCACTTGGATGCACACACAAATGATAACATATATCATTACGTTAAGTGACTTTATTAATCGTGCAACGAATAAATTGAACCTTTTTTCTCGATTTGCTTATAGTCGGGAAACTCTGCCTTAGGCGGAATAAATAATAATTAATACAGTCCTAGAGTTCGTTAAAAAGGAATATTTCTAATTCGTTATTGTGTTATTATTATTTTGTTTTATTGTTTTACTCCACAGTTAAGATTTGTACTTGACTTTCTAGATTTAACACGATGAAGTAATAATTTGGAGTGTAGGTCTATACATGCTTATAAACATGTTATAAGACAAAATTTACATTTTTATTTTATAAAACCTGCTGGATTGGTATTTGAACCTTTCTTTGAGTTGCATGCTGAACAAAAGTTCGTACACTTCTTATTCTAGACGATCTAAACGCATTATTCCTTTCCGTTCAATTACACTTTCGAAAACTTTCAAAGTAAATTGCCGTAATTAAATGATCAAAAAGAAGAAAAAAGTTATCTTAACGACGTAACACCAACAGAAACTACATAATAAAGTTTCAAAATTGTATTAATTAAGATTAAGTCGAGTAATTAGAGTTGCAGTTTACCATGGTGTCAGAGGAAAATGAGTGAGAATTTTGAGACTACTCCGGAACTCGTCTTATAGGCATGTTGATGGATGAGCGTTTTTGATCTATCTCTATATTATGCTTTTCTGTGTGTTTACATCATTTATATATTTTGTTCGTTGTTAAAATTGAAAGCAATTTTAAAAGAAAGAGCAGGAGTGAAGAGAAGGATGCACGGAGACCAAAATTTGACATATGGGATTATAGTCAAGCCGTGAGATATAAAATAGATTTGAAGAGGTTCACTATTCTGCTGTATATGAGGCAATAGTGAATAACAGTAGAACGCAATTAAATATTATTGATTGAATTAAACATTTTTGGTGAAATAACGATTGGTGCTTTCTGTGATGGCACGGCTAATTTATTATTTGACTACATTCTATACTTTCTGTAAACTCGTGTAATGCAAATCTAAGATTTAAGAAATTAGACGACGTGTAGACTTAATTTGACGTGATAACATGAAAGCAAAGACACGCATTGTGGCTCGGAAAAGTCATGAAACCTGGTACAAGGTTAGAATTCTTGACAAAACAGCGCACATTCTTCCTCTTTGTTGTGTCAAACAATTCTTGTTACTCTAAGATTCCTGAAATAGCATAAACTTGGTGGTTTCTAAACTAAATACCTTTCTTTGACAAAATAAAACGTCTTTTATTTTTCATTGAAGTAATACCCGTCAGTCAAAAGATTCCGTTCTGAACTATACGATATAGTAGGCTACTATCGCATTACAATGGAAAACATGTCTTATTGTGAAAAGCAATATCAGAACTTGGAAGTTTAAATGAAATATTTTAGAATTCTTATTATTTTCTTTACGAAACAATTAGAAAATGGAAGCAACATTTAATACAACTAGGAAGCTTGGAAAAAGGTTTTTCAGGCGCATTTTGTTGGATGGGGGGGGGTTTTTTGGTGCATTGGGGCTCCAGGGTTTTTTGCGTTTTTAAATTTTTTTTCTGTAAAAAAAACCCCCTTACTTAGTCTAACACTTAAAAAAAAAAAAAAAATCGAATTTAAAAAATAAAAAAATCGAAAATTTTCGTTTGGGGTCAAAAGAAAAAATTTTTTCGATTGCGCTCAAATTTCACCCCCAATATTTTAAATTTCAAAAAAAATCTTTTTGGGGAAAAAAATCAGTAAAAATTCGGAAAAAGCATTTTGGTCGATCGGAAGAATTTTTTTAATAAAAGTCGAAAAAATCGAAACAATTGCGATTTTTATGATAAATAGTAAAAACCCGTGGAAATTTTCTAATTTCCAAAAATTTCAAAGACCTCCAGGAAATTTCATCGCAATTGAATATAAAATTTGGGCCGAATCGCGTTAGCAAATACCCAAATTACAAAGAGAAAAAAAACTTGGGATTTTTTCCCATGTATGAAGGGAATTTTCACTTCGCTCGCTCCGCTCTTTACCTTACCCAAAATTAACTCAAAAAAAATCACAATGACCCATAACAAAAATTCCTAAAAAGGGCAAATGTAGACCCATCCAAAAAAATTAAAATTAGCATACGCGTTTTTGGATACCATCTAAAATGCGCTTTTTATTTAGAATCTTTTAATCTTTAAAAATTAACATATTTTTTTTTTACCATTCCCGATCATAGTTGAGTAAACATGGCTTGTAGGGATTGGGAATGCTCTTTTTAAAATATATATTACATTTAATTTAGCATGTTGTACTATCTATTTATTTCCCATTTTCAAAAACCATCTAATGGGCGTTTCTTACAATAATAATTTAGAATTTAGAATTGAAATGATTCCATTTAAAAAAACGAAAGAATACATGGCTGATGTGAATTTTAGAAGCCGTATAAAAAATTATTTTTTTGAAAAATTTTTTTTGTTGTTTTTAAAAGGATCGTTTTTTGGGGCCCTACTTATATTCACATACCATGTTTTCTATTTTTTTCCAAATTAAAAATATCGATCTATGGTGGGTTTAAATGGGTTCCGTCGTGATTGCGTCGGGGCCTACAGAGTTGGTTTTGGGGGTTTTTAGGGGTTTTTTCTGTCCCCCCTGAAAAAAAATCATTTATATGCCCTGAGCGGGTGACAAAATCTATTTAAAAAAAAAGTATTTTGTTGCAAAAAACGCAATTTTTTTTGCTTTTAAATATCATTATTTTTGGGCAAAAGCTGTTTTTTAAAAATACCAATCCAACAAATGGGCCATAAATTTTTCCCAAGTTATCTTTAAACCTTTTTTTTATCTACCTCCCCCTCATGTCGTGAATGATAAAAAAATACTTAAATAAAAATTCTGAAGGCATTCTCTGCCCCCTCTACTGTTGCGTGTGCGTTGAGTGGGGGTATGGGGCCTAGAAAGAGTTCTTCCCCCTTTATAGTTCTATTTCAGATTCAAGACGTATGTTCTGCACTGGGGTTGCCAAGGATATATTGAGAGAGTTATTTTTAAAATTTCATCGCCCCGGGCAGCCCTACAAAAAAACCACCCCCTGCAGACCGGTTTCCCCTACGGATTGATCGTGGGTACCTCCCTTTCACTGTTCTGAAATCATATTCTTTTGAGTCTAGCCCCCGGGGGGTCTGGATTTTATTCCCAGGTGTTTTGTATCGCACAACCTTTTTAAAGTTTCGCGCTAGACGAAATCCGTTGTGTTTTTTTTTGTTTGCTACAGATTAGATGAAAACACAGATCCACAGGAGCAAAATCTTGTGAAGATTCCCCTTCCTTTTGGGGGAGGGAACCCCAAATAGTCGAGAACCTTTTTAAAAAATTTTAAAAATTTTTTTAACGCCTAAAAAGTTTTATTTTGGGTGTACTAGTTTAATTTTTCCCGAGGGGAAATTCCCCCACATTCTTTATTCATTTCCCCACTTTCCATTACTTACATATTTTTATTTTAAAAAATTAAAAATTTAAAGGAGTGATTTAAAAAATTTTCTAATCGATCATTTTTACCCCTTAAAAATAAATTAGAATTAAGTCCGGGGGAACAAGACATCTACTGAAATTGGGTCGTTTGGGGCTCTTTTTCTTGCCCCCTTTCTGAAAACCATCCATGAAAATGTAATGTTAAATCAGAAAATAAAAAATAATAAAATTAAAAAAATTTTTTTGGGGGGGTTTCTTGGAATTAATGTGTTGGAATTAAGCTGGGGATGTTTTTATTTTTCTGTTTTTTTGTCATGATTAAACCTATAATAAAACGAATAAAAAGATATTTTTTTCCCTTTAGAATATATTTCCCAGCTTGTTTTTAAATTTAAATTGTTTGTGTCAAAAACCGTGTTGAAACCCCGACCCATTTTAAAACCAATTTAAAATTATAAAAAAATACACTTGAAATTAAAGCTGAAGGGGATGAAAATTTAAAACTTCCCTTGTACAAAATTAAGGTTTTTGGGGACGGATCTAGTTGTTAGTAAAGGGGACGGTTCTTAGCTAACAATTTGATTAGCTTTTAATAGCTCAATTTAAAAAACCCCGCTGCGTAAATTCCCCGTGTAAAATTAAAACAAAATCCTTTTAAACGTTTTTGGGTTTAGTAATCACCTTTTGGGCCCTATTCACACATTCGGATGTAATTTTAGAGTCTAGACCCGAGGGTGAATCCTTAGTACCAAGCTCAGATGTAAAATTGGGTCCCCATGTTTATAACAACAACAACTGAAAAACCATATCTAGGTGCCCTTTAAAGGGCGCCGACCCAAAGCCGGGGTCGCTACACACCCCAAGAAATTATACCCCCAAAGCAGATTTGGGTGATTTCGGTGTTCCCCACCCGTCTGTACGGGGTGTGAATTTTAAAACTATCACAATCGGGGGATTTAGGTACCTGCCAACAAAATGCCAAATTTTATTGGGGGGACCATTCCTTTTTGGTGAAAAAATGCCCTTCCCAAACCTGCTCAAAATAAATTTTAAAGGTGTTAGCTACTGCTAGCTACTGCTACTGCTAACATCTAAAAACCCCGGCCCGCATTCTGACCAGACGGGGGGGACTACAATGTTCTATTTTACATGGACTTTAAGGGTTTTTTAAAAAATATATCTTTTTTAAAAAAAAAAGTTAAAAGTTTTTTTTGGAAGGTTTTCCCAAAATAAAGGTTTTAAAATAACCCTTTAAACATTTGGGCCAAAACAATCAAAAAGAAAACCATATTTTACTTGCCTTGTTGACGGTATAAGCAGATTTAAAGGGGGGAAAGTGCGATACGTAAACAATAGGGGACCTTTTAAAAATTTTTCTTCTTTGTGTGGAACGAAAAAGGTTCATTATACTCTCATAAAACAAATCAAAACCGTCCCTGGCCTAGGCCCGATGTGGAAAATTTTTTATAATGCAAAATTTGGTCTAAATTTCCCTTTTTAGTGGAGGTTTTTAAACCCCCAATTTCCTTTTGGGGGACCCGGAAAAAATTTTAAGGAGAAAGCTGATTTTATCAGTCATTCAAAAAATTATTTTTTTTATGAAACATACTTCGGGTCCCCCAAAAATCCCTTTTGCTTTTAGCGGCCACGGGGGAAAATGGCGGCGATTCCCATTTTTTTCCAAAAAACTCAATTTGTGAATGTTTGTATACAACTTAAAATTAAATAAAACCGTCTATTTAAAGCTAATTTTTAAGGGACAATTGAATAACGTAGCAAGTTTAATGTTATATTTATACTGAAGCCATAATGGGGTTATAAAATCCGTCGAGATTGAAATATATTTTCAAAATTTAATTGAAATTTTTACTGTTTTGGGCAAAAATATTACTTTTTTTCATATTTATTTTCCTGTAAAGCATACGTACATTTGGGGTTGAGTCCCACCTGAAAAATTGTTTTAGTACGTTAAAAAAAATACTTAAATACAAATTTTGCGCAGGGTGCGTGTGACGGGGCGGCTGCCGCTCTGACGATCCCTGTGGGCTGGGGCGCGCAGCATGGCTTCCAAATGTGTGACTCATGTGATGCATGTACGAAACCCACCACTTTTTTATTTCCCTAGACCTTATTTTATTTTTTACAGAAACCCAAAACTTACGTCGTGCCCTTGTGAAGTGTATCTGTTTATGATTTTAAAAATACTTTTTTTATTTACGTCAAATTTTTATCAAGTCGGGAAATTTTTCCATTTTTTTGCTGTTAAAATGCACCCCATTGTGTTATACTTCCCAATGTTGTCTCAGTGAGGGGCTCAAGTATTTAAAAAGCCTATATTTTCCCGTTTTTTTTAATTTCGTTTCTATACATTTCTAAATTCAGTCTTTTTGTACGCCGTGTGATTGCTTCAACGACTTCGCCCAAAGTCTTGGGAATACAAATTTTAAAGTTAACAAATCTTTTTTCTGGGGCTAGACTGCTGGGATAGTCTGAAAAACCTTTCTGAAGATCACAGGAACTCATAACATTGTTTTTAACAAAAACTAAAAAAATACCCCATAGGCTCGTACCCGAATGTCGTGTTGAAAAAAATAATTTCCTCCGGGTTTTCCCTGCCCCTGGAAAGCGTAGGTTTTTTAAAATCGCTCTGAAATTTTTAAATGCCTGAAAATTCTTATTTAAAAGGGTTTCTCTTTGTCAGAATTAAAAGTAAATTGTGTGAATTTTGTGAAAGTCAAATTTTGTCCCCTTTGTCAAATTCTATAAAAAAACAAAATTGCGCCTTTTAAGAAAAATTTTGGGCAGTGACAGAATTGCCAGGAAATAGTTCTTTATGTCTAAATGATACATGAAATAAATTGCTCATAACTTTGGGGAAATCTAGTAAAAAGGAACTTTTTTTCCCTGACGAACGCAAACGGTTTTCGTCGACATGGAAACTGTGCTTCTAAACGTAGGCGTGGGGAGGGGCCTCAGGGGTCTCCACAATTATTCCTCTTATCAAAGTGTCACCAGGGGATGTAAAAAAAAGTAAATGGGGTTTATGGATCTTAGGGGTTTAAAAACCCAAAATTTTTTTGGAGCCAAGTTTGTTTGGGGGTTTGGGGCATGAGGCGGGACATGGCTACTGCCTACTTTGGGGGATGAACACCTTTAACCACCCCGGCAAATTTCCAACATCAAAAACTATTTCCCATGCCCCTCCCCTTGTTTGGGTGGCTTGGTTTTTGACCAGCACAAGCCTGTCCCACCCCGCTTACCCCAAAGTCCCCCCCTTTTTTTTCCGCCCCTTTGGAAAATTATATTAAAAAAAATAACTAAAAACAAATATTAACACGTGGGGCGAAATATGACCTAAGGGTTGACGCGCCCCTTAAACCTAATAAACCCAAACATTCTGCACACATCATCTATTGCCCTTTGATCTCGTGCTCGTGAAAAATTTGGACTGTTTGTCAAATGGGGAAAGGGTCGGGGTGGTGACAGTTTTTGTTTAAAAATTTGCCCAACAATGCGAGGAATATCATGTATAAACAGTGCAAAATAAATGGAAAAACCGTCTACGAAAAATTTAAACCCGACAAGGAAATAATGAAGTATAACGAAGAGTCAGCTAAACAAACCCCATTGTAAAAAATAAGTTTTTTTTAAATAAACCTATCTTTCATTGGGAGATCTCTCAGCACATTTGTTGCACTTTTGGTCGCTATTTTTTGTGTTATCATTTGTTTAATAGGGCCTCATATTTTTTATTTTTATTTTTTTTCTGTACAGTTTTTACGTCACTTTTTTATAAAAAGAGAATATAAAATATTTTTCTATTTTTACCAGCAAAATCATCATACAGTTATTTCTATATTTATATTATAATATCGATGGGATTCATCCCCCTCTTTCAATGGGGGAGATATATATAATAAATATTCTTTTTTTCCCAATTCAAAAATGCAAAAAAGGCTATAACTACAAATTTTTCTATAAATGTCCAAAACGTTCCCTTTTAAATTGATGTGTTTTCATTTAATTGTGAGCCCATTTCACTCCCTCTAGAAAGGGCCATCCCTCCCGGCGCGAGCTCCAAAACGTCAGGGCGGCAGCTCCCGGGCGTCACGCCGGACAAAATTTAATTCATATGTTAGTCACTTTTTAAAACGTACAAAAGAAAACTTTTTTGCAGGTGCACTCGCAAAATATTTACGTCATGTTTTATAGGAAAAAAATATAAAAAAATGTAGCTTTTTTAGCCAAAAAAACAGAAAAATAAAATTTAAATTTTGAAAATATTTAAAATCTCGATGGGTTTTCAACCTTTTTGGTTTTTCAGTATAATTTTAACAAAAAACTTGCTTTTGTAAAATCAATTGCCCATACATTAGTTTTTAAATAGCCCGTTTTTAAATTTAATTGTAATTGTATACAGCACCCAAATTGAGTTTTTAGTGAAAAACTGTAATCGCCCCCCTTTTTTTCCAAATGGCCCCTAACCCCAAAAGGGCGGTTTTTGGCGGACCCGAGAGTTTCAAAAACAATTTCTTGAATGATCCTGAAAAATCATTTTTCTCCAAATTTTTGCCCGGGGTTTCCCCAAATCAAAAATCATGCCACTTTTTTGGCTATAGGACTAGAAAAATTAAATATTTTACTTCCCTGTTTGCCCAAGCCTAGCCAACCCCCTATGCCGCCAAAACTTTGGGTTTGTATGATCTTGCTAAACTGTTTGTTTACAAAAATTGCAACAACCCAATCTTTTCATAAAACTTGTCTTTGTTTGGGCCCCGCGTTTAGGAAGGCACTCCCCATCTAGAATAATATAGAATTTTTTTCGAGCTTTTTGCTAAAACCAAATCTTTTTAAAGTTTTTTGGATTTCTTTGATACTCTTTAAACCCATAGAATCCTATAAAATTGGCTAGAAAACCAGTCGGGGGCCCCTTTCCCGGGTACAATTAGAAGCCATTTTAAAATGACATTTTAACATTTTAAACCCAAATGGGACCCTTTTTTGGGGGGCCCCAAATAGTTCTAAAGATTCCCCGCCAGGTTGACAGGTGCATACTACCCTTTTAAACCCCAAATGATTACAAAATTCCCCTTTTTTGCAATCATTTTTTCGTATTTTTTTTTCTTTTGTTTAATACCATCCCGGGCACAAGCAAAAAACCCAAAATAAAACAACCAGAAAAATCCCTTTTTGGGCAAAAAAAAAGCAAAAATTAAAAACCCCAACCAAATCGCCATTTTGAAAGGGGGCCGGTTTAGTTTTTCAATTTGCTACGCTCGCGCCTGTGCGGATTTTATGGGGGAACTGCTAATCTGGGCCACAAAGGGGGTTTTTTAATTAAATATAAATGTTTTAAACTCAAAACCCCAAATGCCCGTTTACGTTTACCGTTAAAGAATCCCAAATTCCCTTTCCCAAAACAAAAACCACTTCTTTTTTCAAATTGCGTTTTAAAACTCTCCCCCAACAAATTTCAAAAATTGGGGTCCACCCCTTTTTACCGTCGTTATACCAGGGTTATACCACCTTACCCGGGATGTACATGAATCGGGGTCTAGATTTTTTACTTTCCTATATTTTTTATTGCAAATCCCATGGGTTTTAAAATCAATTTTTGATAAAAAATTTTTTTTTAGCAAAAAATTTTTTGGTAATGGAACTTGAAAAATAATGAGAATCCACACAAACAAAAACTTGTAAAAATACCCCCAAAACCTTTACAAAACTCAAAAGGAATAAAAGATCTAAAAAGGGCCAAGCTCATCTACCTTCCACTAAACGTACAGTGTCCCAAAAAAAGCATCCTCGAAAACCCTTGGGCAAAATAGAATTTGCATTTTTTAAACTTTAAAAAAATTAAATTTAGAAAAAAAAAACTTGGAAAACTTTTACTTTTAAATTAAATAATCGAAATTTCCCTATTTTCCCAAGCTTTTTCAAAGTTTTGGTTATGGGCCCTGTACTTTTATGGGGAAAGGGGTAGATGGCGGGGGCCCTTTTTTTTTAAGATCTCATTCCTTTTGATGGGGAAAGGGTTTTTGGCTGAAATTTCTCAATTTTTTTGTTATTTGTGTTACTCTATAACAAAAACATTCGATTAGATGAAACCAATACAAAAATTTAAAAAATTTCATCTGGGCCGGGGAAATCAAACCGGGGCCCTCCCGGTTGCACAGACCCGGGTTCGATACCCGGATGAAATTTTTTTTAAATGCTTAAATTTTCTGTATTCCCATCAATAAAGTCGAGATTTTTAACATTAAAAAAAAAAAAATTAAATAAATAAATTGTTTTTAAGTCGGGCCCCACTCATTATAAACTGATTTTCAGTGGGGGTGATTCGAACAAAGGGTAAAACAAACTAATGCTCGGGGGGGGGGATTTTAATTTTAAAGTGGACCGACCCAAATCCCTGCCCGGTACAGACACCCCCGACGAACGAACTTGCCCCAATCAAAGATCAGAAATTGAACTAAAAAAATAAACGACCAAATTGTTCGGTACAATCCCCCGGGAGAAACCCCCAAAAATAAACGAGGCTTTTGGGAAATTTACTAAAAAAATTAATAAAAATACTAGGGGGAATTTTGGTTGGGGGCCCCCTACTGAATACAATATTTTTTAATCAAAATGGCTTGACTAGGGGTTTTTTAAATAAAACCTGGCACTGATTTTTTTTTGAAAAAAACCCAATATTTTTTTTTTTTTTCCTTGTATAAAAAAAATAGTATTTCCCAAACTGTTAAATTCCCAATTTTACAAAAATTTAAATATTTTAAAAATTCCCTTTTTTTTGTTATATGTTTGGGTCTTTTTAAATTTATTTGAAAACAAAAAAGAGGTCATGTTGTTTTTTATCTGGTGCCCTTGTAAATAATGTTTTTAAGTACTGTAAAATTTGATGAAGAGAACAAAAAAAACTCCAAAAACAATATAATAAAGCTCTTTTTTTAGGGAAAAATATGATGAAAACAACTAAAAATTTATAAAATGGGAATTAAAAAAAAATGATATTAAAAAAGAAATTTTTTTATGCAAATTTTTTCCCCCCAAACTCATAATAAAGGTACACGGGAAGGAAAAAATTTAAAATACCTGCAAAATACAACTTGAAAAGCTATTAAATAAGTTTTCGAAAAAGGAAAATGTAATTGTTTCCCTTTAAATAGAAAAAAGGTTTTTTAATCCATGAGGGAAACTTGGTAAATTTATTTTTCCCTCCCGCTTCGGCATGGATAAAGGGCTAATTTACAAAATTTAAAAAAAGTAAATATAAACATTCTGATAAAGTTTTTTTTTTTTTAAAAACTTTGGCGGGAGCGTGTGGCACCCGGAATGGAATACACCTATTTTAAAACTGTGAATTTTTTTTTTTTCCCTTCAACTCTAATCGATAGAATTTTTCAATCCGCTATTTTTTTTGATCAACAAAAATCCCTTGTTATTAAAAAATGTCGAATTTAAAACCTTTTAAAAAATTTTAAATCAATTAAAAAAAATCCCGTTTGAGTAAATTTTATAGTTAGACTTAGAATCCCACGAAAATATTTTTGTGTGTGCTCCCAAAGCGCTTTTTTTTCCACAAAAACCCTAATGTTTTCCTCCTTTAAATTTTTAACTTAGTGCCCTATCATTTTTTTATAAAAATTTTAAATTTTGGTTTCTATTATTTTAAAAACTTGATGACATAATTTCAAAATAAGAAAAAGGGTAGGGAAAACTCCGTAGACAGTTTTTTTTGAAAGTAGCTAAAAATAGATCCCTATAAAAGGACACTTAAAATTTTGCTTTGTACACGTTCCTCTACTTACAATAAAAAATGTCCCGCCCCCAAAAAAAAAAAACCGTGTTTAAAACCTTCGTTTTTTAAAACGGGTTAGGGAAACGTTTAGGGCTAGGGGAAAACGGGCCCGTAATGATTAAGCGTCATTTTTATTTCCCAAAAGTGAAATGTTGCGTCCTCATCGAGTGGACTTTATTTAGCGGGAATGTGTCGGAAAACTTTTTTCACAGGGCCCAAATGAGTGATTGAGCTAGAGCGAGCCTTCATTTAGGCGTAACCCTGTCGGCGGTTTTTTTTCCCATGCGAACGGGACGTGCAAAATTTTAAAAAAAACTACCCTGCTTTTAAAATACATACATGTATAAACATCACATCAGCCCAATTCCCCTTATATTTTTTGGGAACCCTAAAATCCTCTAATCCCTTAAATAAATTTTTAAAAAAAAGGTTAACCAAAAATTCTTCATTTGTCCGTCTGTGCGTTGTCATGTATGTTTGCCCCTAAACGATTAAAACCCAGAAAAACGGGGTGTTTTTGAAAAGCGGGTTGTTGGCATTCCCCTTCCCAACAATGGTGATCCCACATGGGGGGCCCACGGGGGGGAGTGGCTAGCCCTTTTAAAAAGTAAAAACCCACTTCTGAAAAAAGCGACTTGCCCAAAAAACATCAAGTCGAAAAATTTTTCCCCTAATTTTGATTTTCCTTTTTGTTATTTGCTTTGCTCCCTTTTTTTGGGCTGCTTCAGACCCCGGGGCTTATTTTAATTGTAAAGCAGAAACTTTTAGGGATGTTAAAACATATATACTTGATCTTTTTTCACCTTTCTAAAAAAGCTGGATTTTTTTGGCCCTTCTTTTCCGGGGAAAAAATTCGAACGATAAAGACTATTCGAACTAAAAGCAAAAATTTTAAGAAATTTTTTTTCCCCAAATTTTTGGTTTTTTTTACTCCCTCACTCAAAAAATTTGGGATAACTTCTAAAGCGATAAATAAATTTTTGCATTTTTTTTTTAAATCAATCATTGATTTTTAAACTAAAACCCAAAAATCCCTGTAAAGGGTCTTTTAAGACCGTCCAATGGGGCCCTAAAATGAAAAAAAAAAAGGGTTCAGGGAAAATTTTTGCAAAACAAAAAATAGCTTTTATGTTTTTTTTATTTTTTTTTTTAGCCCTTTTTTAATCTTTTTTTTGTTTTGGGCATTTCTTTTGCTTTTTTCTTGAGATATACCCGATAAAACTGTCATTCCTTTTTCATTTTTGTGATGTTTCCCATGAAAAAGGTCTTATTAAAAATTTTAATGTATCTAGAAAATTTAAAACAATTATGTCTTTCATTGTCAACTGTGCTTTTTTAAATAGGATAAAAATGGGCTTAGCTAACCCCCTAGTCGCTATCATGTATTCCAATACATTTTTAGAGGAATATCTTTTAATTTTAAATTATGTCGCTCCCACCCCCCCAAAAAATGTCGTTTTTCCTTGAAACACTCCGTTTTCGTATGTTTTCTTTTAAATGTTTTACCTACTGTTATTGAAAACCTTACCCCAAAATAAAGGCCTACAATACACGTGGGGCAATGAGGGGGGGGGATGTAGTAGCACAGATAAAAATTTTACTCTATTTTTCTGTGGTAGTTTGCTATCAAAATTTTGAAATCATTAATCCCCCCCTCCCCCCCCCCCCCCCTTATTTTCCTCCGTAACCCATACAAAGGGACAAGGGGGCACTTACAATCTTATTTTGAAAAATCATTAGTGGGATTGGAAAAGGAAAGTGTTTTTTTAAAGTGTTTTCATTCCATTAACTATTGTAAATGAAAATAAAAATCGCTTTGGAAAAGAGAAATTTTAACCCTTTTGTTTTTTGTTTGTTAAACTAAAACCTTTTCCTGGGCCCTTATAAAAATAAATTTTCAGTATATATTTTAAAACAAATTCAGTTTATTCAGAGAAAAACATTGAAATTCCAACGCTTTTTTGACTTTTTAGTTATTGTTCCCGATTGAATCGTCCAAAAAGAAATGGTATTCCACGTCCAAAAACCAAAAGCAGGTACAATTTTCGTAAAAAACAATTTATTTCATTAAGAAATTTTCAAAACATAATTTAGATTTTGATGAAAAAATCTACATTTTTTCAAAAAAATTTAGCATGTTCATTTACTTTTTCCCCTCCAAAAAATTCACTTTTTCCCTTGGGTTCGATTGCTTTCTTATATTGATTAAGTATTTAAAAATATTCTGTATCAATTTCCACAGAATACAAACTGAAATATAATTTTTTATTGTTTTATTAAATGAAATGGGGTATATAAAAAATAAACGGGGAGCTGGACAAAAAGTCCTCATATTTACATACGAAACCCGGTTTTTAAAAAAGAAAAACATTATTTTAATGAGATTCTTATCTATTTTACCTCTCTTTAATTCTATAAAAACATTTTAAATAGATAAATAATAAAAAGTTTCCAAAGGGAAAATATTGTCCAAGGGTCCTCTTTGGATGACCTTTTCGATGTTTTTTCGAGGGATACGGGGGGGGAGGGGCGTACGATGGAAAGTCTAAGGTCCCCGTTTTAAAAAGGGGCCCCCAAACTTAAACACTCGCCTTTTCAAAATGACAAAGCTATTGGGAAAAACCCTTTAGAAACGTGCGGACGATTTTTTTTCTAAGCATGCCTTTTGTGCCTACATTTTTTTAAGGTTTTTTTGTTCCCTTTCCCCTCCTTAAACTTTTCATAAAACTTTCGTTTTCCCGGGGGGGTTAAAACCAAATTCAAAATCGTACTATTCAGGTTTTGATGATCTGATATGGGAATTCCTTGCTCGACGTTCTATAAGAACCCATCTGTAACCCCCTTTTCCCCCCCCCCCTTGGCCGTATTTAGGCCAAAATAATCTGCTACAAAATCCTGGTTTTATGAAACTTGTACTAAGCACCCTCGAAGAAATTTTTGAAAATAAAATAAAATTTTAAATGACGATGTAGGGAAATCCTGCCTTCCCGGTTTTTGTACTTGAAATTCCCCTTCTGACGAGAACTATCAAACTAAGGGTTTAGTGGGTAAAAAAAATAATCTAAGTTTTTTAATGTAGCCCCCAAAACCGTGCACATGTATAAAAAAGGGGGAGTATAAGATGGTTTTTTGGCCTATTTAAAAAAAATATCTGTGTTTCGTTTGGCTATCAAATTTTTTCAAATTTTATTGATCGTAGTTCGTTTTTTTAAAACCCTTTTTTTGTGGGAAAGGGAAAAAGGTAAGACTTTTGTTGTTTCCCCCAAATATAATTCCCGGGAAAGGGAAACTCTAAAAAAAAATTTATTTAAATTTTTTTTCATTCTTTTTTGAAATTTAAAATTAAAAGGGACTGGGGGTTTTCTAAAACACCCTTAGAAAATTTAGTAAAACGATTTGTTTTGTCCCTTTCATTTGGGCGAAATTTTGGCTTTTTTTGCCGACACAGGGGGGAACATGTAAGCCACTTGTTATAACCTATTCCCAAAGGGGGGGTAAATTAAAATTCCTCTTCCCCTGACCGTCGTCAAAGTTTTTTCCCCGGGTTAAGTTTTTATTGTGCGCCTCTTTGGGGAAACCCAAAGAAGCGCAATAATGGGAAAACCCCAAAAATTTAAATGGCCTGGCGACCCGGGTTTTTTATTCAAATTTTAAATGGGGGCATGTCAATCACCAGAGGAAGATATCTTGTCTAGAGGGGTGAACAAATCTGGCCTTTTTTTCCCTTTGAGGGTTTTCCCAAATTCGTCAACTGTAAACGACGGACTATATAAATAGAAGAGATCGAGTCTATTGAAATATAATTTACACTTAAAAGTTCACGGAATTGTTTTAATAACGTATAAATATAAGTTCTTATTGAGAAACATTGGCTGTCTATGGAAATAACTCTTTTGTGTACTTGACCAAGACGGAATGGCAAAGATGACATAACGAATTGGCTTTGATGAAACAATTAAAACTATATACCTCAGCTCAAATTACCATATTTTGCATTGTAACCAATAAGGTTCATAAAGAAAAACACATAGAGAACCTACTCTCCAATACTGTCAAATGTGGCAACAGTTATAGTACACTATATCAGCGTTATAACAGCGTATCACTATTTGTTAGTAAATAGATAAATACATAAATAAACAAATAAAAAATAATTAAAAATCCTATCATGATAGTGGATTCGTACGTGTATATAAACAATGCTGTGTGGTGGCACTATCGTCATAATATGACGTAGCTTCTTGAAACTAAAACGTCGCAAAATATGTCGTGGGTTTAACAAGTGATTTTTTCCCGGGTGTCTTCTGAGTTATATGTGTGCAAAAGTAAGGCACATTTAATTTCTCAAATAGCCCCAAACTCGCCCATTTTTTAAACCCCACTCTCCCAATGAAAAATATCAGCTTAAAAGTTCTAAAAGAATTTTCATTAATATTAAAAAACCAAAAACTGTTAAATGGGAGTTTTAAAGTTTTTTTCTGTATATACAGCAAGCAAACATTTAAAAATCCCAAAAAAGAAAGCTTAATTAATCAACCGGCAGTCAAAGAAGAATACAAAATAAACATGATCCTCTCTTGGTCAAGCTTGCATTCATTAAGGGTGGTGGTGCCAAGCCCATAAATAACTATCAAATTGTCTTCTTTCTTCTTTTCATGTGCGAAGTACTGCACTCTAAGAGACTTAAATCTCTTGGGATAAGATCTAGTTAAAAAACCCCGATTTACATTGGAAAAGAATTTCCAAACCTGTTTTTACTGAAGCAAACTAATAACGGTTTGGGAAAAAATCCTATACAAATGTAGCCGAAATTTAAAAAATTTTTTTGATACTGGTAAAAAAAAAAAAAATTATTTAAAAAACTGTTTTTATTTTTCCTCTTGTTTTGTTTAATCTTTTTAAATTTTTTATAAATTTATAAATTAAATTTTTAACACAATTTTTAAAAAATAGTGAAAAAATTTTAAATTTAGTAAAATGTAGAAGAACGGGGTATTTAATCGATATTTTTTGTGAAATTATTTGACACATCCACTTGACTATTTAATTTATGATTTAACCCACGGGCAACGGCTGCAACTGTCATGATACGAGTAAAGTTAATTGAATCGTTTGTGCAGTGTATGCTGTACTGGGAAAAGATTAGCCCGATTTTGTCAGAGTATGTGTTTTTGATTGAACTATTTCTTTACATTCTGCATTTTTATGAAGCCGAGTGAATAATTTTAATTTAATTATAATTTTTCACTTTTTGGCAATCAAATAATACACCTGCAAAATGCGTGACAACGCATAAAGCAATCATAATGCGTATGATTGCTTTTGTCAATTCGCAATTCATACAGTTCCCCCGATGGCAATTCAAATTTTATTAGCTTTCCCAGCGGGGGGTTTCCCCCTCGCTGTCCGACCTGTTGTTTTTCCCCAAACTACTCTTGACTTTATACCCCTCGGGCGCGCTTTTCGGGTCAGTTTTTGTATAATCATTATTTTTTTGGGTCCAAATAAATTTAAAAAATTTTATTTTAAATTTGTAAAATTTTTTTACAATAGTTTTTATCCATGGGAAGTTTTAAAATTCCGTAATAATTGTTGGTTTGATTTGATTTAATTTGAAACGTAATCATGAATTTTCAATTCTCGCACTTGGCCAAAATTATTTAACGAAGCATTTATTGTTCGTGAAGTATAATATAGTATTCAGTGAAATATATATGTATTTATACCAATATCCAACTTAACAAAATCAAATCAAGTTAAATCAACAGGTAGCTAAATTCACAACAAATTACACACGCGTAGATTTGCCTGTAAAGTTAGTGAACAACTCATGAGCTACGGGCGGCGTAAATCTAGCAAAGAACGCGTAGTCTCCGACACAACCCTAACGAGCAACTGAGGCGAGAGTGGCGTAATGTGAAATACGGTACAACAGATCTGTACTAAACTCGACTCTTAATCTGATGGTGTGTTTTACTTTATATCCGAGTACGAGGGATAACTTGTGTCGGTAGCATGTGCATCGAGAGATAAAACCCCGAACGAACTGGGGGGCCCATCCTTTTGTTCCCTGACTTCCCCACCCCCACGCATAAAAGGAAACTATAAATAACGCTTTTTTATAGGAGAAGATTCGACTGCCCTAAAAAAGGTTTTCCCTTTTAAATTTGTTTTTTATTTGCCCTTCCATTAAAATTTTTTTTCACTACCTCACCTAACCCTTTTCCGCTGATGTATATTCCAAAAAATAAAATTATCAAAATTGTGGGAAAATAAAATTTTTCAGAGATTGAACCCAAAGTTTAAAAAAACTAGGAAAACGCTAAATTTTCCCCCCGCGTTGATGGATGACTTTTTTAAAAATTTTTTGTTTGCGTGGGATATCTTGACTTTTGGGAATTTCTTTGTTTTTTTTACCTACGCTTGTAAGTGAATTTTTTGTCCCAAATTTTTTTTTTGTTACCTGTCAATTTGGTTTTTATTTTTCCCTAAAAACTTATATTAAAAACTTTATTTCTATGGGTTCTGGGTATCTTTTTTACCCTTTTTTTTTTTAAAAAGGGCTACAAACACCATAACCTTTAATGTCCATTTTATAATATGAACCCTTGAAGGCCCCCCTTTTTTGGCCAAAAATTGGGCCCCCTGGCAAAGAAAATTTTCGCACTAAAATTTAAAAAAATTTTATTAAAACTTATTTCTATAGATTCTGATAACCTTTTAAAAATTTTTTTTCAGAAAGCCCAAAACACACCATAACCTGAATGTCCCCTGTGAAATATGAACTTTTTTGCCTTACCCGTTTGGTCAGAAATTTACCCAAATGGCACGAAAAAAATCGCACAAAAAGTCAAAAAAAAATATTAAAAGCTTTAAATTTTATAGATTCTGCTAACCTTTTCAAAATTTTTTTTTAAAAAGCAATACATAAACCCTTACCTTTAAAGTCCATGTGAAAAATGACTTGTAAACCCTACCCGTTTTTGGGCAAAAACGGGCCCCAAAAGTCCCCCGAAATTTCGCGATAAAAAACGAAAAAAATCGTAAAAGTGCGATATTCATGGAAATATTTCTTTCGTTTTTACCCAAAAACTTTTTCCCCCTAAGTTTTGAGATTTCGAAAGGGCCCCCTTCAAAATTTTTATCAAGATCCGCAAAAATTCCCCTTTTTCCCGGAATCTTTCGAACAAAACAAAACAAAAAAAGGGAAACAAAAAAAAAAAAAAACCAAAAAAAAAACAAACCCATCTAAATTTTTTTTGGGGCTGAAATTGAAATCTTTGCTTCGCTCCCTCCAAACCAAATCCTTATGTGTATGGGTTTTTTTGTGGTTTGTTTTTAAAAAAGGGAGGGAGTAATGTATTTTGAAAAACCCCTGTTTATCGGGGGGGAAGGAAATATTTTTTTGTTTTTTATGTCCCATTTTTTTTTAAAAGATTGTTATTTCTTTAAAGTCCCCAATTTATGCACTTTGGCTATTCGAGCCCATGAGTGGGTGATAGGTGAGGATGAAGTAAAGAACAAAGGGGGGAGGGGGGAAACCCCGGGACCCCCACGTAACCTAAAACCCTTTTGAAAAGGGACCAAAGGGGGCCAAAGGCTTAACGTCCCATCCGAAAGGGCGGTTAAAATTTTATAGTCCCTATAGGGTTTCCCCCCACTAAACCGGCTGCCGGGGGCAGACGTAAAGGAGGAAAATAAGCCGTTTTCACTTTCTTTTCGGGAAACCCCCCACTGCTCTAACCAGCGGTATAACGTTTGGGTTTTAGGGGAGACGGTCACCCACTCTACCCATAGACCACGCCCGATTCTGCTTAACATCGGTGTTCGAGTGGGAACCGGTTTAACGAGCTCGGCAAAACCGCTGGCTGATTCTTTTTAAAGAAACCACTTTAAATTACAAATACTAGGTAGGTTTGAGAACTATAAATTATGATAAAACGCCTCATGGGAAAAGTAAATTTTGACTTTTTTTTTATAATGTCTTTTTTGGGAAAATGGAAATTTGGTTTCATTTTTCGACAAACCGTTTTTGTAATCTATATAAACCCTCCACCGTTAGCTGTAAGTTAGAGGGCTGATGTGTGTCCACCCTTCAAACCCTCTATGCTGCTATCTGAGTCACGCGGCGTCCCATGTTACCCCCCTTACTCTAAGATTAAAAAAACGAGTTTATTGGAAAAAGCCGGGGGTTTGGGGGAGGTTTCCGGGGCCCCGGACCAGTCCTTTCCAAACGAACCCTTTTTCGATGAAAAGTTGAGTGGGAAAAATTTTTCGTAATGTGTTGTCGATGTTTTTTGTCGTTTTTCCGTTTTCGTTTTTTTTTGTAGAACTATTGTTTTTATGGTATGAAATTTTTTAATTTTAATTTTTTTAAATATTATAACTCACTGGGAGAAGCGTCAGGCATGGCTTTGCCGGGTTCGATAAAGCCGGGGGGAGGGGCCAAGAATGTTTGGAGAAACCACCCCCCCCTACCCCCCACTTAAGTTTTGGAATTGGTCCCCGAAATTGATTGAATTCACTATCAAAACGTAAATTAAAAACTTATAATTAAGGCCACATCTTATTTAAAAAACTAATTTTCGGGTAAACCTTCCTCTCTTTCACTGTTTTATATATATATTTGGATTGTTGTAGGTTTTTTTGCGGCCCCCTTGTATGTACAAAACTAGGGGTTTTTGGGCCAGTGCAAAAACTGGGCGTCCACCGAAGTTTTCCCTCTGATCTACTTTAGACATCATCGGGTGACTGGGGACTTCACGAAGGTTTTGTCCCCAACTTTTTCGACGCGGGGGTTTAACCCTAGAATCTAGATTTGTACAATATATATATATATTTGTTTACGTCCAAAACATCTCAGGGGGACTGTGGCTCCACGAAGGTTGTCACGACTTTTTCGACGCGGGTTTAAACCCCCAGAATCTTTTGTACATAAAATATATTTTTTTTGTATAGGGGAAAAAAGTACGACTTTTGGTTCTGTCGCTAAACGTCTTTGTTGGGCCCGGGTTTGGGGGGTGGGGGGGGGGGGTTTTTCTCCTCGTTCCAAACCCTTTTCCCCAGAACCATGCCAATTACCATTCATATAATTTGTTTTTGAAATTTTTCTCGGGGGAGCGACTGTGTTTTACCCGAAGCCTAGAACCGAAGAAGAGAAGTCGAACAAGTTAAAACCCCCCAATCGGTTTCTTGAGGATTGCTTGAAGCTCCCCCGCCCAATATAATAAAAATTAAAAGGTCGTAGGAACGTGGTGTAAGTGAGACAGTAATCAGAGATCTTGTACTCAATCACACACCAATGATTGCAGAGCTTTAGGGGAATATTCACTCTGCCCCACATGATTGAGCGGTCACCCCCCCCACCAACGGGGGTCCTCCCAAAGCCCTCGAAGCGCTTTCTAGTTTAAAAACTCCCCATTTCAATTAAAAAAAAAACTTTCCGGAGGAAAGGGGGAAACGAATCGGGAAAAAAAAGATAATTTAAACACTTTGGGGAAAATTAAAATTTTATCTAAAAGACCTTATTTGTTTAAAGCAAATTCCCTAGCGAATAAATTTATTTTTTTTTTTTATAAAGTTTTTTACAAAATTTTTTTTCATAAGCTTTAAAAGGAAAACCCAAAAGAACAATTAAAACTAAATTGAGCTGAAAAGTGATAGCAAATTAAATCATTGTTTTATTTTTATAACCCATGACTTTAGATGATTTTATAATGATTTTTACAAGGTACACCCAAAGTATTCCCCACTCCTGACCAGTTTTTCCCCTTTTAATGGGGGGCACGTCAACCCGGCCAAACGGGACCTTTTACCGGCTTCGCGATAGGCGGCGGAGGTCAAATGTGTGGTCGAATATGGGGTTGATCTTGGTTTAGAGTCTAAAGGGTGTCCCCTAAAAGGGGGGGGGGGGTGGGGGTTTCCTTGACCTGGCCCTGATCAATTAACCCCCCCGGGAAAACCCTTTAGCCCGCCGCGTGAAATGTATCGACATTTTTTTTATGGTGATTGTTACCCCAATTTCTAGAAAACTTTTTAAAAACATTGGGGTTTGAAAGTCATGGTGCTATTTCCCTTTTTCCCCTTAAAGACCCAAAAAATATCTTTTAAAATTGGTTCCCAAACCCTGGGTTTTAACTCAAAGGTTCAAATATACACCTGAAACTTATAATTCCCCTCTGTCGTTTTTGGGTTTTCGAAAAAACAATCCCGTAGGTGGAATTAATAATGTTTAATTAAATCCAGTAATTAATTATCCATTTAGATATAATGCACCAACGATCCAGAAGTTACTATTTGTAGTTTAAAAAGTCCCGCTTTTAAGCGGCAAAACCATTGGACCCCCGATCGTTTTTTTATTTTTTTTTAAAATTTTTGGGTTTTTAATTAAAAAGTGTTTTATTAAACTCATTTTTTTTTTAATAACTTTAAATTTGAAAATCCTTGATTTTATAAAAAAAATTTTTAATCAAAAAGGGGAAAAAGATACATACTTAAACCCTCATTTGGGGCCCCGACTTAATTAAATTTAGTTCAGAAATTTTGATATAAAAAGAGTGCCCGGGGAAAGGGAAAAAAAAAGTTTTTTCCAAAAGGGAAAACTTTTTCCTAAGGCTCTTTAATAAACACACAGAAGATTGGTGGATTATTGGTGGGGTGGGGGGGTCCCGGATTTATCCCCCCAGGAGGAGAGGGGCGGGGGGGGGGGGGGGCGTTTCCCCTAAATGAAGAAAACCGGGATTTTTTTAAAAACCCAAAGCAAAGAGAAAAGAATTCCGACATCCGAAGGCGAATGTTTTACTCTTAACCGACCCTGATATATTTTTAGGCGGGTGTTTGTTGAAACTTGGCAAAACCCCGGACCTCCGTCCCCCGTTCCAAGGGCCCATAAAATTGTTTATCTCGTTTTTGTAGTGATACCCCTGTTGCAAGAAACAAAGAAAAAGGTTTTTGGCAAAAGTAAAAGGGTTTACTAAAACTTTTTTTCACGAAGGGAATGATTAAATTTTCATATTAAGGGGTTAATTCTATTCAAGACGATGAAATGGGGATAATGAGGATGAAGGGTGAAAAGAAGAAAAAGGGGGGAAACCAAGATACTGGCACGTAGCCTTTCTCCCTTTTGAAAAGTACCAAGGAACCAAAGGCTTAAAAATCCCCTCCGAAGGACGGTTTTTAAACCCTTTAAAAGTCAAGGGTTTCCCCCACTAAAACCCCGGGCTGCCCAAGGGAGACTTTAGGGGAACGGGAAACCCTTACCTAGCTCTCGGACCCTCCATCTGCTCTAACCAGCGGTATACGTGTGTTTCAGTGCTGAGCGTTGATCCACTTTACCCCTGACCACGCCCGAGGTTGCTTAACTTCGGTGTTCGATAAGGAGAAAGGAGGGAGTGTCCAAGGCATCTATTAGCACTAAATTCTAGCATTTATTTATTAAAATTTTTGTATTTAGGGTTTGGAATTTAAAAAAGATTAAAAACCCCAAAGGGCTTTGATAAGGCCCCAGAATCAACGAACCTTCCCAGGGCCTTTAAAAATTTTTTCGGTGAGACCGTATCGTAACCTTTTTTTCTGGTGGGCAAAGGTTTAAAAACCCCCTTTACCGGGCATTTTCCTGGCTGCCTATGTTAACTTCAATCAATATTGCGAATGCAATATTGATTTCTTTTAAACACCTCTCCACCCTTCAAATTTTTTTTTGCCTTATCAGCAACGAAGATTGACACAATCTCTTGAAAACATAATATATGGAAGTTGATGGGGAAAACTTTTTAAGTTGGGTTTGGGGATTGATACCCATAAATACCATTTTTTCAAAAACCCATTGTGTGTTCTATAAAGCCTGGGGGGAAATTTGTCTGTAAGTTAGAAGCCTTGCATATATCCTATAAAAAACTATTGTGTATAAGGGAACTTTTGGGCCCGAAAAAACACCCAAAATATTTCAAAGGGTTAATACAAACCCCGTGCACCCCAATGGCTGGGAAACCCAGTTCATCAAAATTTTTTTTGAAAGAAAACACGGGGTTTCCCCTTTTTAATTCCCAATAACACCGCATTTTCCCTGGCCCGGCGCGTTTTTAATATTTCTTGAACCCCAGTCAAAACTTATAAAGTAGGTCTACCAAAAACCCTTTTTACCAAATCTGGTTTTCTGTGTAACTTTACAGGGAAATATTTTTCATTCTTTTCTCTTTTTCCATTATATGAACAGTAAAATTCTAATCTTGTTTTTAACTTAGTTATTGTTTCATTTAGATTAGGCATATAATGACATAGAAACCAAGTGTGGTGGTTGCCTAACTTTTATACCTGGAGGACCACATTAAAATATTATCGTACGAGCTTGCTGCTTGAAGTTTATTATGCGTGTTCATCACAATAAATTCAGATTAGGAATGTAAAATGAACAAAAACTTATTATCCCAGCACCAAACTTTCCCTTTGTTTAATAAAGCCTGCTGGCCATGAATTCGAGTGAGAGACCAGGGTTCGAGTCCCAGTTTTAGTTCTTTTTTCTTCCTGTTCCTGTTTTCACAATTTTCAATGTTTTCACTTCATGTCTTCCAGAAAAATGTATACCGTCGATCATTATTTTCCGATCAATCGCATATTGCACTAAGATGTATTTAAAAGGCTATTCTTGATAAACTGCATTTTCATTCATATATATATATATTATATATATATTGAACAAAAATTGTAAACTTGGGCGGGGGGGGTTTTTTCGCCACGCGATTTGACTTACCCATTTCCCAAAGTTTCTGGACCGCTCGGCCCCCTCTAAAGGGCGAAAATAAAAACTAAAAAAACCCAAAAAAAACTTAAAACGTTTAAAAATAAAAAAATAAACTAAAAAAATTGAAACGTTGACAGGGGTTTAAATCAAATTGCGTGGCGAATAACCCACAAGTTTACAAAATTTTGATTTTTAATACTTCGGGCCACGAAAGCCTTAAAAACCCTTAAAAATATATATATAGATATAAAATACCCCTTTTAAAAAAAGCTTTTAAACCCACAAGTGTTTTATGAAGTTTTTTAATTTTTGTTTTACTCTTATAAGAATATATCGAGGTACTTTTTATAGTTTGTGGGGTTTATTTCTTTGTGAAAAACTTTTTCTTAAGGGAAAATAACATAAGTAAAAAAAAGGCCAACTTTCGGTTTTTTTTTAGTGGAAAATTTTTTTCACGCTTTTCTTTCCTGACAATATTGTGTATTTTTCATACTCATACACTTATTAAAAGTGATTTTAAATTTAGGGCGATTCTGTGTATTCGTTTGCCACTGTCACCACAAGAAATGAAGAATAATTATTACATTAATACACGCAATACACACCAGGAGCAAGTTTAAACATTTAACAAAGAAAGAAAGAAAGAAAAAAGAAGAAAGAAAAACAACACTTAGTTATTATCTAAAATGTAGCAAAAAGCAACAGCAAAATATGTGTACACACAAACTCATAATCTTATATGTCTTATTAGATGATGGCCACACTCGGATACTCTTTCCTCCACCATTCAAACAAGTAGTCCGGAGTCTATCAAAAATGACCCAGGACAAATTGCAACAGAAGCGAATTTAGTATCACTGAATTCAGAAAAAATCCCTTTATAACATACTAAAAGTTCTCCAAAATTAGCATAGGGTGGTTGGGTCTAATTACCTAATTAATGAAACAGTAATTAATTTTAATTAATTTAATTTTAATTTTTTTAATGTCATGTATGGTATGTAATGAAAGCTTATAAAATCTACTTTTCATAAAAAATTAAGTTAATTAAAAAAAATGAACTTTAAGGTCATCACAGGTCATAAAAGGTCAAATTATGTTTTTCATAGTATTATTGATATATTCATATATGTTTGCGTATAGGGATATCATACATGAGCAAATACCTGTAATACGTAATTAAATATGTAAAAGTAATATAATGTGTCAAAGGTCATAGGTCAAAGGTCATTCAAATCACTAAATATTAAATATTTATTTTAGATTCAAGTATCTAAAGTTAAATCAGATTGGCATGGCCACATTAAAAATGCAATTGATTAATTCCCAACATATTGTTCGTTATATATTACTTGTTTACTGGGGATCAACTGCATTATCGTCGTCCTCATCCTCGCTGTAATCCACTTCTAGACTGGGTTTGTTCGAACAGCCGAGTTCTTGGCACTGTCTGCAGGCAGTTGAACAGTTCAGACCTTGCTTCCTGCACGGACATCTCATGGTGTGACAGTCGGTCTTGCAGTTGCATCGTATGGCATCGGGGAGATGTGGTGCAACATTTCTTGCACTGACTTTAAATGAAGTAGCCAGTTTCCAGTTCTTTCGGCTTTTATGAAGTTTTTTAGTATGTCAACCATACTCATGTATTGCAACCAAAGTGCAGAAGTACGGTTGTGAGCCAAAGAATTCTTGTAATCTAGCATTCTCTTGTCGATACGATGAAGTACATCTGCAGAGACTGCTTCTTCCGCCGACACGGCACTTAACATCAAACCTTCATACAAAACAGCAACTTCAACAAGATCCTCATCATCAATGTCCATCGCTTCTGTTTGTTGTATTTCATTGAGCTGATCATAACCGTTAAACACTGATTTCAACAGTAATACGTTCAGAGCTGCATCGACCAAAAAGTGACTGCGAATCGCTCGAGAAAAAGCATCTCCATTGAGGATGTGAGTAACTGTGTTTTTGGCATATATCGTGTCAAGGAGTTCTTGCAAGCCTGCGCCTGACATCGCATGTCCTATAGCACCAAGAAAACTCATTTGCATGTGGAAACCTCCTAATTTCAGAACCACAGACTTCAGACGACTATTTTCTGGTTCGTTTCTTATGATTGTAGTAGCTTTAAACCAGAGAGGTTGGTCGAATGTAAGCACTGGTGTTGCGTTGTATCGACTTGCTTGGTGTTGTACGAACAACAATGTCGAGTAAACACACGTAGGATCACTGGAGTGCATATCAATCATTGGGAACATGATTAATGATGATTTGCCTGGGTGCTCTCCTTTCAGAACCATTTGCATAGTGCCTTGCCATCCTGGTCTTGGAGTTTTGAGAAGCCATGAAGTCTTCCACAGCACATCGAGATAGTAGCTAGGATCGTCTACTTTGATAAAAGGAATGTGTTCATAGATTATTGGCTGAGGAGGCAATGATTTATAGAATTTGATGTCTATTTTTGAGATCAAATTTCCTCGCTTGAAGTCTTTCTCCAAGGTATCAATTTATTCAATTGAATTGCAGGTGTGATAGCAGCTTCAATTGCCATACCGTGGAATGTCCCATGCCCGTCAAGAGTCTGTGTGTTGTGATCTGCGTTGTCGGCATAAAACTGCATTACACTTCCCGCAGGGACTTCGAGATCAACACCCTGAGTCACAGCTGCACTTCGTTCAAAGTTTTGCACCTCTTTGTATCCGCAGCAAAATCCGTGTCTGTTCAGGGTTTCAATAAGAAATCGAGACGCGAAAAAACATGATGTAATTGTATTCCCAGTGCTACTTGAAGAGGACAAAGTAATGTTCTTGGCCGCGCCCCTTGCATAATTGCCTGACCCAAAGATGCAATTTTTAATGCTGTGTTGTTTCCTGTTATGACATTCGTGAGAAAAAGTCGCAATGATTGGGGGAGGTATTCCATGTTTACATCTAAAGATTGCAGGCTATCAATGGAACGAAATGATCTGAATTACATTGCATCGCCTGTATTTCACTCTTTACTAATTTAGCTGCGGTATTAAGGATACGTGCTTTGTCTGCTTCTTTGTCCTCACTTCTAGCAGTGCGGTAAAAGTTATCTAAGATAACATTGGCGTTAATTATGTGAGTAACCACATTTTCTTTTCCATCTAGATCCGTAATAATTACTGTAGGCCCGAAATACTCTAGAATTTTCTGTTTCATGAACTTGAAACAATAGGCTTCACATCCAGTACCGTCCAAATAAGTTTGCATTTTATAAATAAGGTCTTGAACGGTCGTCTGTTCATCATCATTTTCTGAAATGTGACATTGTTTTCAAAAATGCGTCACGTCTTAAAAAATCGGTTGGCCTACCTTTGTGTGTGTTGATCTCATTTGTAGTTGAAGGCAACGTTACAAGTGCTGGTAAGTTTTTTCCAGTCCTAAAGTTGACGCTACAAACCTGGTGGTAAACAGCATCAGCAGCATGCAGATCACTAACAAAATTAATACGTCCGCGAACTTTATGGGACCACTCGTCGTTGCGAGAATCACATACAGCTCGCAAACTCTCGTTAATACTGTCACAACGAACTGTAAATACTTCGATATTAACATTTCCCGCACCTTTCAGCTCCTTGGGCTGACCACAAAAAAAACACTTATCTTTGTAATCAAATGTGTGGTTTGCTGAACGTAATGCTGGACCACAAATGTTTGCTTGAAAACTGCCCGATTTAGGTTTTTTTGTAGAATGACGTTTGGTATCAATAAAACGTTGACGACACGATGTGTGAACTGTTTGTCCCACATCCACTTTAATGGAACTATTTCTTGATTCACTTATCACATTTATATTGTTTGCACCCTTCTCTCGCAAAGAAACGATATTTTCACCATTGTTTAAAGAAATCTCACAAAAAACACACACACGATGCATTACGGCAGTGTACAATCAGTGAAGTAAATTTGCATTTCAAATTGATGAGTGCACCCGACTACTTGCTGATGTGAATGTCAACTGAGGAACAATAATAATCTATGTTCGTCTGAAACTAATTTGGAATTTCCGATATCATGGCAAACAATATTTGCTAGTTGGTGGAAACGAGAAATCCCCAACATTCTATGGATTTTCCATTTGCATGGCGTTCCTTGTAGTAGGATGCAAATTGGGTTTACCTACTTCATAGATTATAGTTGTGTATTGTTTATTGTTTTTTATTCTTTGTTTGTCATGCCTACTATTGAAAGACGTAAATCTATCTATCATTTGATTGATTGTCAAATTGTAATCTAATAATTATTAACCGTTTAAAATTATTAGGTTTTTGTCCTTTGATTGACCTTTGACCCATTAGGTTTGACATTTTTAATTAGTTTGTCCATACTTAATTATGGTAGACAGCTATGCGCTAATTGTACGATATCCATATACTCAAAAATACACATACAACATAAATAATGTTAAGAGTTCTATGAGAAACATAGTTTGACCTTTCATGACCTCTGATGACTGCACAGCACATTTTTTTTTAAATTAGACATTTTTTCTGAAATGTACAATTTATAAGCTTTCATTACATACCATACATGATATGTTTTAAAAATAAAAAAATTTCAAATTAAAATTAATTTGTTTCCTATTAATCGGGTAATTAGACCCACCCACCCTATGCGAATTTCGGAGAACTTTTTTTGAATTATAAACGGATTTTTTCCGAATCCATCAATACCAAATTCGCTTCTGTTGCAATTTGTCCTGGGTTTGGGCTCAAATTAATGTATAGACTCCGGACTAAAGGTCCACTGGATTTCCGCTAGGCTTCGCTGCCTTAATTTTATGAATTTATATATTCGTGTGAAATTTGAGCGTAATCGAAAAATTATTTCTCATGAAAATCGCAATTTTACGATTGTTTCGATGTTTTTAAACTTTCTTCGACTTATAGCACCTACATGCTTTATCCAATTATAATGATTTTGCACAGAACCTTAATTTTATGAATTAATATATTTGTGTTAAATTTGAGCGCAATCAAAAAATTATTTCTTATGAAAATTGCAATTTTACGCTTTTTTCATTTTTTCAAAAATTTCTTCGGCTTATAACACCTATATGCTTTATCCGATTGTAATGATTTTTTCACAGAACTTTAATTTTATGAATTAATATATTAACGTGTATCTTAATTTAACGTCTTTTTTAAATTAAAATTACATATCAAGCAGGCGGTGACCTAACCAAAGAACATCCAAAGAAACTCGTGCATCCTATGGCCCGAATTGTTCATTGTTGTCTCCAATTTTGTTTTTTAGTAGCTTCGCAAACGCTTTTTCAGGCGCGTTGTTGGATGAGCGTAATAATTGGTGCATTGAGATTTGAGCTGCCATGTGTAATGCAGATGGTATTTAAATTGATTTCGTTTTCCCATTGCTACGGCCTGCGAGACACGCTTGGTAAAATTGTTTTAATTTTTACGACGACGACATGAGAATCAGGGGCGAATCAACCGGGTAGGTCATTTCGCATTCGAACACATGGCAGCTCAATGCACCAATTACGCTCATTCAACAACGCGTCTGAAAAGCCGTTTGTGAAGCTTCCTAGTGTATAATTCGTTTTGAAGTTAAATGTCAACAAAAAATTGATGTCAATCAGATATCATGTTCGGTTTTTATCCTAAAACGTGACACACACATACACACGGACAGAAATACATAGGGGATCTTTGTTTCCTAATATAATAAGTTAAAATGTATTCATGACATATTATTTAATAGTTTAATGAACTTTTTCCCTGGTCGTAGCTAGAAATTAGCTTCATTTATGTACAATATTTCGTATAAAGTTTCACTTTAGTTTAACAATGTCAGCTAGACGAAGAAAAGTGAGACTAGGAAATTGCTACATTATTAAAGCTAATTTCTACCTTAGTGAAGTGAACTTTTAAATAATATTTACCTGTACTATTAGTTTCTTTATAAATAAGTATTCATGATAGTTGTGTTATATAATTCGTATGTAGCTTATTATTAATTATATCTGACGGAAAAGTCTGCATTGAAAAGTTTCCTCGGGAAATAGTAAATAAGATTAATCCAATATAGAAACCATTTGAAAGCAGCCCAGATAGGAAGCCGGGACATGAATACATGATTTTAGAGGGGTTGAATAAACTGGAAAGGGATTAGTAGGCAGACCTAAAGTCTAATCAGTTAGACATTATTATGACAGGTAAGGGCCTTGGAATTGTGAATAATGTGACATCATAAGAGTGTTAAGAAGACGGTTTTATATAATAAGTAGGCCTATAAGATAGATGGAGGCAATTTCACGACCACCTGAAATGTTTAAAAATCTAGTACACAATAATATCCAACCTCATATTGCAAGGTAGCAAGTTCTCACACCCAGGGTTTATTCAAATAATTTCCAACTTTGATAATAAATCTACCGAACGGTAGAGTTTCAATAACAAAAGCACGTTCTGAAAGGTTTATCAATTATACGCTCGCACAGATGCTCCCGTAAAGTTCCGATCTCACAATTACCGCACATGGTGCCGCTAACGAGGTGTTATGGATGAATAGTCCCGCGTGTGTTGTATAACTAGTTAATACTACATGGACATCAATATTATTGTGGTTATTATTTCATGAGCAAGTCCACAGAGTGAACTTATTTTGAAAGTGTCAAACCGATACAAAACTAGCAAGGGGTCGATCCAAACGCCGTAGACGAATATTTCAGTCAATTTTGTTTTGGCTTTGAATATCCGGAAAACAATTTTTGAAAATAATAAGCATGTAATTATTATTATTTGTGTTGCTTAAGATCTTGTTTATCGCAATATTCATTTTTGTGGTAATGAATATAGGGTGAAGTACAACTGAAAAACATGCTTTATGCATGAAGGATTGGAACCCGTGTCCCCCTAGTGACTTACGTACCAACGCCCAAACGTTTGTGCCATCGTGACGGCTTAGCAATTAAGAAGAGGAGGAATGGATTAATATATTTATTGAATATGAATTGTTATGTAAACTATGAAAGTTTGACGGTGTTCGCGCCAGTCAGTCTGCTGTCGTTCCTTACGTATGTGCCTGTTTCCTCGGACTCTGATACTGTTCTGACGTGTTGTGTTTAGCACAGCGGTCTGTTCAGACGACAGCACTCTCGTCCGTTTATTGTATTCACATCGACTCGAATGCATATTTTCGTAGTCACACCGTTTGCGTGATTGTATTTATTTATTTTTTACTATGTTCAAAGCCTTGAAGTGACGTTTAAGTTTGTTTGTATGTGTGTTTCTATTTGTCAAGATAACCTTATTGCGTGTGTTCTCAGCACCACTATCGCGCTCTGCCTCGTTCTCGCGAACTTCACTAGTCAAGCGTCTACATCGCCGTCATCTGATGTTATCACACTGTGACGTCCAGGTATGCGAGGCAGTGATGCCATTTACTATTAATTAATCCCTTCGTTTGGTGTCATTACCCCGGTGCCAACAGAAAGTATATTAACATATTAATGTAAATTTCATCATTGGTATTATTTCAATTTGGCAATCAGCAGTGCTAGAACCAAGAAATACGATTAAGGAATGAGAGTATTGCAACGCAAAGCTATCCTCCTTTGAATGACATTCCTACATACATATTCCCATGTAATAACAGAAACTAAACAATTTTATTAATGTTATATAGTATTAATAACTTTAAAATACTGTTATCTATTTTTAATATATCTATTGGACTTGATACCTGCACTTTGAATAACAAGATTTAAAACAATATTTCGACGACTTATCGGTCGTCTTTTTCTGATTTTATTGACAGGTAACCTACTAGATTAATTACAAAAAACAACCACCTGCTCTAAAAGTTCCATCAAAATAATACTGTTCTTTACATCCCATCCAAATAATAATTACGAAGAATTTTCGTTCGAGTATGTGATGGTGGGTGATAGCTGTAGCTAACATCTCGTGGCGACAGAAAAGTATGCATGACAATTACAGAAATCTCAGCTTTATGAGAGATTTCCACCCACATCACTGGTTTTACGCTTCGGACTTACGCCCAACTCGACCGTATGAGCGATCGCGAGATTCAGAAGTAAAATGATTTCACGATTGACGTAGTCGGTAACCTAGTTCCGCTGTCCGATATCGCTGGTTGCAACTGAGTGGGGGGCTCTCCGCAGGAAAACCAGTGGAATGAAGTTCCATTTAACGAAATTTAAAAGAAAGTATAATATCACGGATAAACTGGAAGAAATAAGGATATTTCAAAGAATGGGGAATGTTGAAGGAAGCTCAACGGAATCGAAATGAAGAGCGAATGGTTTTGTTTGTTGAAAACATGCCCGAGGATGATTCAAGCCTAGATCTCTCCAGGCGATGGTCTAGGTATATAGAGTGAGGATATTTGGGGTGTGTTTGGAAACACGAGGCACATCACTCTCCAGTACTTTTAAGTTTTTTTATTTATGTATTAATTCATAATTTAAATATATATTCTATACAATTTTACTTTATTTATTAATCTCCAACAACAGGTATTACCCCACAAGTGTTAGGTAACTAAAACTAAACAATTAAACTCGATGTCCGCGAGCCACAGACAAAGCTTAACTGTAGGGATAAAATGCGTAGTCATTAGAATAGAAAATAACCCAGTGTAAGTATTTAAAAAACAAAAACAATAAAACTGACACAGAAAACTTTGAACGAATGTAAATAAAAATCCCAATTAAATGCAATAGTTGGATGAGCGAAGCGAAGACTTCAATTTCACTGACCCCCAAAAAATTTAGCTCCGTTTTTTTTGTTTTTTCCCCCCTGTTTGTTCGCTCTCTACCGGGCAAACGGCATATCCGATCTTGATGAAAATTTGAGGGGACCTTCGAAATCTCTGAACTTAGAGGTGTATTGTTTTTGGGTACAATGGAAGAAATATTTCTCATGAATATCGTACTTTTACGATTTTTTTCGTTTTTTTGTGCGATATTTTCGTGACATTTGGGCCAATTCTGACCAAACGGGTGGGGCTACAACGTTCATATTATACATGGACATTAAGGTTATGGTGATGTAGTACCTTTTGAAAGAAAAAGTTGAAAAAGTTAGCCAGAATCCATAGAAATAAAGCTTTTAATATAAGTTTTTACGGTATATAATAACATTTGTCAAGTAACAATAGAAACTTGCTAATCATTGTAAACTTGATAATAATCACCTACAATAAGTAGGCAGCAAAGCAAAGCACTTTCAAAAGTAAAGATATCCCACGCAAACTAAAAAAAGCTCATCCATTTACGCGACTAAAGAAAGCGTTTGCGAAGCTTCCTAGTGTAATCATCTAACAACTACACTTTTAATTCATACTTGACCCTATTTATTTGATCCATATTTTGTAAATCTCGAATTTTACTAAAAATTAAAAATCACACTTTATTTTAATGAACGTTTTCCGTAATTTTTCTTGTATAAGTACTACTTATCTTCAAATGCTCTGCCTCCCTGGCGCGAGTATTTGCATTGTCATTGACAATTTTCTTATATGAGTTATCTTTATAAAACTTGATTAATAATTTGTAGGCCTAAGTGAAGAGTACATCAACAGGTTGAAAATAACAATATCTATTGTAAATTGGATGAGCGTAGCGAGCGAAGCGAAGATTTCAATTCACTACACTGGATAAAAAAATCCGGAATGTTTTTTTTTTTTTTTTTTTTTTTTGTATTTTTGTGTGTTTGTCCACACGATTCCGGCTAAACCGATACTCCAATTGCGATGAAATTTTATGGAGGCCTTCGAAATCTCTGAACTTAGAACTGCCACGTTTTTGAGCGCAATCGAAAAATTATTTCTCATTAAAATCGCAATTTTACGATTTTTTTCGATTTTTAAAAAATTTCTTCGACTTATAACACCTACATGCTTCATCCGATTGTTATGATTTTTTCACAAAACCCCTATTTTATGAATTAATATATTCCTGTGAAATTTGAGCGCAATCAAAAAATTATTTCTTATGAAAATCGCAATTTAACTTGTTTTTTTTTAATTTTTAAGACATTCTTCGGCTTATAATACCTACATGCTTTATCCGATTGTAATGATGTTTTCACAGAACCTTAATTGGATGAGCGTAACGAGCGTAGCACTGGAGAAAAAAATCCGGAATGTTTTTTTTTCCTTGTGTTTTTGTGTGTTTGTCAGCACGATTCCGACTAAACAGAAACTCCATTTGCGATGAAATTTTATGGAGGCCTTCGAAATCTCTAAACTTAGAACTGGCACGTTTTTGAGCGCAATCTCAAAATTATTTCTCATGAAAATCGCAATTTTACGATTTTTTTTCGATTTTTGGAAAATTTATTTTACTTATAACACCTACATGCTTTATCTGATTTTAATGATTTTTTCACAGAACCTTAATTTTATGAATTTATATATTCGTGTGAAATTTGAGCGCAATCGATAATTATTCTTATAAAATCGCAATTTTTTGATTTTTTCTTTTTTTAAATTAGTACGATTCATTTAAAAAAATTAAAAATTAAAGTTTATTTTTAATTCAATTAATTTAATTTTAAAAAAAATCTTCAACTTATAGTAATAATTTTTTCACAGAACAACAGAAAATCCGCATAACACATGGCAGCTCAATGCACCAATTACGCTCATCCAACAACGCGGCGGGACTTAAGCGTTTTCCTAGTTTTATGAATTAATATATTGGTGTAAAATTTGAGCGCAATCGAAAAATAATTTCTCAAGAAAATCGCAATTTTACACTTTTTTCGTTTAAAAAAACATACGCTCATCCAACAACGCGCCTGAAAAAGCGTTTGCTTAGCTTCCTAGTAAATATTCCGACGGGTGTATAAATTACTAGGGCTAGGAAAACGCTTAAGTCCCGCCGCGTTGTTGGATGAGCGTATTTGGTGTATTGAGGTGCCATGTGTTATGCGGATTTTCTGTTGTTCTGTGAAAAAATCATTACTAGTCGATTTTAAAAAATTAAATTAAATTAAATAAAAAATTAACTTAAATTTGGTAAATTTTAATTAATCGTAATTTAAAAAAAGAAAAAGATTGTAAAATTGCAATTTTCATAAGAAATAATTATTCGATTGCGCTCAAATTTAACACGAATATATTAATTCATAAAATTAAAATTCTGTGAAAAAAATTATTACAATAGGATAAAGCATGTAGGTGTTATAAGTCGAAGAACTGTTTAAAAAAAGAAAACACCCGTAAAATTTGGATATTCATGACAAATATTTTTTCGATTGCGCTCAAATTTCACACGAATATCTTTATTAATAAATTAAGGTTCTGTGATAAAATCATTAAAATCGGATAAAGCACGTAGGTGTTATAAGTCGAAGAAATTTTTTAAAAAATAAAAAAAATCGTAAAATTGCGATTTTCATGAAAAATAATTTTCCGATTGCGCTCAAAAACGTGGCAGTTCTAAGTTTATAGATTTCGAAGGCCTCCAGAAAATTTCATCGCAATTGGAGTATCTGTTTAGCCGGAATCGTGCTGACAAACATACAAAAATACATGGGAAAAAAAAAAACATTCCGGATTTTTTTCTCCAGTGTAGTGAAATGGAATCTTCGCTTCGCTCGCTACGCTCATCCAATTACACTTGACGTTTCACGGGAAATATCGAAATTGTATTTATAACGGTTTGAATACATACATAGGGTACACACATGTCTTCATTTGTTATTTCTGTTTACATATATATATTATTATGTTTTCCCACTTTCACCCTAAGCCTTTGTATGAGTTTCATGTTTATAAAACATTGCTTATTCATGGCTTGTCTTGTTTGGTGTATCTAACACATTATTTGTATTAGGTGCAAGTAAACATTCCGTTGTGAACGTGATGAAAACAATACTGATTCAAGGGATTTAACATGGCAAATGGTTTCAGTGAGTATTTGCGTTATAATAACACAGTTTGTTTTGTTTATGAAAAGACTGAAGAGAAAATTACTCTATATAGAACTATGGGGGGAAGTGTATTTTACTGAGAAGATTCGGAATAATATACATTTTACTTCCTTGAAAATGCAAGATGTAAAATTCAATGTAAAATGGCAGCAATGCTGTATTTGAGTGAACCAATAAATAAATACATATGCTTAGCTATATTTGTTTCAGCTTTGCAATCGTAAAGCAGGCATAGTTATGAGTACATTTAAAATATCTATACCGTACATTAAAAATTCATCACGAGTAATTAATGACACTTCTGGAAGTAAAAATCTGTCAAATTTGTCTTCAATATATATATATATATATATATATATATCTATATATGTTGTTTAAACTTGGCTTTACAGTAGGCGACTATGACGCTGTTATGTTAGTACTTTAGACAGAAATTAAAAAAGTGACTACACCGGGGTTTGAACCCAGGATGGTTTGATTTCTCCAAGTTATTTTCATGTGTAGTCTAATAGGCAGTGCAATCTGCTCTACACATGTTATTAACAATGTACAAAACAGACCAAAAAATTAGACAGTTTTAAATTGGTGGCCGCATAGCTCAGTTGGTAAGAGCATAGCCCGGTAAGCTAAGGTCCCGGGTTCAAACCCCGGTGTAGTCACTTTTTTAATTTCTGTCTAAAGTACTAACACATATCTATATATATAATATATATATATATATATATATATATATATATATATATATATATATATATGTTTTTACGTAGATTTTCTCGGATATAATGTGACATAATGAAATTCTTTCGAGTTTCCGAGTTAAATAAGTTTTATTACCAACGTTTCGAACAGTTCTCCCTGCCCATTCTCAAGGTAACGACATACAAATTAAAAAACATTGAGTAAACAAACAAGACAATAACAAATAATATAAAAGACAAAACAAGTCACTGCAACTGTTCAGCATTACATTTAAGCTCTTTGCGATTACCTTAACAGGCGTTTGGTAGGTGGAGCTTCAGTTATATATATATATTACTTTTATCGTTTTATATTTTGTTGTTGGTATGAAAAGTTAAGTTAAACTGTACACTTTCCCAATGTCCTTGCCTTGCCTTACAATTATAGCACAATAACAAGTAGGCAGTTCTTCATAATGCGTATGTTTTCAAACGTAGAAGCAAAATGGCAAATGCGTTGCGAAAACGTTATTGGTGAAACATACGTAGGTAGGAGCTTGTGCGTAACCGGAGAAGTTCTCTACGATAACATGTGTGGGAAGCTAAGCATTACCGAGCTTACTAACAAGTATCAGAGAGTTCAAAGTACGAGACTAATGCGACCAAGGTCTGCCAATACAAACTGAGAGAAATAAACTGAGTAAATAGCATCGATCACACAGAGAAATAAAAGCGGTTATCGCTAAAATCACTTTCCAAAAGGAACCGACAGTGTTGGCTCGAGCGCTAAGCACGCGATTCTGATTCGGGAGGTCTCGGGTTCGAATCCCGTCGAGACAGGCAATGCGACTGAAGGTTTTTTCCGAGGTTTTCCTCAGTCTTTTAAGGCGAATGCAAGGGATTGAGTCCTCTTAAATAGCCCTCGGACATCCTTTCACAATTTCCTATCCGCACATACCTAGTTCACCTGAAGAGGGGCTAATTGCACCTATAACAGGTTTCCCACGATACAAATTTAAATTTTTTTCCATAAGGCCTGATTGAATGACAGCTTAATGGGTAATGAAAATGTATGGCATTATTTCCAATACTTTCCACTTGAGATGATCAATAATGAATCAGTGTATTACAACTCTACAAGCCAACATTTGAATATATATTTTTCATCACGTTAATTTGTATTTATTATTATTGAATTAGTGTTTCATTTTGTTGCGATTGGTTACTAAAATTAACATCGCAGCCTAAAGATATTCCTTGAAGAAGTAAAAAAATTGTTTCCGGGTGATAGCAGGAAAGTAAGACTTTACCAATAGGATACGTCAAACAGTTGTTTTTGTTATAGCTAGTTTCGAAAGCATCGGCCCGGGATTTCGTGAATAAGCGATCAACTGCCAAAGCCAGAATCTGAAACTATGACGGTTATAGTGGGGCTTAACTTGCAAGTACTCTTGGTTTGAGATGCGTCACGTGACCTTCCTCTTGAACTACTGAGACACGTGATTCGTTAGGGTGGCGCGTGTAGGGTCACTCTGCACATGGCACATGTTTTAACCACGGGTTCACAAATGAGTTTCGTAGCTTTGTTGTAACATATTGTAGTAAATAATTTTATTAATCAAAGATGGGATGGTATTCAATTAGAATTGAGATTTGTATTTTAATAATCGCTATTGTAAACCTAATAATTAATTAATTAGATACGTAAGTGGTATACTATTGTAAATGTGATTTGTAGATCGACTTTTGTAAGATATTTTATTTAAAAAAGTATAAGGGTAGGCCTTAGCTAATACAATTTGCCATGAGATTTGTAGATTGATTTGCAAAGTGTAAAAGAGTAAAATAATTCATTTGAATATTTAAATAAAAAAAGAAGATTTATTTTATTTATTATTATTATTATTTTACATTATATTTTTTCACCTTATTTAACAGACTAAACATGCCATTTATAAAAAGAAATAATCAAGTTTGTGGAAAATGGTTATTATATTGTTAGCCGTTTTATAATTTATGAAGAGAAAGACAAATTATCGGCAGCTTAACAAGTATGTTGGGTCCAATGAAATAATTAGTAGGCATTAAAATATTGTAATTAGGCTTATCGTTTTAAAAATGAATTTTGAAAGTTTGTATAAAGCGCGTGTTATAACTTCAATTTTAGTCGTTTATCTTTTCCTAAATGATCGTTTTACTCAAATTATTAAATACGGTAGGTCTATTGTGATTTTTTTTAAACCGAATTGTTTTTATAAAAGCCTGCAACTTGATTATAACACACTGTTAGAAATGTAGGGGATGTGCAAACTTTGATGTTGTGATTAGTTGAGTGCATGGATGGTGACAAAGTTTCACAGAACACTTTAGTTTCCTGGAAGCTGCAACAAGACTGAATCCTCACGACCACGCAGAAACTGGAGCAAATACATGTCACAAATTAGATAATACCGTAACCTTGAAATGTCTTCATCAACTCGCGAGAGCTAATTCAGCTCTTCCTTCAAAGACTGTTTAAACAATCTTCCACCTCAAAGTCTGCCACCCCCTAGAATCGCACGGATTGACCTACATATCGGCTAAGTGATGCACGCGCAGATATTTTTTATTTCTCCTCCTGGAGACATAACAATCATCTCAACAATGTGAAGTTCTTTATCACAACATGAATTACCTGGTTTCAGTTCCTCTACGAAGAAATCAACTGTGTTATTAAATAACACTCGGACACTGTGTTTGTAGTGGTCACACTCAAGATTCTTTGCGCTCCAATTCATTTGTGTTTACTCGTCCTATCATTTTTCCGCACATCATCCGTTATTCAATTCGGTTTTATCTGTAGATGAGTGTATTAAACAATTATATAACGTAGGTAGACCAAATTTAATTGTTTTATACACTCTTCAAGTAAAAAATGTATATTATTCACGGTTATATATTAAATAAACAGTTCATGTAACAGATTTAACAATTCTAAGCAAATCAACTACTTAATTAGGCTATAAGTATGAACGAATTAATATCCCTACTCACCTTGTGAATATAGGCTAGATAAGCAATAAAATTGTCTATACAGTGGTGGTTTTGGTTTTCAACCGTATGTTCCATACAATATCCTTAAATCTATAAAAAAGAAATCAATCCAAATACATAAAATTATGGGTTTTACAAAAAGACGCAATAATTAATTGAATAGTAATTAGTATTCGTCAGTTTTGTTTGGAACTCCAAGGGAAAACAAACAATAATTATATTTAATGCATCGTTTATATTTTCTATTATAAAGTTAAAGTTTTTTTCTGACAGTAATTTATTATCTGCGAAATGTTAATTATATTTGATTAACAACAAATTAACGTAGTCTTTGATAATTTAAGCTGAGAAATGAAACTACCAGCCTACTCTTACCACTCTGATGATAATCTGACAAGACAGCAGTGTTGTCTTGATACACACACATTCAATGCATCTTTCATCTCTAGACCAGAATTAATTTAGATACAATATACTCTACATGAAACTTCAAGACAAATTGAGCTGTGTTGTTGGTTTTAGCGTTGCAAAGGAGCTTAGTTATGAGCTCCGGAGTTTCGCATCTAAATGTCAGGCTGGGTAATAAAGACTCGCTCTGTTTGCTAGGGGTAGTCAACAGAGCGACAAGGAAAACACGTGAAAGCCACATTCACCCTATTAGTGTTCGCAGCGTAGCGAAAGCTTTCGTCTCACAGAACTTTCCAGAAACAAGTTGCGCGAAAGAAAATACATTTTCCTTGATTGCAGGACAATAATCGATCGTAATTGACTAATTATTTCTTTGCTCAAGGCGTATCTCGAGATGGGGTTTCTCAGTTAACATCTCCAACAAAGCAACAGTTTAACTATTAGTTTCCACATCGTAACCAACTTAGTTCTCAGCGTCGATCTGTTCCTATAACATATTTCATGCTTATCAAGGCTTTGTTCCTAGACACGTATAGACAGGAGCTCGGTTACTCTGCCTCAGGAGTGGAATCACAAGTTCTATGGAGGTGACGTGTGTTGAGAGAATTTCCTCCAACGTGTTATTAGATCATCAAAGATGAGAAGCAAAGCTGAGTTGAGGTTTTATTCCATTTAGTTGGTAACCACCCTAACTTTGAGCTTTCTATATAGCGATCGGAATGCGCATTTCAACTCGCACGCAATTACGGAGAGCCTCGATGTGGGTTTGACTTTGTAGACACTTTCGAGTGTCTCAAAGGTAGTGAGGTAAATATTAGGATTGTGCGGGAGAGTAGAGGTTTTGACAGTTGGGTCGGGTTAGGATACTCAACCGCTTCAGGTTTTCGGATCGGGTAGGGAAAAGGGGGCCTTTATAATACATTTTACTTGTGCATCTAACATAGTTTTGTTTTAATCAAAGTTCGTTTCCTATTGTCTGGATTTTCATTGAAAATCATTTTAGGCTATAGATAAAAAAAAAAGGTCTGGACCGGCACCTCCACCAAAACGTTTGTAAATCCTGGACCGGCACCTCCACCATCCCCTTTAATTTTAATATCTTCGTTTCTCGAAAATCGGATACGTTCTTTTGGCCACCCAAATACCCGACCACACCCGAATTTCCAACTACCCGCACACGACTAGAAAATATATTAGACGCAGAGTTTTTTGAAGAACTGCTTTTTTTATATAATTTGAAATTTGAATGCTGCTGATATTATTTTCTTCATTATTTAAATACGTTCAATGTTGTTTGTGTAATTGTGTAGTATAATAAACAGAATTACCGTATTATGGGTCTTTGGGTTTATCATAACTGGTTAGGTTAGTTGGTTTACTAAATAATAACTTACAATATATTGTCATCATACAATGTACTTAAAAACATTTTATTCAGCTGCTAGCTAATGCCTCCCAAAACGAGAGCTCCGGATATCTTAGTTTGAGCCCCCTACAAGAATATAAAACAAGACGACGTCTGTAGGTCCCCTTTCTTTCTACAGAAAGGTTTCTAAAAACACGGATATTACTAGATTCACCCCGCTGGGACACTTCCTGTGCTTGCACTGTGTAACCGGTTCTCCCGCTGAGCTTTTGAAATCTTAAAAACCGTCAGTATTCTTGTAAAAACACGTGTCAAGTTAGAGTAAAACCAAACAAGACCAAAACTACTCATTTCCCTTGTGACCACCTTGAATACACCCAAGCTGTTGAATCTATATTTACGTTCCTCTCACAAACTTCAAGTAACATTCATATTTCCGAATTTGCCTCTTTTTTTTAAAGATCTAGAAAGCGTATTAAAAAAAAAATTAACAGTCGGGATTCTAAGCGATCCAGGAGTACGCATAAAGTGTAGGCGTTAAGAGAAAAGGCGAGACGAGATTTATGAAATTCGCAAAATATGCGATATATCATAAGAACCCATAGGCCATTAATATGCTTTCTCTAAATTGCGTGGGCGATATTATGCTCGATTTAATTCCTACAAATCGAAGATTGCAATTTAATATCCCAAATATTTGAAGAAAATTTAAAACCCCTTTTTTCCACAATATTTCAATATATTTAAAAAAATAAAACGTTAATCCTAAATTTGTAAATTGGCGACAGGGTTGAGATATGCATATTAAACCTTGTCTTGTTCTATGAGGTGTTTAAGATAACAGTGAGTTTTTATAAAAGTCTGGAAAGTTTTAGTTGGAATTTGTAAAATATTTTCTCAGTTTCATACCCCTATAACAATATGAAATTAGTCTTTTAGAAAGTATACGGGTATGAACATCCTATAAAACCTCTTTGTAAACTTAACCACTGTACAGTAATTATTCTACAAACTTTTCGTTTCTTTCTTTCATCCTTTTTTCGTCTTATGTAGCGTGTTGTATACCTTGATTAAGTAAAACCCAAAATGTATTAATCGCGAAACGTGTTAAGAGACGTTTTATGTTAGTAAAGGAGTTAACACTTCTTTTGGCTATTTACCAAAACTAAACGAAATACACCATCACATGATCATCCACAATAATAAACTAGAATAACAATCTCATGTTAATGAAAATAGGAAAACTTAATTCGGACTTCATCAAAATTCAAATTTACAATACCCTCCCAGAAACAAAATGATGTCGAAAGACCTAAACGCTTACAAACAAAGGGACTACAAGAGTATCTCCTATAAACCCATCTACAGTATAAATGAATTTTAAGGCAAATAAAAAATACAACAGTGAAACAAAAATTTGATTTTGCCTACCTTTTCTATCAAAATATGTAACCTATGTTGTATAATTACCCAGTCATCTATATTTTTTTGTATAATCCCCCAAAAAAACTAGTTATTCGGTGAAAACTTGTTATCCATGACCCCTTTAATTTTAAATATTAATATTAATTAATTCACATTTTAAATAAAAATATTAATAACAGTGGAAAGTCCAATGATTTTTATTAAAAACGTTACTACCTGTAATATAGTTTCATTTTTAATAACCTTAATATAAATTTTAAAATCAACTTGTATCATATTTAATAAAATAACTTGAATGTTTTTTTATTATAAATACGACCCTGTGTCAAGCATATCCAACACAAACACACGAAAATATGTAACAATATTCTTAGAATCTTTATCCAATCCCCTCCCCAAATTAAAATAAACACTTGAACAAAAAATGGTCATCGTCCTTTAAATCTTTTGAGCATCGAAGGATAAAAAATAACATTACACCTGCCGAAAAATAATTCTTCGAGCTCGATGCTGGAATATTGGATTTGTGAAGGGGCTTTTCCGAATACCTTTGTAAAAACCCAAACTACTGGGATACGAAACGTATGTGGGGCGATATAAAGGCACGCGGTTAGTCCCCAGTGTGCGTTTACCTTATAGCCACCGTCTTGCAGTAAGTTGTAGCAAGACGACGTCGTGTGAGAATTTTCACGACGACCGACGACGACGACGACAACGCCTTGAAACCGGGTGCCTCCGGGTTTAATGGTGCACCATGTGGCACTTTCTAATCCAGGCTTAGCCCCAGGTTTGGTTTTAACGGTTCCCCCTCTAACACAGAAAATTAGCAAACCCTTTGGCGTGGTAGGGGGAGAGTGGTGCCGCTCAGCCCCGAAACTCACGTTTTACCGCTGGTTAGCAGATGGAGGGGGAAAGCTAGTGAACGGCTTCGTCTCCTTGACATCTGCTCGGGAGTCCGGGTTAGTGGAGGAACCTTTATGCTCAAAAATTACACGTCCTTTCGGAGGACGTTAAGCGTTTGGGCCCCTTGGTACTTTCCGAAAGGGTAGCTACGTGCGGACCGGGTTTCCCCTCCTCCCTTGTTCATACTTCATCCTCATTTTATCCTCACTCATCGTCTAATCAATCAATAATACACGCATGCAGGATGCTAATGATATTATTGGTCGTTCATAGTATAAACATGTCTAAGATATGAAAAGCCCGTTTTAGCTAGTGGCTAGATACGCTATCGAATAATTTTGGGCATCAATTGACTGTGATTGTGCTTTAATTAGTTTTGTTCAGTAGTTAAATTTTACAATACTTTCATTTCTAGTTATTAGGTAATACACACGTTAATGGATTTAAGAGTAATTGTTTTAAAAAGTAATCGCACTAAGGACCGGGGATTTTAGGTTTTCCATGCCAACTTAATCTTCAAATTAAAGAATACGGCACATACATTTTTGTGTTTGAGTTGCTTTGCGCAAATAATAACTTTACTGTAATACAAAATATGGGATTTTTTTAATTATTTATTCCGTCCACTGACATGTTTTAAAAGCATGGGACAATACATCAAAGCAAAATAATAACAACAGAAACACAATACAAAATTGATAACAAGGGATTATGTAATGAAGCAATAATGTACAACCAAATTAGTGGAACATGAATACAATTTTTTATTATAAAACCATACTTATCTGAACTAAAACCCGGGTTACTTTCTTTAATGATATCTATTTTTTTTTTACAACAAGTAACCGTTGCTTGCTAATTTACAGTACATATCTGTACTGCAAAGCTATATTGTTTCCTCACTGTTGGTTGGTTCTTTTTGCAGCGACAAAAAAATTAGTTAGCCAAGTTTTGTTCAGTTTTAAGGGGGTTTTTAATATAGTTTTTCCCGGGGTTTAAAGAGTTGTTGTGATATTTTTTACAATTTTTTTAATATTAAACTTTAATGATTTTAAAACCACCTGGAAATTACATCCTCCTAAACGGGATCGAACCCTGGCAAATTTAATGGTCTAATAGTCCCGTTTCAAACTAGTGTAGATGCCACTGGCCAAGTTTTTAATAGCAATTGTATTAATTATTAACACAGTAATAATATAATTTCTACATAACCCAAATTTTCACTTTTAGTTCAGCTTTTTATTTCTGTTAACGAACTTTGGGCAGATTTGCGGTTTTTTTCTTCGTGTTTGAAATTTCGCATTACGCTCAATGTAACGGTTTTTATTTAAACCCAGACTCGCTCAGCAGTTCCTCGCGGCGTCCTTGAATCCGAGGGTAAACGGGTGTGCGTGATCGGGAAAACCTGTGTCGTCGACCTGGATCTCGATTCAGCGAATCGAGTTTAAATTTTTAGTTGGCGGAGGAACTTTCTGAGAAGGGGGGGGGGGGGAAATTACACCAACCACTTTATGAAATCCGGCGCAGGAGTCTCAGAGAAAAGAATGTTTGCTTTGAAAGGAGGAAGGATCAAAAGTTTTAAAAAATTTGTTATACTTGGGGAAAAAGGATTTTTTATACACATTTATATTTTTAAAACAATTTTAAACATCTTTCCTCAGCAATCAATTTTTTTTGCCGGTCATGGGCAATATTCTTTTATATTATGGGCCTACTTTTTGATGTGTTTCTTGAGGGTTGTTTTTTCCGAAGCTTTTTTTTATGTGTTTTTTTTTTTGTCCGTTTCTGTTTTCAATTTATTCAAATGCTTTCTTTGAATTGAGTTATTTTTCGAAACGATTTAACTTTTATTTTGTGATTATATCTTTGTTGATTTCATGTAATTTATTTTTGTGAAAAATAGATTATTGTTACTTATCTAATACAAGTTAGTTCCAGTATCGACGGTACACATTTTATTTTCTTCCGATGGTTTTATATTACCTAAAAATAAATAACTGCTTTCAATTTTCTGAAATCATGATCGATTTTGACAATGTTTATTAATTGAAACCTTTTAGATTGGTATGGGTTATAACTGATATATTTACTTCTATGGTTTGAATTGGTCTAGTCCAAACACGTGCCCAGGATTATTAGCATTCATGATTCGTTTTGTATTCGAATTTCAAAATTGATGTAATTTTTTACTTTCAAATCTATTTATATTAAAGGGCTAAATTATCCATTCCAGGAAAAGAACCAAAAAAATTTAAGAAACATAAAGATAAATTTAATAAATCACGTAAACTGCTATGTACGTGTAAAGAAGATTCACAGTGGCAGGAGACCGGGGGCCTCCACCAAACCTGATATAATCAGGGTTTTTTGTTTACTTCGTGCACTATACATTTTGCCCAGACATTATATTCTCGTTGTGCGAGATTCCAAATTTGTATACTAGACCGTTTTACGAAAGATTTTATATCGGTTTTATGGATAAGCGTATTTTTCTGGCATTCTTATGTTGGGAAAAAATCGTGTAGGGGAATTTTAAGAGACAATATTTTTTCGGGTGTTTTGCAAAACTTAAAGTTCTATGTTAGTATTTAGAAGTGTTCTTTGACTCAAATAAAAGTATCTGTTTTTCCAGTGAAGAGCATAAAACACCAAACATCGTTCTAAATTTAAAAAGGCAATGTGCAATTTTATGGAAATATTATTTCGGTTGTTTCCTCAATAGTGGAGGTTAACGCTAAGAGGTTTTGAAGGTCCTCAAAAAAATTCAAAAGGTTTGGTGCCGTTTATCCCGAAAAAAGCGAACAAAAGGCCAAAAAATATTAAATAATTAAAAATTATAAGGGACAGTTGAGCTCTTAAAACACAAAATAAACTCCGAACTGTTTTATCGCTACGTACGCCTTGATATCAAATCTAATGTCACAATCAAATTGTTTCTGAGTTACAAACAATATTTCTATTTTATTTTTGGCAACGCGATTTTTTTGTTTTCAAATCATCAATTTCTGAGTTCCCTTATCTCGCAAAATGTTTTTAAGTTTAGCTCATGGGTAACCTCAACTCATTCAAAGAGCAGCAATGTTAGGAGAATGGAGATCTATGTCAGTATCTCCAATGGGAAGTGTGTTTTATTTTTTTATGACTTTGAATTTTATTTATATTAGTTTTATTTTTTCTCTGCATCTTTTTTTGTAATTGATTTTTTAGTTGTCGCCTTTGTAAATTTTTTTGATAATAATAGGATAGATGTTAAATAAAATTAAAAATTAAAAATTAAAATTAAATAAAAAAAAAAATTTTAAAAAAAAAATTTTTGGCGCTGTCTTTAATGAAAACTGATACTACAAATAATGACAAAATACCGTCAAAACCTAGCTTCAACCTTGTACATATTAAATTTTTTTGTTTTGGAAGCTCGAGCTACGAAATAGAACGAGATTACGTGTATAAAAAACGTCACGTGTAGTGGAAACGAACCTAATAGTTCCAATGTTGTGCTAATATTGATGCATGGACCCGGCACCTCCCCCATTATTAATTGAATCCCCTCAATGCGCGCGGAAACTTCATTTTGGGTTCTTATTGTATTTTTTATAATTTATTGTTTATTTGTTTGTTAAATTTAAACAAAACGAAAAGAATCCAATCCAATACAGGTGAATTTAATTCATCGTATAATCAAAAGTGTCGTCAATAACAACTTAAAGTAATGAAAAAAGCAGTAATTGTAATGTGTTACGTTGGATTGAATAAAATGAACAAGTTGTGTTTTGTTGAAAATTAATTTTTCAATATAAACGTTTAGACTTGTTATGAAATGTGACCTAACGTGACAACCTACTAGAAAAACGCTTAAGTCCGCCGCTTTTTTGGTGAGCGTAATTTGGTGATTGAGTCCATGTGTTATGCGGATTTTCTGTTGTTCCTGTGAAAAAATCATACTGTTGAAGATTAAAAAAAAATCAATTTAAATTAAATTAAAAATAAACATTTATTTTAATTTTTTTTAAATTTAATCGAAATTTAAAAAAAGAAAAATTGTAAATTCGATTTCATAAGAAATAATTTTTCGATTGCGCTCAAATTTCACACGAATAATAAATTCTAAAATTAAGGTTCTGTAAAAATCTTGCAATCGGATAAAGCATGTAGGTGTTATAAGTCAAAGAATGTTTTAAAAAGAAAAAACACATAAAATTTTGATTTTCATGAGAAATAATTTTTCGATGCCCCAAATTTCACACGAAAATCTTAATTCATAAAATTTTGTAAAATGTGAAAAAAACATAAATCGGATAAGGGATGTAGGGGTTATAAGTAGAGAAATTTTTCAAAATCGAAAAAATCGTAAAATTGCAATTTTAATGAGAAATAATTTTACGATTTCGCTCAAAAACGTGGCAGTTTTCTAAGTTTCAAGATTTCGAAGGTCTCATAAATTTCATTTGCATTGGATTTCGGTTTTGCCGGAATTTGTGCGGACAAACAACAAAATACAAAAAAAAAAAAAAAAAGAAAAAAAACATTCCGGATTTTTTCTCCCGGTGTAGTGAATGGAATCTTCGCTTGCTGCTGCGCTCGCTAAAGCTCGCCAACTACTTTTTTAAATTCTCTGATGTGAAAAGTTGGTTTTATTTTTTGGGTTATTGAATTGTGTATTAATTCTACTTAAATTTAATCAAACTGAATAAATAAAGTGGATAATATGACACTTTCTCATCAGCCTTACTCATTATATTTTAATTTAAGAACTACATCTAATTATTTCTGCGTTCAATTAAGAATTAAACCACTTTAAGGTGTTCATTCATCTTCATACGTAAAATAAATCTACTCTTCTATCGTTTAAAAAACTTATTTGAGTTGAATATTTTTGTTTCTAGAATGTATTTTTCAGCTGTCCGGAAAGTTTTATGTGATTTACCGTTGATCTTTGTTAGCAACGCCTCGGATGCAAATTTTCCAACAAACAATCCCTGTTGGCTGCAATCGTACATTATAAGCTCTTCTTTTTTCTTCCTACGTACGTGATAACATCTGAAAAAGTTTGCGAACGACGCGAGGAACTTACAAAACGCGATTTTATAACAAGCTCGAGGTATTTCAACGCGCTTAAACTGGTTCGAAGGTATTTCAACGCGCTTAAACTGGTTCGAAGGTATTTCTCCGTTCAAGCAAACATATGGTAATTGCTGAGAGGGAACGTATAGGTCCTCCTGTCCTATCTGAAACGGAATAGAGTAAAAATAATATTGATTAATTGGTCGTTTAATGTAAAATAGTCCGCCTAACAACTTATAACGTAATTTTTTATTTTGTTATTGATGATAGAAATAATATTAGTGATACAAAGTTATAGTTGCCCCGTTACATGTTGCATTAATTCGGGTAATAATTTATTACTTTTCAATGGGCATTGTTTATATGATACTGGACTGGAACACAGGTGGCAATTCACATTAAACCATATTCATTTCTAACTAGGAAAAACGCTTAAGTTCCTCCGCGTTGTTGGGTGAGCGTAATTGGTGCATTGAGCTGCCATGTGTTTGCGGATTTTCTATTGTTTTTTGAAAAAATTATTACTAAATTGAAATTTTTTTTAAATTAAATTTTATTAAATAAAAAATAAACTTAAATTATAATTTTTTTAATTAATCGTACTAATTAAAAAAAAGAAAAAATCGAAAAATTGCGATTTTTATAAAAAATAATTTTTCGATTGCGCTCAAATTTCACACGGATATCTTAATTCATAAAATTAAGGTTCTATGAAAAAATCATTAAAATCAGATAAAGCATGTAGGTGTTATAAGTCGAAGAAATTTTTTAAAAATCGAAAAAAAACGTAAAATTGCGATTTTCACGAGAAATATTTTTTTGATTGCACTCAAAAACGTGGCAGTTCTAAGTTCAGAGATTTCGAAGACCTCCACAAAATTTAATTGAAATTGGAGTATTCGTTTAGCCGGAATCGTGCTGACAAACACACAAAAATACAGAAAAAAAAGAAAAAAAAAAAAAAAAACAATCTGGATTAGTAGTAGTAGTAGTAGTAGTAGTAGTAGTAGTAGTAGTATTTTTAATTTATTATAAAGGGTGTAAATTTGTATCCCAAGATAAAAATATATAAAGTACTTGAAGTAAATGAAAGAACAAAATTTATCAACGAATACTTCCTACATAGACATTACACAGTTTGTGTTGGTATTCGAGTTAAGGTTAGCAACGGTTTTTTAATTAGGGCCTACGTTTCTAGCCAACGAAAAGCCTGTTAAAGTAATTACAATTTCAGAAATGGCTATTTTGTCCTTATTTAAAACATGTGATTGACAGCTTAGAACATTACAAATATAATGAAGTTAAATTTTTTGAAATAAAATCTTTTGAATAGCAAATTATTTTAATCATCGTATTACTAACTAGTTGGACATTTTTTAAAGTTTCTCGTGCACTACAACTATGAGACGATCAATCTTCTAAAACATTTTCCCTTTAAGCACGTTTGTTGGTGTTTGCGTCTTAATTGGCTATTAGATTGTGTAGTTATTATCACACAACCCTTCGACTTCACAGCCACTTACAAAAACGGTAAATGCTAGCTTAAGAAAGTTGAATCAAAAACATCAATGGTGAAGTTTACATTAACTTAGTGTAGACGTAGCTTACGAAGACGGTGAATGAACCTAAACTCTCCCATACATCAGATTTTTTTTTTTTTTTTTGCCAATGGCAGTCAGTCTCCCACTCCAACCAAGCAATTCGATTTGTTTATTTTATATTTCTTACAATCATTTAATCGTCTCTGCGACCAGTCTTTTATTAAAGCAAGCAGTAAAACAGCAGTAAAGAAATTATCTTAAAAGAAATGAGCAAATAATGTTGTCATGTGTTAAGTAAAGTGTTTGTGAACGATGCTCTAAAGATTAAGTCGCAAGTTGCCTCCCATCCTTGCAGACACCACTTTCCACACACAACTCACACACTACGTTATTTTAATAATGTAACGAATTGAATTCTCGCGACAAGACATCTTGACAAAGAATAGAGAGTTTGTTTCGGAAAGAGTAAACAATTCTCTCAGGACCCTCTCAGAGCATCGAAGAAACTCGAAAAGACAAATGTTTAAATAAATAAATAAATACATTTTATTTAGAGTCTACCCACTCAGTTATATAACTGATTTTCAGTGGGGACTTTAAATCAAAGCGACCAAGCCAACCCTGCAGGCCCCGACGCGATCGACGAGTGAGCGATAACCAACCAAAGATCGATATTTTTTGGATGAGCGTAGCGAGCGTAGCGAGCGAAGCGAAGATTCCATTTCACTACACTGGAGAAAAAAATCCGGATTTTTTTTTTTTTTTTTTTTGTATTTTTGTGTGTTTGTTAACACGATTCCGGCTAAACCGATACTCCGATTGCGATGAAATTTCATGGAGGCCTTCGAAATCTCTGAACTTAGAACTGCCACGTTTTTGAGCGCAATCAGGAAAATTTTTTCTTATAATAAACGCAATTTTACGATTTTTTTCGATTTTAAAAAAATTCTTCGACTTATAACACTTACATGCTTTATCCGATTGTAATGATTTTTTAACAGAACCTTAATTTTATGAATTAAGATATTCGTGTGAAATTTGAGCGTAATCGAAAAATTATTTCTCATGAAAATCGAAATTTTACGTTTTTTTTTTTAAACAATTCTTTGACATATAACACCTACATGCTTTATCCTATTGTAATGATTTTTTTATAGAACCTTAATTTCATGAATTAATATACTCGTGTAAAATTTGAGCGCAATTGAATAATTATTTCTTATGAAAATTGCAATTTTACGATTTTTTTCTTTTTTTAAAATTACGTAAAAATTACGATTTATTAAAAAAATCAAGTTAATTTTTAATTTAATTTAATTTAATTTAAAAAAAATCTTCGACTAAGTAATGATTTTTTCACAGAACAACAGAAAATCCGCGTAACACAATGCAGCTCAATGCACCAATTACGCTCATCCAACAACGCGGCGGGACTTAAGCGTTTTCCTAGTTAATAGGAAATATAGCAATCAGTGGTATGGACAGTGCGAACACCCGCGAATCAACGCCAGAATCAACAAGGCCGATTCAGAACAACTCTGAAATTTATTATGTGCTTCGTTGCTAGGACGGCTCCAAAGTCACCGTTTACAAACTTTTAAGACAAGAACTGATGGACTGAAGTCCAAATCAGAAGTTAAAAACTTCTGACTTTGACGGGAATCGAACCCTGGACCTTCTGCATTGGAAACAGATACGCTAACCACAAGACCAACGAGCCACACAATGTTTGATTAATCGAATCTTTTTTCGGCCTCTCTTGTGACTTTTTCCACTCGGCGGGAGACGGGTGTCGACCTACATTCAAATAACAATACAAATGTAAACAAATCAAGGATGCCCATAATACACTTAAACAAATGAATTTACAACTGGTGATCTGGTGCGCACTAGGGCTCAGGAGAGCACCCAATGGAACAGACCTACCTCGAGGTGTGCAAACAACCCTGACATTAACACTTTGATAATTAAAAACCTAGAGCTTTGGTATTTAATTAAAACTAGACACTGCATTCATGATTCCGAAAACTGCGAAGTATGCAGAAGTTCCATATTGCTCATTACATCTAGAAAGTATGCGACGATGTAAGTAAATAATATAAACCACGACCACGAAAGCGAAAAATTATATTTATAGTCCAGGTGTTTTCACCATAATTGCTTGTCATTTAATATCTGTGAGGTGACTACAAACCGGTATAATGAAAGTTAACATAATGTTTAGAAAATCCAGTGTAATAGAGAGAAAAAACATGTTCTTGTAAGAAAACTCTAGGGACATTGTATTATCGTAGGAAAGTTATCTAGACTTTAGGGTACAACATTCTAGTTTTTCTAAAGTGGAAAGTATCTCATACATCTACATTTCAGGGCGTGAACTCAAGCCTCGAGTACCTTTAGATGAAGGAAAACCTACGAAATACCTTTAGTCAGGATTGTCGGTAGGCGGAATCGAGCCGCCGTCTCTCATGAATAGCATTCTCGCTTGCCAGACGTAAGGTAGCTCTCTATCTGTTGTATCTCTTTATACATGTTCCTTCTCTGTTCTGCAGCTAAATCTAAAGATGGAATATGAAATTGATCACAACAATATAATTTTCAGAATCTGTATAATCTACGATTCTTGGAAACAACTTTTGACTACATGAACTATATAGCTACATCGAGTATTATTACTTATAGCGCAGTTACCAAGCTACGTTATTGTTATTATTTGTGAACAAGTTTGTATGGTATCGTCCAGGTCGACATATCGTATCATGCTAAAGTATGCCTTGTCTTTAATGCAAGCAGTATATTCAAAACCTTTTCGTGGATAAAAACTCTTTAATAATAACAGCGTTACGGAAATTACGAAACTTTTTCCGTCAACAGGTTATTTGACAAACAAAAATCATATAAAAAAGATATCAAAACAAACTAATACAATAGCCAAGGGGGACAAAGATGCACGCAGTATGTTTCATACTCTTCCAGGCCCGCAAGTCACGTTCTAGTCTTGAATGGCTATAAACTCCTACGCACTACATCTTCTAGAACAAGATGCGAGTTTGTTGATGACTCTTCAATTTCATAAGCCTCTCAAGGCGAGTTGAAGACGGCTTCTGTCGTAGACAGGCCTCGCTCTTTGTTCCAAGTATTCGCAGACTAAATTAAATGGTGTTCATATCTTACCAACTTCTTACCTGCTCCTTGTTCCATTTGGTTTTAGTTTGTGCATGTGGTTGGCCCTCACACAATGTACAGCTGGTTACAAGGGAAACACAAAATTGGTGTACGAAAAGAGATTGGGGGAAAATGCAATGGTGTATTCAAAACAATACATTTTAAATTTATATTAACACATCAAACCAACAGAACTCGAAGGTGGAGTGTAAATGTAAGGAACAAGTTAACATTTTTTTGGATGAGCGTAGCGAGCGTAGCGAGCGGAGCGAAGACTTCAATTTCACTGACCCCCAAAATATTTAGCTCGGGTGTTTTTTTTTTTCGTCTGTTTGTTCGCTCGATTCCGGGCAAACGGCATATGCGATCTTGATGAAATTGAAGGGGACCTTCGTTTTCTCTGAACTTAGAGGTGTTTTGTTTTTGGGTACAATCGAAGAAATATTTCTCATGAATATCGTACTTTTACAATTTTTTTCCGATTTTTTAGTGCGATATTTTCGTGACATTTGGTCCGATTCTGACCAAACGGGTGGGGCTACAACGTTCAGATTTCACATGGACATTAAGGTTATGGTGATGTAGTACCTTTTGAAAGAAAAAGTTGAAAAAGTTAGCCAGAATCCACAGAAATAAAGGTTTTAATATGAGTTTATTGAGGTTTATATACCAATTAACACGTAACAATATAGAAACTTGACAACAATCACCTACAATGCATTCAAAAAGCACTTGCAAAGGAAAATTGCAAACAAACGCAAAAAACGCAAACAAAAAATTTACAAAAAACGCTCATCCATCAACGCGGCGGGACTTTAGCGTTTTCCTAGTTTAAATTATCCATTACTCTCCATTTTGGTCCAGTAAAGTTGAGCTAAGTCTGAGCCAGATCGAGTAAATTCGATTCGATTTTGTAAAAAAAAAATCTGACATCCTAGTACCATTTTAGCTTTGTATTGGAAATATAGACTGAAAACAATTAATAATTATGAAAAGTTGGTCTTTCAATGTTCGTATTTAGATTGATGATTAATTTTCTTAAATCAAAGATGAACTATGGACCAATCAGTTAGGCAGTCATGATTATAATTAACGTACCCAACCAAGTCTTGATTTGTCATTGACAGTATAAACTGTGTGAACTGCTCTATAAAGCCGATATTGGTCTCGTCACTTATAAGGTCAAGCGTCAAAGAGAGCAGAGTTACTCCAGTGACGTGGGTTCGAATCCCGCATGAGATGTACAGGTTTTTATTTACCCTGCATCCACATATATTGAGTTTAATTACCACCATCATGTATTCGGTGGCTTTGGAGCCGTCATTGCCATAAAGCTCCTATAGTTAATTACAGGTTTGTTTAATTGATAGGATTCAAAACTTCATCAAAGTACATATAATCCCAAATGTGTTAAACTACTAATGAAACTAATCCGCTTGGAGCTTTATACGTTGACCTTGACAGTATCCTGTTGGAATAAGGTCCACGTGTCGACCAAGATGTGTAATGAGGTTCTGATAGGAATCAAATTGATTGACCTAATTCGTTCAGAGCAGAGCTAAGATTTAGAGTTCAGTGTTAATCTAAAACGCAATATTTGATGCTCGAGTAGAAATGTACTGTATACTATGAGATCGTTACGGTACGTTATGCAACTAAGACATAGAACAATTAATAATACGAATAGTGTTCTAGATAATTGTGTTTATTCCGATAGAGATTAAAAACGTTCTCCACCGGGGATTGAACCCGGAACTTCTGACGGCCAGATGACAGCAGAGGTCCCGAGTTCAATCCCCAGGGAGCCACATTTTAAATGTATCCAGCGCCATAGTCACCACTTTTAACACCAATATTAAACAATATACTTTATTCTACAGATAAAAGCGAGTCAAACAATATTGTAATGTCAATTAACATGAAATAAAACAAATCTAAAATATACGTTTATTAAATACAAGAAGTGCTATTAAATATTTACTTGTTGGTGACAATTAAAAATTATCATGCAAATTGACAAAACGTTCGCCAGGCCCGCCAATACTCTGCACACAACACTTTGAGTGGTGTTGACTTCCGTCTCAGTCCTTCTCTCCTGATTCTGTGCAACACGCGCCCATCTCCCGCCCGGAGGAATCTGTCATCACACTCGTATCTTGCTTGAAATGACGTCAGAGGGTGGCTCAGTCAACATGGTGACTATGACCTCGACTCACGTCCCCACCCCCGGTGACGGAAGTCACAACCCTCTAACGCGTCGCTTGGGGCGAACCACCAACCCTCGTCTTTCTTGTCAAAGATGTCAATCTACGTAGTGGTCTCTTAATTAGATAGTTCACTGGTCCGACCCCCCCCCCCCCCCAGTAACCCGATCGACGTTTTAGGAAGTCCATGGAAATCAACTAATTGAATAGAAATTTGTTGTTCCAGAACAGATATACTATGAAAGTGGTATTCGCGTTTTTTGTGTAAAATTTTCTTAGCAATATACTTGAAACATTATTTTCAAATACGAACTGATAACGTAGATACTTTGTGCCATTGAAGAACAATAATATTCTTTGATCGCTAACAACCTCAAAACCACCCCGTGCACACTACAATGGAATGTTTTGAATGGAGAAGGTTAGATTTGAAAACATGTATTACATCAAAGGAAATGAACAATCAATTGAAGAGGAAGTGACTGCTTTCTTTACATTATCTGCACTCTGCAGGAAGAAGGGAGATGACGAGTTTCCCTGACGACGGCTTAGAGGTGGGAGGGATGTAGTGTGCTGGCACGTGTAAGAATATCCTTCGACCATGGGCACGTGTAACCCTACGGTCGTTCAAAACTCCCACGTAGAAGTGCCTGCCTATAGTTGGCGTGTGCGTGTGTGTGTCATAATGTGAATCAGTGACAAACGCCTCTATTAATGCAGCTGTGGTTTCATACAATAGATTTGAATGATAATAGATCAGTTGAACCACGATTACATCATCCATGGGTTATTATGAGGTATTCGGAGTTCGAACACACGACCCTTGGAGCCCTGCGCTTCACACCTGCGCCGCAACCGCACGAGCCACCGCAACCGCATGAGCCACCGCACCGCTGCGGGTGGCGTAAGATCAAATATTCATGTGAACTAGTATGTTCGGAATGCTTTGCGAATAACGCCCACCGAGCATTATCAATACAATCAATACAATATAATAGAGATTTTAGTCTGATTTTGAACGTTGGGTGTCTATCATATATGGTAAAATGCACTAAATACAAATTAGAATTCTGTACGATCAGGCATCTACAGACTACATCATGTTTTATCAATTAAAAAAATTATTAACTTTTCCAAATAAACTAATATTCAGGTGAGGGGCAGAGGTGATAGAGGTGAGGCTAGGTTTTTGTCTTCTTAGCGCTGTTCCCCATGCGATAGATACCAAGCCGGGCCCGTCAGTAGAAAAACCCAAATGACACAGAAAGTTTTTGGTTAGCCTGAGGATCAAGGAAACAGGGCTATCTCCCCCAAGGGGAGAACATTTCTGAACCCCGGCACCTCCCCCAAAACCCAAAGGGGGGAGGTTTTTTTTAGGGGGTTAAATTGTTGTCTATTTTTTTTTAGTTAATTGTTAATTTTTTTCCCTTTTAAAAAGGCCCTTTTTTTAAAACCTTTTATTTTTTATAAATTTTTGGGTTTAAACTTTTTCAACTTTTTCTTTAAAAGGAAAAACACTACATAAAACCATTACCTTAAAATTTTCCAAAAAATTTTAAACTTTTTACCCCCACCCTTTTAAAATCAAAATTTGGCCACAAATACCCAAAAAAATATCGATTAAAAATAAAAAAATCAAATATTCAGGAGAAAAATTTTTTGATTGTACCAAAAAAACCCTTTTGTTTTTCAAATTTGGGAGATTTTTTTGGAATTTTTCGATTTTTTTCATCAAAAATGGGCATATGCTTTTTCCCCGGTTTAGAGCAAAAAAACAACCCCCAAGTATTTTTTTTTTTTTTGGGGGGGGGGGGGTAGTGAAATTGAAGTCTTCCCCTTCGCTATCCATATATTTTTTTTATTTTTTTTTGGCAAGCTTATATTTAGTGTTTTTACAGTTTGGTTTTTTTTCCTAAAAATTTTTTAATATCCTTTCTAAACTATATCCTACAGTTTAAAAATTTTGGGGAAAATTAGAGGGCAAAAAGTGCTCCCGAGTGTTCGAAAATTTTGCGGGAAATTTGAAGATAAAACTGATCAAAAATGGATTTTTAACACCCGGTTTAAAAAAGTTTTCTTATCCAAAAGCCTTAGTTTATTTACATATTATATTTTCGTAAAAAAAACTAGTCCCTAGTATACCTTTTAAAAAAATTTTCCCTACACACAAATAGGGGTGAGTGTTTCATCATGGAAAAATTCAGTAAAAAACGGAGACAAGCGAGGGTTGGAAACCCAGTGCTGTGATTTTATCTAGAAAAAATTCGTTATTTATTATTTTGGACGTAATTTTTTTCTATTATCTCGATAAAAAAAAGTTTTTATCTAAGCTGCAACTTTCTACCCTCTTTTTTTGAGAAAAATAAAAAAAACTTTAAATAGAGACTAGATTATAATATGAAAATGTAGAATAAAATTTAAAAAATTTAAACCCTTTTTAAATGAAAATACTTTTACTGGTATTTAGTGTCCTCCCGTGGTCTTATATTTGAAAATGGCGGAAAAAACCCTTTGAGATGACCCAATAAAAAAGCTGTATCAGAGTTCGTAAAAACAGGGCTTACGTCAATTTCTCTAAGCTGGACGCCACTTCCCTTTTGGGATAAATAAAAAATAATGTTTGTAAACCCAATTATGCGGTATTATTAAAGCAAAAAAAACTGATTTACTTATATGCAGCAGGTTTTCAAAAAATCAAAATTAAAAAATTTTTCTTTTTTTTTTTGTTTAATGCCCATGACTGAGTAGTGGTAACTTTATTCCCCTTTAAGTTAAAATTTTCCCCAAAACCCTTTAAAACCCTGGGGCCTATTACTATTGCACCCAAAATGTGGAAACCCCGGGGAAAATAAAAATTTTTTCAAGTCTGACACGTTCCCGATTGTCAAGAAAACCGGTTTGGGTTGGGAAAAAATAATACTAGGAAAAAAGCACGTCAGTCTCTTTAATTTTTTGATTTTTTTATCTTTTGACAAAAGGTAGGGTTTTTTAATAATTAAATTTCATCTTCATCTTTTAGCTTTTTTTTTAATTTTTTTACCTTATCTAGAAAATTTTTTAAAGGAAATTATTTTTTATCTAGATAAGAAAAAAAACTAGTCTCGGGCACTTTTGGGAACTGATTTTTAAATAATAAAAAAAAATACAACAAAAATTTATTGATTCATAGCAATTGCGTAAAATTTTTGCTCCGACGGGGTTCAAACCCCAGAACCCCCGGGCTCCCCAAATTTAAAGCCAATTACAAAAAACTATGCCCCTTTAAAAGCGGGCTTATGTTTTAAAACCTTTATTCATAACAAAAACCCCTTTTTTTTTTCTTAAAACCCCAAAATTCGTTATTTTTAATTTAAAAATGTTTAAAAATTTGGAATTCAATATCTTTTTAAAGTTTGGTGCGTTTGCGGGTTTTCCCAAATGAAATCATGTTTTTCAATTTTGAAAATGAACCCTTTTTTGTAAAGACCAGACGCCTTAAGTTAGATAAAATCCGTCAGTTTTTATGCACAAGAAATTGCTTTGTGGAAAATATCAAAACCCCGATAAAATGAATGTTTTTAACTGTACTTTAAAAAGGGACTTTAAACGTTTTACGGTCTTTTAATAACGGAAAGGCCTATTACGCAATCTTTTTGGGGGGCTTAGCAATCGGGTTTTTTTTTTTTTCCCTTTTTTGTCTATCTGTTCTTGTAAACTAGGCACATTGTTGATATTATTTATTCATACAACAGTAGCAATTAGTGTAGAATAGTAATTAATGTAAACTTGATTTCAACAGTTCAAACTGTTTAACAGGTAATTTTATTTTATTTTATTTATTTTTCATTATATTTTATATTCACTGTTTCCCCATACTAAACTTTATTACACTTTAAATATTTTTTAACAAAAAAAAATATATTAATGCAAGAGCAACAAAAAGATCATTTTGTCCCGTCGGGGGGGGGGGGGGTTGTCCCCATTATCCTTGTCGCACAATTTTCCCAAAATTTTACAAAAAAATTTTTTGCGAAAAAAATTTTTAAATTTTTTAAAATTATTTTTGGCAGAAAAAAAATAAAAAAAGACTTGATTAATAAGAAAATTTTAAAAATAAGGGGGACGTTTCCCACAAACCACTTCATATTATTTTTTTGTTTATATAATGTCTAATTGTTTTGAGCCTTGAGGATATCTTAAATAACAACATTCCAAGTTGAAACTCTAATATAATCCACCTCGAATAAAATTAACTTTTCATGTTTCCATCACAATGAAAAGTTAAATGCAAACCAATGGACGAGTTCACTAAATCATGATAAACCTCAAGTCAAAAAAAGCAGACAGCATACGCATAGCAGAGCATAGCATTTTATAAATACATTTTAGTTACTAAACTAGTTACTAAACTTTTTCGCTGTAACAAAAAATTACATTTAAATTAAAACTTTTAAAGGGGGTTAAAACCCTTTAACTCTAATATGGGTTACTTTTTCCAATTTTTGGAGAGCGTTCAATCCTTTTTGGCCCCAAAAGCCAAGCGCCTCACCGTTTCCTTAGTTTTCATTATACCCAGACTTACCCTTTTTAAAACCTACTTTCTTTTCCCCCTCCATTGTTTGCATCAAATAAAGACCGCGGGGTTAATTCATCTAGAATTGATTTAGTAGTCCACATAGTGGTTTGTGATTTATACATTATCTATAGTTTCGTGGAGGAGATACTCCCCATGGCGAAACCTAAGCTGTAGATCTCAGAATATTGTATAAGAGATAGTGCACAAAACAAAAAGGTACCTTACCAAGATAACAATAGAGCGATTACGTATGTATTCATGTGCTTTGAGGCCATTTATCTACATCCGGTGCACGAGAATTTGAATACAGGGGAATATAAAATCATCAGTTTTGTTTTTGTTATATACACTTGCTGGAAACAATGTATTTTTTGGTAAAATGCTATTGTTTGAAATTGGAAAATATTTTTCATTCTAGACAATTAAAATTTTAAATTTTTTCCCTTTTTTTTTAAAATAGAAAAGGAGCTCAAAAAAAAAAGTGCCATTCGTCGCTTGGGGAATATTTCCCTCTAAAACAGGTGGCACTGTTGCAAATGCTTACTGCGCGGGAGGAATGATATCTGTCTCGAGCTAAATGTTCAACTGGGATCTGCTTTGTGTTGTTTTTGGTGGTGAAATTTAACTTAATGTAATAATTTGCGAATTTAATGCGAGTATGGGTAGAATTAATAAGGGCGTTTCTTTTAAAAAAAAAAGATGATTTGAAGAAAAAAAATGAAGATAGGATTTTATAAACAGAAACATTTTTAAGCTACGAATTAAAATAATCCAAAATAAACAAATATGCAGGTCGATTCATATTAATTTTCTCGACTGCTAAAATGTAATATTTGCAAATGGAAAGTAGCCTTAAAGGGGTCCGGCCGTCAGAGGTTTTTAAAAAATCGTATTTTTTATTATTCATTTGTGTGTCGTTGTATAGTATGTAGAATAAAATGAAAAAAAAAAAAATTAGAAAAAAAAAATTTTTCGATTTTTTTAAATTTTTTTTTTGAAATTTAGGGGCCCTAGGGTTCGGATTTGGGGGGCCAGGAATCCCAAAAACTGTAATTTTGGAAATTTTGACGTTGCCCTTTCTATGAACATTTTTTTTTTAATAAAAAAGGTTTACTTTTTTTCTCAAAAAAACTATACATGCAAATGTTTTAAAAAAATTTTCAGAGCATGAAATTTTTATATTGAGTTTTTAAAACTTTGCCCCTTTAAATAATAATTTTTTTTGTATTACTTTTAATTATAAAATTTAAAACATGTTTTAAAAATATTAAAAAAAGGTTAAAAATTAAAAACCCGTTTAAAATTAAACAAAATTTAAATTTATATTTTCCAACTACACAATTTGTGTAATAAAAGGGGGAAAAAGTGTAAATAATTAAATTCCCTTAAAAACTGGGGAAAAAAAATTAGAGCTCTAGCTTGTATGTTTTTTTTTAAAATGTACCTAAGTAATGGCTAATTTAACATATGTAAGATACAAAGGGGCCCGGGGCCCCCCCCTTAAAATTTGGTTTTTTCACAGAAATTATAAAAAAAATTGATAAAAACCACATAATCAAGGAAACACAATACAAAATGGGCCCAACAAAAAATTTAAACCCGCTCCTTTCCCCTTTTGGCCACTTCAAATATTTTCTTTTTTTAAAGAAAAAAAAAACCTTTTAGTCCCTGTATTTAGACCCTTTTATACGTTTTACAGTTTCAAAAACAAAAATTTTTTGGGGTTTTTAAAGGGGCCTTTTTGGTTTGGACCCCGTTTTTTAATGTGTCACTTCAATGACAAATAATAATAGAAAAACTGAAAACTGTTAGCGCTAAGAGAGTTCTTAATGTGTGTACACTTTTTGGGAAAAGGCCCAAATTTTTTAGAGCCGCGCTTTATTTTTTTGAAACCATTGTTCGCTAATCCTCGCTAAAAAACGTTTACATAAAAAGCTCCCCCCGTGCTTTTTTTCACTAATACCAAAAAAAAAAATTAAAACCGCTGTTTGTTTGCAAACTGTGGAGCAGGATGACAACTTACGAGACCCGAGAATAATCTCGAATTATCAAACAACACCATACGTTGGATTTCTATCGTTAAATAAATATGATGTATTAAGCCCATTAAAATCCGAACGCTAGATTATGCCCTGTATTATAACACAGGGTTATTTTGGGTGAATGTTCACGCTCTGTACAAAATCTTGCACGAGAAAAATATATTATGTAGGATTAAGTATGTAGAAATAACAACATGAAAAATGCTATTGGACCCGTAAGATGAATCCATATTTTTCTAAAACTGAAATTAAAAATACACTCCCCAAACCCAACTGTAAAAAAACTTTTCCCTTTAAAAATTTTTCTTTTTTTTTTCCGGGGAAAAATAGCCCACTCTTAAAATGGGCCCCCCCAGTATGAAAAAGCTAATTTATTATCACAAAATTTTAAAAATTGTGCTTTTTATGAAAGCACAAGCAAATTTTAAAATTAATAGAATCGGAAAAAGAAAATTTTTAAAAATTTGGGGTTATTTTAAATAAATTTTTTTTAATAAAATTTGGGAAAAGTTTAAAGGAAAAAAAATTTCCCTGTATTTACTTGTAAAATACAAGGGCCGTTAAAAACATGAAAACCCTGGGGTTAAATTTTTTTTAAGATTAGGGTTTAAATTTCCTTTTGAATAAGGGATGGAAAATGGTTTTTAAACACTTAAAATGTGACAAAAACGAAAATTTTTTTTAAGTGATAAAATGAGTTTTATTGTTGTTTTTATAGTTCTTTTTTACAAAAGGACACATTGGGGGTTTAAAAAAACCATAAAAAAGAAATAAAAATTAGTGCGTAATCACATTTAAACCCACAAGTTTTTAATTTTATTTTACGGGTATTAAAAACACAAAAGTTTCTCAAATTTGTTCATTGGGCGCCATAAAAGTAGTTTGCCCTTTAATTTCAAGCTCATAACTAATTTTTGGGGTTTTTCATTTTGGAAAAACCTTTTTTTTCTCGGTTAGAATTGAAATATTCACCCCCGGCGAATCTCTTGGTTTTTAAAATTGCATCCATGATTAATTAAAAGCTGAGTGTAAAATAGAATTTAATTTGGAAACCTTTAAATCAAGTTTCTGAAATAAAAGGGCTTTAAAAAATCCCGCACATTTTACACGGTAAAAAATTCAATTTCTTCTCGTCCAAATATTTTTAAAAAAAATTTTTAAAAAATGTTCGGGGGGAAAAACTTTTGGTTTTCGGGGTTTCCCTCCAGATTAGTCACAGCAAAAAAATACAAACTTGTAATGATCAAGTTTTAATTAAAACTTAAAGGGTTTAACCCAATTTAACATTGCGTGTGTTTGTAGATTCTCAAATAATATTGAATTAACAAGTAGCAAAAACCTTTTTTACATTTCAAAATTTGTCAACAAATGTTGCCAACCGACTACGCCCAAATCTAACCCGCAATTACTAGCTGGAAAGGATTTGAAAGTAATCATTGAAATTGATCTTTTGGAAGTCCTTTTTTTGGCGTTTTAAAAAACAAAGTTTAATTTTTAAAAAATATTATAATTGAAAAATTTAAATTAAATTAATTAATTGTTTTACAAAACAAATTTTAAAAGGCATTTAAAAATATAAAATTGAAAAATTAAAATATAAATTAATTAATTCATTTTAAAGGGTAGACCCACTTAGTCACAAAAAACTGATTTTGGGAAATTTTAATTTCTTTAAACTGATACATTATTATTTACTATTTTTAAATTTCAGTTCAAGAAATTTAAAAAAAGGTTGAAAGATTCCCAAGGCCTATCTAAAAATAGTATCAAAAAAACCAACCCAAAAAGCTAAGCACAGAATTTTCCAACCTTTTTTTTAGCTTTGTGTCATTTCAGTGGGGGCTATCCGAAAACCCTTTTCCCTGGGGAGTGCCTTATCTTGTTCCCTTTTTTTCGCCAATTTATGCCCCCAAATTTTATTATTTATGGGTAATAAATACCCGACTTCGTGGGGTCTGGGCGGGGCGCATGTAAACCACAAAACGTAGGATGGTTCTTTATAAAGTCCATTTATACCCGGTTTTTTAAGGGCGTTCTGAAGCATAAGCACTTTTTAAAATCGAGGCCGAGAGTGGTGTTTTATTAGTTTAAACGTGGAAAAAGCGTTTTCGAAAGTGTATTACCGTAAAACTTTGGTTTTTGGGGGCGGGGATTTTAAAGTTTATCCCCATCGAATTTATTATAATGTTTTGGGAATAAATTTTCATTTTTTCCCGAGCAGTGAGGTTCCCAATATTTTAGGGGTTTTTGCCTAGTAAAATAAAACTTTTTTTTAAACGGGACACCCTTTCGGATTTTAATTTCATAAAATAGTCCATATAAAGTGTGTTTTTTGTTTTTTGTGATAGGGCCCCAAAATAGGGCCCCTAGCACACAGTCCCCCCAAAAAAACCGAAAAATTAAAAAATTCAAAAGAATTTTATCCTAGTAGTAAAAAAGGGGACCTAATTTTTTAAAAAAAGATATGCTTTAATTTTTTTCCGGGCGACGGCCAATTTTTCAAACATCCGAAACCATATTATCCCGGGGTTTTTAAAATTTACGTAAATTTGATTTCACACACTAACCTGCGCCCCCCAACAGTAAAATTTGAAAAGGGAAATTTACATGGGGATGACGGAAATACGAAAACCCCTGCATTTTCAGACACATAATTTTTTTAAAATTTTAATTTTATTATATCAGCTCATTTTTTTGAATGGTTCGTAAGTTAAAAAAAATAAAAATCAGTACAAAATTATGACAGAAAAAATTCTTAAAAAAAATTAACCACAAAACAATCGTTCAGGTTAAAAGGTTTTCTTAGAAAAATTAGAAAAAAAAGTTATCTTAGGGGGGTTTGACAGCTTAAATTTTTTTGGGATATATTATTTAAAAATTTCATTTTCTGGGTAAATGAAAACCTTGTATATTTCACTTTTAAAAAATTTTGTCGTTAAAATTTGGGTTTTGCCCCTACATCGCCCCCAATATATTTTCACTGCTTATTTGCCTGGGGTTTTTGGCGTATGTATCCCCCGGCAATGGGAAACGTTTATCATTCACTTTAACCTGTTGTTTATTGCGTGCCGTTTTTGGACAAATTTCAAAAAAACGAAAACCATACACAAACTGGGTTTTTCACGCATTTGTAATTTGCATGATTTTTTAAGATGAAAATTTAATTCAAAACCTCGTTAGGTTAGGCGAGGCCGAAAAAATCCCGAGCTTGTTTAAAAAATTATTATTTTTATAGTAAATAATTATTTTATTATTTTTAAATTTGGGCCCATTTTTAGTTTATATCTTGTTTATCTTCAAGGGGAAAATTTAAAGCATCAAAAGTTTTTATGACTTGGGAAAAAAATTTCACACAGGGGGAGGTTTAGTTGGGAAAATTAAATCGATTGGGGCATACACTGCACTTTTAAAAAATAAAAAAACAAGATTTAAAAAATATTTTGACGTTTATCAGCGTTTTTTCCCCGGGGTTTATTGAAATGTGCCCCATAACAAACAGTACTCTTTTTTGTAGGCCCACTGTTGTTATATACTACCTGTCATTTAAAAAACCGGGGAAACCGGATTTAAAAGGCGTCGAAAAATTGTTTAAAAACTTGTTATTTTTTTTATTAAAGTGCAGTGTTTTAATCCAAAAATAAGTACTCACAACAATGCAAAGTAAATTTTAAACGTGAAATGTAAACGATGGGTTTTGGATTTGTCATAGCAACGAAAAACATCATAAAAGGGTTATTTACTATTTATTATATTTGGTTGACAACGTTTCCCCCAGACATATCCAAAATTAAAATTTAAAAAAAACCTGATGGTAGTGTTTTTTTTGTTTTTAAAAAACTCGTTTCCCTTTTGAGAAGCGAGATCGCAAAAACAAAAATAATCAATCAAAAATTTCATGTACCCCTTGTTCGATAATTTTAAAAAAGAAAATAGATAAAACGTTTTTTGGGGGGGGTCCCTTTCTCTTTTGTACGGGACACATACCCTTCCAAAAAAAATTATCACCAATTGATAACCATTTAGCAACCAAGGTTTACAAACCTTTTAGTAAACCCTTTTAAAAACCATTTTAAACCCAAAGTTTTAAAATATTACGAAATGGTTATCAATTGATAACCATTTTTTAAAACCAAATGCTCAGTAATTTGTAAACCAAATAATAACCATTTGATAACCAAAATAATAACCATTTGATAAAACCCAAATGTAAACCAAAATTTATAACCATGGTTTAAATATAATAACCATTTGTAACCAACTGTAAAACCAAATTTAAAACCAGCCCCCAAAAACACCAGCGGATCTAGTGCACTTTAAATAACCAAAAAAATGGAATCAAATTTCCTAAAAATAAGTATTTTAACGATTTTAGGACTTCAATTTACACATGTACAAAACTATAAAAAAACACATTAAAATGGAAGAAGTTTGCGATGGTTAAAATTTTTTTTGGTATCTATCGGACTCGATCCCTGGACCCCCTTCCTCCTTACCGACGCTTTCTCCGTGGCCACGGAACCCGTGCAGTGTGAGCGCCCCAGGCTAGCTCATAAGGTATAGGGCCACGCGCTTGGGATCGTTACTGCAGAATGCAGAAAAAAAAAACCTTTTCTGTATAATGTTTCGATGAATTTGTTTACTTGAAATCTGCTTTTCTTTTTTGTGAATTGTTTACCTCTTTTCAAAAAAAAAAATTGTGGGGGTAGACAGAATGAAGAGCTAGCTTTCCATGTTTTGGGAAAGATCTTGACAGTGTCTTTAAAACTTGCTTTGAGGAAAAACTTCACCAATATGTAATTAAAAAATTAGGAAAAAGTTTTTAAAGGGTATTGTAAAACCTTGGGCGAAATTTGAAAGTCGAAAAAACATTTTCTGAAAACTTTGCTGAAGAAAAAGGCCTTTAAAATAACAGAACAAAAAAATTTTTGAATTTTTTTTTGGGGGGGACCTAACCTCACTATTGGAAATTATATTTAGAAATTTTGGGGACAATATGTACACAAAAATCTAGTTTAAAATTGAATTTTGATATCGGTTTTCTGGGGCATAGTTTCTAAACATCTTTAGCTATAACTTAAGCTTAGCTAAAAAAAGTTTTCTGAAAAAAAACAGTTTTTGGGTACGATTTTTTTTTTTCAAACGGTAAAAACTGAAAAAAAAAATTATTTGTACCGTTTGGGCAAAAAAAACGTACACCAAAATGTTATTTTCAGAAAATATTTTAAACAAAAGCTAGCTAAAGGGGTTTTTAAAAATATTCCCAAAAAAACCGATTTTCAAAATTAATTTTGAACTAGTTTTAGTGACACTATTGTCTAAAAATCTAAAATAATTTTTTTCCAGTAGGGGAGGTTATGTCCCGCCCAAAAAAAATTTACATTTTCCCCCCTGTTATTTTAAAAAGGGCTTTTTCATTCAGCAAACTTTTTAGGCAGTTTTCTTCGACTTTCCAAAATTAAACGGCCCGAGGTGGTACAATAGCCCAAACCTGCTTTTTAGGGGCATAGGCCTAAATCGGTTTTAAAGAAACAAACAAAAAACCCATAGCTCAAATTGGAAGAGAAACGGTCATGTAAGCCGGAGGTTCTGGGGCCCCCCCCCAGCCCCCGTCGGGGCCAATTTTACGATAATTGCTAAACATTTAAAAAAGTAAATTATTCCTTTTTGGGAAAAAACTGTTTTAAAATGTTTTGCTGTGCTAGAAAATAAAATTTGCCTAAGGTTTTTTGTATTTTTCCCAAAAAAAAATGGGCTTTCTTTTCTTTCCATTATTACACGTGCAAAAAAGGCCTTTCGCTTTTGGGGTTTTTTCTTTTTTTTTAAAAATTGCATGCATTGCAGGTGACCATATAAATTTTATATTTTGTCAAATTAAAAAACATATATTGATAGTAGGGGCCCATATTGATTTAAAGGGTTGTTAAAGTTCTTCATGTTATTGTAAAAACCCAAATTTAAAAAAACCATGGTTTCCAATTGGGGGACTAAATATCCATGGTTTTTTTTTATTGGGGTTTTTATTGGGTTTGAATTCTCAGAAAAAAATAATAAAAAATTAATAACCATGGTACCAAATTTTGGTTTTTTAATAGTTTGGGGAGACCCCTTCAGGTAACAAAAATAGGCTGGGAAAAATTTTAGTTTTAGTTGAAAAAAAATCTTCTATGGGGGGAAAGTACGGGCCAATACCAGCATTCTCATATGGCTGAGTAAAAACCCTTTAACAAACTTCAAAAGGGATTGCCCGAGACGGTATTTGAACCTACGACATTTTTTGAAAAAAGGGTTGGGGAAAAACTTTTGTATGTGACTTTATCTCGGAAAAGCCAAAAATTTTGCATTAAAAGTGAATTTTAACGTAAATATACTTACCCCTTTTGAATATTCCTTCCCCTTAAAAACCGGGTCCTATTCATAATATTTTATCTTAAAAAAAAAAATAAAAAAGGAAAAGGAAAGAAAAGTGCAGGCGGCGGGTTGGGGCCCTATTTTCAGTCTCAGCTGGGTTTTTTTGTATAAGTTATTTGAAAATTTTTAGTTCCAAAAGAAACTCCCTTTCAATGTTTTTTTTTTAAATTAAAAAATCAGTCTTTCCCTTTAAAGCTAACAAACTTTGCATTGACTACGCACATAAAATTTTTTGTATTCTGGCGTTGGTTTGAAATTTTTTTCTAAAATAAAAGTCCCTCTGAAAAAGTCTTTATTTAAATAATTTAAATCAAAAACCAATTTATCCTCAATTTTTTATTAATTTTTCAACATTCTCCCCAGGTTATTGAAAAATATCCCGGGGGCATCGTCATTGGGCCCCTTTAAAAAGTGAAATTTATGGTTTCCTGTTGATGCATCCCAAAAAAAATCAAAAATAAAAGCGATTAAATAAATTTAAAAAAAAATATAAATAGCCCCTTTTAGAACTAAGGGTTTTGGTCATTCTTTAAAAAAATTAAATTTCCTTTTAAAAATAAGATAATGGTGGTTTAAAATTTATTTAAAAATATATTATTATCAAGAAACCCAGGGGCACCCCTTACATTTTTCTAAAATTTATATCAGATGAGCATTTAAAAAACGCAAAGAAAAAAAGAAATTGCAAATTTTTTACGCGTTTTAGTGTGCATACGTTTTTTGTAGATACAGCCCCAAAATGGGAGTTATTCAGTGGGGTGCACTGAGGGTAAGGGAACACTGCTTCCCCCTTTTCCAAATGACAAACACAAAATTTGTTAAAGTAGTAAAAAGTTCAATATCTTATGTAATAGATTAAATTGCAGTATAAAACATCGCTTTTCCCCGGTTTTATGGAAATTTATTAAAAAATTTAAAAAAAAAAAACGGCCCGGGGCCCCCCCAAATTTTGTATTTTAATTTGTAAAAATTTTACTTTATAATAAAAAAGGAAAATGTTTGCTGTCTTTAAACAGTTAACTAACACGGCCATAGACGCTCTGCACCCCCTGACCGGGAAGAGGGTTTTACGATAAACCCCTAGACCTGAAAAAAAAGTTTGGCAGATTTTTTAAAGGCCCCAGAAGCTGCCTTTCCTTTTCCCGGGGTTCGCACACAATTTTGCCGTGGGTGAGAGAAAAAAACTGAAAAAAAAGGCGAAGGGTGGTCATTGACGAGGGGGTTTGGGGGGGAAGTCGTCCTAAAATGGGGAAAAAAAACATGGGGACGGCTACTTTTTGGGCCGTTTCCCCAAGTTTTTTTCGTTTTTAAGGAAAAAGGATCGATTTTTAGTTGCGGTGTTTGTGAAAAAAAAACCCTTTTTTTTTGGGGGGGAACATTTGAAGAAAAAATATTGGGGTTAATAATGGTAGAGCAAAAACCGGGGCTTTTTTGGGCTTTATTGAAAAAACAACCCCCGTTTACTTTGAACCTTTTAAATTTAAAGTCCCTTTTCTCCCGAAAAGAAAAAAGAAAGGATTTCCCAAATTTTAGTAAGGGGAAGAAACCGGGGATGTACTTCTTTTTTTTTTGCATTGTAGCTATTTTCAAACATCAGGCTTTCTTCAACACAAGTTTTTTGATAAAAAAACCCTAAAACCCTAAAATAAATTTTTGTTTTTTTCACTAAAATCATTTTCCGGCCACTATTACAATAAAAAAATGGCCCAAAAAATTTTTGACTTTCCCCCGGCTGGGGGGTTTGAACCAGACCACTTGAGTGCTCGTGACCCATACCTTCTAAGTCAATTGCCCTTTCCCCCCTTATTTAAAACCCCGGGGCAAAGCCACCGAAAATTATTTTTAAATTTTTTAATTAAAAAATTAGGGGTTTGGGGAAAGGGAAATTGGGAAAATCCAAACTCAATAAAAAACCCGAAAAGGGAAAACCCTTTGGGGGAGACTAAAATTTTTCAAGTGGCAAAAGATTCGAAAAAAAATTAAAATACCACAAACAGAGATGGTTGAAAACCCGAAGCTCAGCAGAGAAAATGAGAAAAAATAAATATACCCTTTTGACGGTTTTCCCCAAAACCAAAAAACGTAAAACCTTGGATTGTGTTCATTCCTTTGGGGGAATGTTTTCTTTCTCTTTTTCATTTCCGGAAAATGATCCAAATTAAAAAACCCCCAAAGAAAAATCTCCATTTTGGGAAAAGACACTTTGGATTCTATAAGCCTGGAGGTTTAATTTAAAGGTATGTTTTTTTATTCCCTTTCGAACGTAAACTTTGACGAGGAATGGAAAGGGAAAAAAAACCCCCTTGAAAAAATTTCCCTTTTTTTAAAATGAATTTTTACGAAGAGATTGAAAAAAGGTTGGTATAAAAATTTTTTCGTTGGACTTAAAGACGAATGGGTTTGTATCAGGGGCAATCTATCTCAAGCATTGTTTTTTGTCGTCATTATCAAATGTTATTGGTTCTTCCTAGACTTAAACGTTCTTTAATCCCTTTTATAAGAATTAAAACTGAAGGACCCGCAGGGCTCGATATTTGTTTTAAAAAATTAGGGGGGAGTTCATGATATTTATATTTTAAAAAAACTTTTGGTTTCCCAAAAAAACTTTTATAAAAAATATAAAGATTATTTTACATTAAAGTGTTTTTTAAAAATTACTCCAATTTCAAAAATATTTAAACCAAATTTTCCCCCATAATTTTCTTTAGAATGGGCTCATTTACTTAAAGTTTTTTATTTTTTTAATTTTAAAGGGGAATGATTTTGACACCCTTTTTGCATAAAAACAACGAATTAAAGTTTCATTTCGTCTATTTGAATAGTTTTTGAAAAAAAATTTTCACCTTTGAAAATGGGTTAATTTTTCCTTTTTTGAAAAAAGAAAAACTGGAAAAAAAAAAAAAAAACCCTTATCAGGGTCATTAAAAGGTAGGAATGACCAACCTCTCCTCCTAAACTGAGCTTTATAATTCACAATTATAATAGTTTTGTGTTGATAAAAAATCTAAAGTCTAATTTGAAGGTGATTTTTTATTATCAAGTGTCCTTGGGTTTCAGTTGTCCGGGGGGAGCAAATAAAATCTATGTGATTCAAAATTTGTTTTTAAAAGGGAAAGGGGAAATTTCTTCAGCAACCTTACTAGAAAATGTAATCAAGTTCACAACCTTAAATTCAAAAATGAGAATAAAAAATTTTTAAAAAAAAATACTACTTTTTTAAAATCGAAACCAAAGTTTCAGGGGGTTTAAACTTTGGGGGTTTGGAAAAAAAGTAAGGGGGCAGAAAAAAAAGTCCAACAAATAATCCCAGTTTTTTTTCACGAACTTTTGTGTCAATAAATAACCTTGACAGTTTTTACGCCCAGCGGGGATAACCATGTTTCTATCTAAAAATGTTGGAAATTTAATTAGATTCCTAAATTTTTTTTCGTTTCATTCCCCTTTTAAAAATTCAAAACATTCTATCTAAAAAAGGGTGAAATAAAAAAAAACAGTAACTTCTTTAAATTTTTTAATTTGCTTTTACCTAAATGTTTTTCCCCGAAAAAAAACATTAATTTTTTTGTTTTAGTTTTAAGTTGGAACAACTTTTGGTTTTGGGGAAAAAAAAATGAAAATGAAAAAAGGAAACTCATATAACATTAAAAAACACCTTGTATAATCAGCCGAGGGGAGGGACCTATCTTTCTCCATTTTGATTCCTTTAGTAAAAAAATATAGGAAACCTGGCCATGTTTAGATAGTGAAACCGTTCTAGGTAAATTTAAATTTTTTGGGGGCCGGCCCCCCCCCCCCCCAACCCAAACTTAATAGGCTACTTAAAAAAAAGGTTTTTGGTAAAAACCCAAATTTTCCTTTTTTGAAAAAAAGTTGTCAGGAGCTTTCAGTAGCTAGCACCCCCCCGTTAAAAAACATGCACCCAAATTTTCCCTTACAAAATTTTTTAACTTTTGATAGCTTTCCAAAAACACGTTTTTTTAAAAAATTTCATAATACCAATAATTAAAAAAAAATAATAAAAATTGTTAATAATTCAACAAATTTTTTTGTTTTTTTGTTTTTTAATGCCGCCCCCCAAGGGGCCCACTATAGTAAGGGGGTTGTGAATGACCCAAAGCTTAAAAAAAAAAAAAGCAGGGACCGGTCGGGATTTGTAAAGGTGGGGGCTCCTGGGAAAACCCCCAACAAAAACCCAAAAAAATCCCAAAAGTTGCGGGGGTTTTCCCCCATTTTTAAAAACAATTTTTTGATTTTTTTAGTTTTGTCGACGAAAGGGGAAAAATTTGCAAAATTTTAGTGGGAAATAATTTTAACCGAAATAGCCAAAATTTTTTTTTTAAAATTTTTCCCTTAGGAAAAAGATTAAAGGGGGTTTGGGGGCGCCTTTCCCCTTTTGGGTTTCTGGCAACCCGGCCCTTGATGCAAATTTTAAACCCCCTTTTTTTTAATTTTTTAAATTTTTTTTGATATTTAAACATTAAAAAACAAAAAAAAACCAGTAACTTTATGAAAATTTGTTTCAAATAAAAGTTATAGGGGATGAAAAAACACATCGATATCATATTCTTGATTGTGTCCGTAGATAATATAGGCCGAACGCTTCATGAAAGGGCAAGACCATTGGGGCGGTTTAAACAACCCCAAAAAAGGGTTCTCTTTCCCCGTTTCCCCTTTGCGCAGGGCCATGGCCAAGTCCCGTAGGAATTTTGACCTTTATTTGATTTTCCCCCCTTTTGATCCCGTTTTGGGTATACCTTAAGGATAAAAAAAATTTTTGGGGAAAAAAACTGACATCTGGGTGCCAAAGTTTTTTTACGACGCCAAACTTTTTTTTGGGCATTGCATTTAGTAACACCCCTCTTAATTTTTAAACATTTTTTTATACTTTTAAATACATGTAATAAATCTGACGTAATAATTTGGGTTTTCTCCAAAAAAATTTTTCCCATTAAATTTTTTAAAAAAATTTTGGGCATTCCGGGGAACATAGTGGTATTTTGGGTTTTAGTGAAAAAAAACATATTTTTATTTGTCCTGCGTACAGGTTTCACTATTTACCTCCAAATTGGGGGCCTTTAATGTTAGACATATAAAATTTGGGAAAAAAATACGAAAAAGTAATTGGAAAATGATTTAATATAAAAAGGGGAAAAACTCATTTTTCCCCCCGACATCAAAGGCCCGGGGCCCTTTTCCAAGATGGCCCCCCAACAAATTTTTTGAAAATTTTTTGACAGAATGTTTAAAAATTTGGTTTACACATAGATCATGTTTATTGAAAAATGACCCTTTTTAAAAGGCCTTGGGCAAACTAACCAAAAATGGCACAAAGGGGGCCTTTTGAAAGAAAGGCCGCCATAACATTATTACAAAAAACCGTTTTTTAACTGACACCTTCGGATTTTATTTTCATAACATAGTCCATATATAAAGTGTGATTTTGTGTTGTGATATGCCACAAATACTGTCTAGCACATCAGTATCCAACAACGCGATAAATTAAAATCAGAGAATTTTATCTCTAGTAGTATTAAAGACCTAATGTTTAAAAGATATGCTTTAATGTTTTTTAACGACGGACAATTTCAAACATCCGTAACATATTATACCGGCAATTTAAACTTACGTAATTTGATTTCACACACTATGAACCTGCGCTCAACAGTATAATTTGCAAAGCAATTTACATGGGGATGACGGAAATACGTGAACCCATAGCATTTTCAGACACATATATTTTTATTTTAGTAATTGTATTACTTTAGTTCATATGTTTTGAATGGTTCGTAAGTTAAAAATAATAAAAATCAGTACAAAATTATGATAGAACAATTCATTTCAAAAATGAACCACGTACAAATCGTTCAGGTTAATAAGGCTTAGCATATAAGAATGAAAAGTTATCTTAGAGGTGACAGCTTCAAATTCTTTTGTATCCGTTTAGTATATATTAGTGTCAAATCATCTTCTGGTGTGATGGAAACCTTGTATACTTCACTTTTAGAAAGTGTCGTTGAAAGTTGGGTTTTGCCCCTAGCATCGTTCCAATATATTTATCACTGCTTAGTTTGCCTGAGGTTTTGCTTGTGTGTATACCCCGGCAATGTGGACACGCTATCATTCACATGAACCTAGTTGATTATTGCGTGCCGCTTCTTGACACATTTCAAAACAACGAAACCATACACTAACTAGGTTGTTCACGCATTTGTAATTTGCATGATTTATTAAGATGTAAATAATTCACAACCTCGTTATGTTAGCGAGCCGCAAAATACCGAGCTTGATTAAAATTATTATATTTATAGTAAATATATTTTTTTATTATTATTACATTATGGCATTGTAGATTATATCATTGTTTATCTTCAATGGAAATTCAAAGCATGCACAGTTTTTATGACTTGACAAAACTTTCACAGCAGGTGAGGTTTAGTTGAAATTACTCGATTGGACTATACACTGCACTTTAATAAATAAATAACAAGATTTTAAACAATATTTCGACGTCTTTTAGTCGTTTTCCACGGGCTTTATTGACATGTAGCCTATAACAACAGTACTCTTTCTTGTAGGCCTACTGTTGTTATATACTACCTGTCAATTAAACCCGTGGAAGCCGACTGAAAAGGCGTCGAAATATTGTTTAAAATCTTGTTATTTTATTAAAGCGCAGTGTATAATCCAACATAGAGTAATCACAACAATGCAAAGTATTATTCTAAACATCGATGTGTAAACGATGGTTTTGGAGTCGTCATAGCAACGAAAAACATCATAAATGATTATATATTTATTATATTTGGTTGACAACGTGCACACACATATCAAAGTATAATTTAAAAACACGCTGATGGTAGTGCTTTAGTTGTTAATAACTCAGTACTTCTGAGAAGCGAGATCGCAAATACAAAAGTAATCAATCACAATTTCATGTACACTTGTTCGATAATTTTAAATAGAAGTAGATAAAACGTTTTGGGGGAAGTCTTACTCTTCTGTACGGTACACAATACCCTTCCTAAAAATATTCATCACCAATTGATAACCATTTAGCAACCAAGGTTTACATAACCTTTTAGTAACCTTTTAATAACCATTTGTAAACCAATGTTTCAAAATATGACGAAATGGTTATCAATTGATAACCATTTGTAAACCACTGCTCAGTAAGTTTGTAAACCAACTAATAACCATTTGATAACCAACTAATAACCATTTGATAACCAACTGTAAACCAATTGATAACCATGGTTTATATATAATAACCATTTGATAACCAACTGTAAACCAATTGATAACCAGCGGTAAGGAACACCAGCGCGATCTAGTAGTCACTCAAAAAACCCAAAAAAAGATGGAATCAAATTTCCTAAAAATAAGTACTTTCAACGACTTGAGGACTTCCATTTACACATGTACATACTAAGTACCAGATACACATTAGATGGAAGAAGTTTGCGATGGTTAAATTTTATTGGTATCTATCGGACTCGATCCCTGGACTCCTTCCTCCTTAGCTCGACGCTCTCTCCAAGTGGCCACGGAAGCTGTGTCAGTGTGAGCGCGCAGGCTAGCTCATAAGGTATAGGGCCACGCGCTTGTATCGTATACTGCAGAATGCAGAAAAACAAAACCTTTTCTGTTTGTTTACTTGAAATCTGCTTTTCTTATTTGTGAATTGTGACCTCTTCTCAAACTAATATTGTGTTGTAGCAAGAATGAAGAGCTAGCTTTCCATGTTTTATGGAATGATCTTGACAGTGTCTAAGACATTGCTTTTGAGGAAAATCTTCACCATTATGTAATTAAATATTAGAAAAGAGTTTTTAAGGCTATTGTAACACCTCTGGGCGATAATTTGAAAGTCGAAGAAACATGTCTGAAAAGTTTGCTGAATGAAAGAAGGCCTTTAAAATAACAGAACAAAAATTGTGAATTTTTTGGGCGGGACATAACCTCACTATTGGAAATTATATTTAGATTTTGGGACAATAGTGTACACAACAAATCTAGTTCAAAATTGAATTTTGAGAATCGGTTTTCTGGACATAGTTTCTAAACATCTTTAGCTATAACTTAAGCTATAGCTAAAATAGTTTTCTGAAAATAACAGTTGTGGTGTACGATTTTTTTGTCAAACGGTACAAAACTGAAAAAAACTCGTATTTGTACCGTTTGACAAAAAAAATCGTACACCAACTGTTATTTTCAGAAAACTATTTTAGCAATAGCTAGCTAAAGGTGTTTAGAAACTATGTCCAGAAAACCGATTCTCAAAATTTAATTTTGAACTAGATTTGATGTGTACACTATTGTCTAAAAATCTAAATATAATTATTTCCAGTAGTGAGGTTATGTCCCGCCCCAAAAAATTCACATTTTTTCCCCCCTGTTATTTTAAAGGACTTCTTTCATTCAGCAAACTTTTCAGGCATGTTTTCTTCGACTTTCAAATTATCGGCCAGAGGTGGTACAATAGCCAAGCCTGCTTTCAGGACATAGGCCTACTCGTTTAATGATAACAAACAAAACCGATAGCTCAATTGGAAGAGCATCGGTCATGTAAGCCGGAGGTTCTGGGTTCGAGCCCAGTCGGGGCCAATTTTTACGATAATTGCTATCATTAAACAAGTAAATTATTCTTATGAAATAAACTGTTTTAATAATGTTATGCTGTGCTAGAAAATAATTAGACCTAGAGGTTTGTGTATTTTGACAAAAAATAATGACTTTCTAGCTTATGCCATTATTACACAGTGCAAAATAGGCCTACAGCTTTTGTGTTTGTCTTTATTTTAAAAATTGCATGCATTGCAGGTGACCATATAAATATATATTTTGTCAAATTAACAACATATATTGATAGTAGGGCCTATATTGATAAGGCTTGTATATGTTCTTCATGTTATTGTAAACCAATTAATAACCATGGTTGCCAATTGGTGACTAATATCCATGGTTTGTATTTGGTTATGTATTGGTTATGAGATTCTCAGAAAAAAGTAATAACCATCTAATAACCATGGTGACCATTTGGTTATTACTAGTTGGTGAGACCCTCTTCAGGTAACAAACTAGGGTGAAACAGTTGTAGTTCAGTTGAAAAGAAATCTTCTATGGCTGAAAGTACGTCTCAATACCAGCATTCTCACATGGCTGAGTAAAAACCTTGAACAAACTTCATGTGGGATTGCCTGAGGCTGTTATCGAACCTACGACATTCTGAACCTAAGGTTGGAAACACTTCGTATGTGACTTTATCTCGGAACAGCAAAGTTAGCATTAACGTGCATGTAACTGTAAGTACCTTACCTTATGAATATTCCTTCCCATATAAACCGTATCCATATTCATAATATTGATCTATAATAAAAAAATAAATATAAAGGAAAAGGAAAAGAACGTGCAGACGGCGATTGGGCATATTTTCAGCCTCAGCTGGGTTTCTTTGTATAAGTTATTCTGAACTTTTTCGTTCCAAATGGAACTCTTACAATGTTATTTTTAATTAAAAAGCAGTCTTTCTTATAGCTATCAACTTTGACATTGACTATACGCACATAAATTATTTGTATGCAGCGTTGGTTAGAAATTTACTACTAAAATAAAAGTCTCTCTGAGAAAAGTCTTGATTTAAGTATCAGTCTACAGCCAATTTTTGCCTTAATTTTATATTACCTGTCAACATTCTCGCAGGTTATTGAACTATCCTTGAGCATCAGTTCTTGGCCCCTAAAAAGTGAAATTTACTCTAAATGTTGATGCATTAAAAAAGTTAAATTACTTTAATAATAAGATAATGATGGTGAAAATTATAATATATATTATCAACAAACTCAGAGCGCCGCTACATCTTTTATTAATATTTATATCAGATGAGCATTTAAAATACGCAAAGAAAAACTAAATTGCAAATGTTTTTACACGATTTTGGTGTGCAAACGTTTTTGTAGTTACAGCAAAAGTGTGAGTTATTCAGTGGCGTGCGCTGAGGGTAAGCAAAGGAATTAAGCACTGCTTCCTTTTACCGAAATGACAAACACACATTTTGTTAGAAGTAGTAATAATTCAATATCTAATGTAATAGTATTCATTTGCAGTATAATACATCGCTTTCCAGGTTTATATGAAGTGATAAAATTAAAATAAAAACGCGGCGCCCAGAATTCGTATTTTATATCGTAAATTTCACTCATAATAAAAGGAAGTGTTTGCTGTCTTGAAACAGTTAACTATACACGACCATAGACGCTCTGCATCCCCTGACCGTAAGAGGTTCTACGTTAACCTCTAGACCTGGACGGAGTAATTAGACGCAGATTTTAAATGGCCTCAGAAGCTGCGCTTCCTTCGGGGTTCGACACACATGTGCCGTGAGTGAGAGAAAAAAAACTGAAACAAGGCGACGAATGGTCATTGACGAGGGGGTGTGGGGGTGAAGCTCGTCCTAAAATGCGGGAAATCACACATGGCACGGCTACTTTAGTCAGTTCTCAAGTTTTCTTCGTATTGTAAGGACTTAGGATGGATATAGTTGCGTGTGTTTGTGAAAAACCGTTTGTTTGGCGAACATTTGAAGAAAAAACTATTGATTGATAATGGTAGAGAAACACCTGGACTTTGTGGCTTGATTATTTGATGAACATTAATTTAATGTCTTTACTCAGAAAGAAAGAAGAATGGATTTCAAATTCAAGTAAAGGTAAGATCGGCATGTACTTCTTGCATTGCATTGTAGCTATTTTCAAACATCAGGCTACTGCAACACAAGTTTTTGATAACACATAATCCCTAATATATTCTTGTTATTTCACTAAAATCCTTTTCCGGCCACTTATACAAATAAGAAATGCCAAAAAATTTCGACTCCGGCGGCTGGGGCTTCGCCCCGGACCCCTTGAGTGCTCATGACTATACCTTCTAAGGCAATTGCTCCCCCACTTATTTACCACGCCGCATGCCACTGAAGTTATTTCATTATTTAATTAAACTTAGGTATGGGAACGAATTGAATATCCAAATTCAATAACAACCAGAAAGAAAGCGTGGGTGAGACTAGATTCTCAAGTGGCAAAAAATTCGAAAACCATTAAAATACTACAATACAGAGATGAGTTGAATCCACGAAGCTCAGCAGAGAAAATGAGAATAATAAATATACCGTCTGACGTTCCTCAAACCAAAGCGTAAAACCTTGGATTGTGTTCATCCTGGCGGAATGTATTTCTTTCTCTTTACATTACCGGAAGATGATCCAAAGTTAAAATACCGCAAAGCACATCTCCATTTTGAAGAGACACTTTGGATTCTCTAAGCCTGGAGGTTCTTAAGAGGTATGTTTTTCATTACATTACGAACGTAAGCTAGACGAGGAATGGAAATAAAAAGAAACCCCATTGAAAATTACCTTTTAAAGTGAATTCTACGAAGAGATTGAAAACGGTTGGTATAAATTGCTTTCGTTGCGACTTACTGACGAATGGGTTTGTATCACGAGCAATCTATCTCAAGCATTGTTTTAGATCGATCGATTAGCAAAGTGTTGATTGGTTCTTCCATAGACTTACAACAGTTCTTCAATCCCTATATAAGAATTAAAGCTAAGAAGACAGCATTGCTCGATATTAGTTTTAAAGTTAGAAGAGTTCATGATATGATATTTAAAACACTTTAGTGCAAAATAACTATTTATAAAATAAAGAGTTATTTTACATTAAAGTGTTTTGAATATTACTCCATATGTTCAAAAAGTATTAACCATTCTCACCATATCTGAGAATGGCTCATTTACTTACATAGTTATCTTATTTTTTTAATTTAAGGGCAATGATTTTGACACCTTTGTGCATCAGAACAACGCAATTATGTTTTATTTCGTCTATTTGAATAGTTTCGAAAAATTATCACGCTTTGTAAGATGGGTTAATTTTTCCTATTATATGAATCAGAAAAGACTGAAAAAAACTAAAATCATTATCAGGATCATTAGAGGTAGGAATGACCAACCTCCCCTTGAAGGATTACATGCATAAACTGAGCTATATAATTCACAATTATAATATGTTTGTGTTGATAAAAAATCTAAAGTCTAATCGAAGGTGATTTATATCATCAAGTGTCATGGTTACAGATTGTCGGAGGAGCGAAATAAAATCTATGTGATTCAACTATTAGTTTAAAGGAAAGAGATTTCTTCAGCAACCTTACTAGAATATGTAATCAAGTTCACAACCTTAAATTCAAACTGAGAATAAAACATTTAAAAAAAAGTATCTACTTTTACATCGAACACTCGTTTCAGTTTTTTTTATTCTTTGTGGTTTGGAAACAAGTAGGTCATGAAAAACGTCGAACAAACACTCGAGTTTATTTCACGAACTTTATGTGTCAATAAATAATTCCTTGACAGTGTACGCCGAGCGGTGATAAACACATGTTTCTATCTGAAAGTGTTGAGAACTTGAATTGAGATCTCCTAAGTTTTCTTTCGTTTCATTTGCTTTAAAACTTCAAAACATTCTATCTAACAAGGGTGAAATAAAACAAAACAGTAACTTCTTAAATTTTCAATTTGCTTCACCTAAATGTTTGCAGAAACAAAACATTAATTTGTTGTTTTAGTTTTAAGTTGGAACAGCTATGTTGGTGAAAAAAGTGAAACTGAAAGAGGCAGCTCATATAACATTAAAATACACCTTGTATAAGTCAGCCGAGTAGGTACCTATCTTTCTCCTATGTTGATTCCTTTAGTAAAAACTATAGGAAACAGGGCCATGTTTAGATAGTGAGCCGTTCTAGGTAATTAAATTTTGCCGCCCCCGCCATGTTTAGATAGTGAGCCGTTCTAGGTAATTAAAAAGTTTAGGTAACGATTTTCACTTCGAATTTTCTTCTTCTCTGCAACAAAGTTGTCAGGAGCTGCAGCAACTAGCACCACAGTAAAACATGCACAATTCTTACGTTACGAAAATTTTCAACTTTTGATGTCTCCAAATCACGTTTTAAAAATTATATAATACCATATAATAAAAATAAATAATAACATTGTTGAATAATTCAACAAATTATTTGTTTCGTTCTAATGCCGCCTCCCAAGAGCCCACTATAGTACAGGGCCGTTGTGATATGACCCACGCATTAAAAAAAACAAGCAATGACCGGTCGGGATTTGTTAAGGTGGGTCTCCTGGACATCCCCAACAGAATCCCAAAAAATCCGGTTGCGGGTTTTCCGCCATTTTGAAAATCAATTTTTAGATTTTTGAGTTTTGTCGACGAACGGAAAATTAGCAATATTGAGTGAAGTATTGAACCGAAATAGCTCAAATTTGTTTTAAATTGTTCGTTAAGAAACGATTAAGGTGTTTGGTGCGCCTTCCTTTGATTATCTGGCAACCTACGGCCCTTGATGCAAATTTTAACCCTCTTTTTTTTAATTATCAGAATTTGTTTTGCATATTTATCATAACAAAAACAAAACCAGTAACTTTATGAAAATTTGTTTCAAATAAAAGTTATAGGGCATGAAAAAACACATCGATATCATATTCTTGATTGTGTCCGTAGATAATATTGGCCGAACGCTACATGACAAGCAAGACCATTGTGCGGTGAGCAGCCTAAAACGTTTGCTCTTCCACGTTTCCACTAGCGCAGTCCATGGCCATAAGTCCCGTAGGAATTTCGACCTTTATAGATTTTCTCTTCTGATCCTGTTAGGGTATACCTTAAGGATAAAAAAATTCTTGGGTAAAAATCTGACATCTGGTGCCAAAGTTTTTTTACGACGCCATCTTGTTTTGGACATATGCATTTAGTACACGCTCTTAATTTTAATACATTTTCTATACTTTTGACTACATGTAATAAATCTGACGTAATAATTGGATTCTCCAACAAATTTCCTATTAAATTATACAAATTTGGACATTCTGGCAACATTGTGGTATTTGTTATAGTGAAATACATATTATTATTAGTCCTGCGTACAGGTGCCCTATTTACCTCCAATTGTGTCTTTCATGTTAGACTTATAAAATTTAGCACAAAATATACGAAAATGTAATTGGAAAATGATTTAACTATATAGGGCAATCTCATTATTATCCCACGACATCAATGGCGGCCATTTTCCAAGATGGCCACCCAACAAATTATTTGAAATTTTGTGACAGAATGTTGAAATTTGGTGTACACATAGATCATGTCATTGAAAAATGACTTTTGAATAGGCCTTGTCAAACTAACACAATGGCAGCAATGGCGGCCATTTTAGAAGATGGCCGCCATACACATTATTACGAACCACGTAAACTTTATGACA